>ML685755.1:30297054-30375245 GCA_007922175.1 Pelusios castaneus | reverse complement strand
AGTATAGTATAGTATAGTATAGTATAGTATAGTATAGTATAGTATAGTTGTCCTATAATACAATACTTGGTAGACAGCACACCATACAACACTGCTTCAGTAGAAAATAAGTGATAAACCCAGTGCTGCTTGCACAGTGGAGAAGAAATAATAATGTGAGCAAACGGATAGAAGTGCCCACTACAAGTAACAAAGCCCTTACTGCCTCCTACCTTCCCTCTGCAGGTTGACCACATATTCTTTCACAGCCTAAATCTTGGATACTTGCACAAGTTTGCCATGGAGGAAGGTTTTGGTGGAAGAAGAGGCAGGTTGTGAAAAGGATGCTCATGCTTCTGTAGCCCCACTTTCAGAATGAAACTCTGGGACACTGTGCAGTAAAGAATTCGGCAGATACAGGAAAGGTGACCAAATTTCTAATTACCTATCCTTGTTTGGTGCTCTCTTGTTTACCTATATGTTTTGTCTGAAAGCTTTGTCATTTTGAAGACAGTCCATATTTACTTTTCCACAGAATGAGGGGGTCCCAAACTTCCATAAATGTGCAATACAAGGACTAGCAATAAGAAATAAATTAATTTGCCAGTCTTTTAAAAAATATAGGTCCTTTACTGTGGCAGTAAATAAGCAGATCAGGGGACCTTCAGGAAGCCAGCATTTTGTCTTAAGTTGAATTTCTATTAATTTCTTCCTGGACACACAACCACATATGTGAATATGTTTCTCTTTCCCCACAACCCCTTCAACAAAAGACTTCCCTAGTAGCAAAAATATGACAGATCTTAACGGGAGTCAAATGCTATCTATATAGTAATTTATTTTTTAAAATGAGTACAAAAATTGAAGATATATATCCCATTTTCCACATACACACCTACTCAAGCAGACTATTTGACTTTGGGTTTCATGGCCTTTGTTTTATTTACATTAGCAGTGATGGGATTTTTTATTTGTATTTTGATGAAGTTAAGGGTTTCCTACCCATATAGCTGATTAATAAAAATAAAATTAGAAATGACTTAGATACTGAAAACCAGGTATTCAGCTCATTACACTTTCTATATGAATGGCTTTGAATTCAGTAATAGGCAATATAGGAATTAGCAATAATTTGGGCCTCAAATAAGCCAAATGAATACAATTCTGTTGAATTTTTTAACTTTTATTAGAATTAAGATGATACTGAAAGTTGGTTATTTAAACTTTTTGATGTGAGTGTAAAAACCCCACACTAGACCAGGAGGGGTTAGTGAGAGCCTTGGAGCTCAATCAGTCCCTCCCAACTACACCTGAGGTAGGTCTCAAGCTGGGAGGGAGCTGTTAACAGGTCTGAAGCTGGCCCAGAGGGTGGATGTCTTTAGGAAGGGAAGCAGATCTCATTTCTGGCTCTCACTGAGGGAGAGGATCCTATATGGAGCCGGGTGCTGACCTGAACTGCTGTCAGATAATCTCCTTGAATGAAGATAGGGCAGCCATAGGGACCCCAAGGCAGTTGTGAAGGAAAGCTGGAGGAAGTGGGTCTTCCCAGAATTGTCTCTACTGGTGGAGAGGCCTGTAGGACACAGGAAGACTCCTGCAGGGACTGCCTTGCTAGGGGAGTAAAGAAATTCTCCTACTGCAGAAGCAGCTGGGTGGCAGAGAATGCTAAGAGACTCCCTAGTAAAGCTGGGGAAGTGGCCAAGGAAGAAAATGCCAATATGCAGTGAGCCAGGAAGAGACTCTAGGATGATCCCAAGATGATCCTAAGACTGGTGGAGGTAAGAAGTGTTCTTTATAGACAAGCCTTCACTGAATATTAATGGATCCTGGGAGGGTCTGGGTTCCTTTATCAGGCCACTGAGTAAGGTGGTGTTGAACTCCCCTGAAAACAAGGGATAAAGACTACTGAGTGCAGAGTTGGGCTGAAGACCCATTGTGAGGTCACTGAAATATTGTTTGCTGGATGCTTGGTTTACCCTGCAAGTTGTGGAACTATGTGACCCTGCCAGAGGGTCAAGTCACAAGAACAGGTTGACCACTAGCAGGCTCAAAAAGCTGTTTGACACAGGTGACTAAGGGGAAGGCCCTCCAGTGACCCATATAGTCATGAGGGGTGCTTGGGGTGAGTCACTCTTACAATATGCTACATATTATCCTACTTTATTTCTTGGGAAATCGCTACATAAAAATTGATAAAAATGTTTCTTCATTGGTTAGATGCCTTCCTTTTCTATGTATTGTCTAATTAGCACCCAAAGATTTCTGAAGCCTTATCATGTTTCACAAGGAACATGTTTTCTTTTTGTTAGTCTTTTAAAAAAAAAAGTGATCCACACTTTGCATACATATGTATTGAACACTATTATAGACAAATACATTCATCTGTATTTCTATAAGTATTTTTCACATGTAACATCCCCTAATGCCTTTTTAAAAATAACACAAGGAGTTCACCTGTGTTATTTAACACTTTACTTTCATTTCCAGTTAAAAAGGAAACAAAACCATAAAATTTTACTTACCCTTCTAGAAAGAGAAATGGAACTTTCTGTAGATTAAACTGTTATTAGATACAGTGGCCAATGATAAAATCTATTTGTAGAGGCTATGTATAATTTAAGAGAGTTTAGGGTGTGTAGTTTCAAGAACCCAAATACTGATATAAATTTGCATAATATTGAAATGTTATAATTTATTGATGAGGCACACTATTAAATAATAGAGGTGATGCTCTCAGCAGTTAAAAAGCTAATCTATAATTTACAGGTCCAGAGTTGGGTGGAAATTAAAGTTTAGATTCCACATTCTATAAAAAAGCAAATAGAGAGCTTTGTTTTTATTTCAGAAGCCTTTAAGGGCTTTGAAATTTGATGCAAACCTATTTGATAGAGAGTAAAAGAATATACCTGGCTAAAATAGTCCTCAGTATTGCATATTGTTATTAGTTTATAAAGAGCTTGAAGTAGGAAGACATCACTGCTAGGTCACTGGATGAACAGATAACTTTCAGCCAGAGAGGAATGACCTATCCCTCACATATCCTTCAACAATATTTACTTACATAAAATAGGTCTATTCTAAACCTTTCCAGATAATCATTATTTCTTTTAATGCAGCACCTATTATGTTAATTAGTCTCTAACACCATCAACCAAACCTGCAAAATTTACACCCAATCCCTCATGAGATGAATGTGGTAAGAACTAGGCTACAAAAATGTCATTTGACAAACATCTTTGTTCACACATAGAACTACATAGGTTTTTCACAGCTATATTTTAAGAGTCTGAAGCACGTACATGAAAAAATTCTGTAATCAATTAGAGTATAGCCAGATCTTGTTAAAGTGGTCAAATTAAAGACAGTCTCAATGGTATTTTCCCCTTAGCTACCTCAAGAAACAGGGAGCTGAGAATTGTAAGCAACAGTGTATAAAATATGAGAAAGCTGTTGAACCATACTAGTCTCAGAATATGCTTATTTTCCCATTAAACATATCTGATGTTTTATGTGCATTCTGCTGCCACTCAGAGAAGAGGAACACTTTGCCCTCCACTGACTTCAGTAAACTTACTTCAGATTTATATCAGCAAAACAGGTATCACAATCTGACCCAGAGTGGTGAGGAAAGAGGGCAAGGTATGGGAGGGAGGGGCGCAAGGGAGGAGAAGGACAATTTGGGATTGACAAGGATAATAGCCAGACTGCAGAGGAGTGAAAATCCGGGGGTAAGGGGGGTGGGCCGATAAGAATGAAGGAACAAGGGGGGAAGAGTCAACAGGAGGGGAGCAAGAGACATGAGACAGTAAAATGGAAGAAAGGAAGGAATTAGGAATATGATATAGAATGACAATTTTTTCAAGAAAGTAGAAGGAAGTGAGAAGCAGCTTTTCAGAGACAGAGAGAGACTGAAGGATGAGACAAAGGAGAGAGCATTCTAAGAGATACCCTAGACAGAAATAAAGAAAGAAAATGGATCCAAATGATAGCAGATATGGGGCTAAAAAGAGATGATGAGGAAAGAGAAAAAAAATTTAGCGATGGCAGCAGAGAGATACAATTTAGGTTCACTGCTATATTTATCTTCCTATACTTTTGTGCATTTCCATGGCATATATTCCCTCTCTCTGTAACTTCAAGAGACACTTTCTCTCTCCTCACTTTCAGTATATTTTAGGGCAGATGTGAGATTGAGGGTCTGCTAATTTTTTTCCAGTTCAGATTTATTCCAGGTTGGGATACAGGTTCCTTCTTTTCATGTTATGCTATAAATCATTAAAATGGAAATGGGAGATTGAAGGGGATTATTCCAGCTTTAGTGGAGTAAATAGTGTTCTTTGGACACTGTGAAAATATCCTTATCTTTTAAAGATAATTCCAAAGAGCAAATGTTTTATAACAGAACTACATCAGATTGTACCAAATGCAGCAAGTATTTTAAAAAGGATCTTGGACAAAGACACTATTGGCCCCCTTACAAAAGCAGAGCTTCCACCCCATTTCTGCAAACGACTCGGTTTAAACACCCAGATCTGCTTTCAATATACTCAGCATAACCCTAAGAAATGAAGTGCTGCTATCAAGTGCACTTTAGTACAAGCTTGTTTGGCAACCAGAGCCACTCTCCTCCCTTTAAACAGTTACTGTTAACTGTAATTCTTCCGTGAGAAAATAAATACATTCATTTCCCAGCCCCTCACCTCTGACTGTCCAATGCTGCAGGCACATTTTTGGTATAAAGGTTAATTGCTAAATACATCTGTCGCTCATTTCATACTGAAAATATTGGCAAGTCTGACTAAAGTTTTCTATGGTCATATACGTTTTGCCCGGTTTCCTTGTTGCAATGCATCTTTGACTGGAGATTTGGCTTTTTCTTCTATCCTGCTAGTTTCCTTCACATTGTGATGACTCAGACCCCAGTCGACTGGGGAGAGAGATTGGGCTGGGAATTAAACCCATCTTTCACATGATGCAATTCATGCTCATGCAATGTACCACTTAGATCATATATAGGCCTAGTAATGGTCTTCTAACACCGGGAAGGGTTTCACCCACAGTGTGCTAACCACAAGGTGAGAAGGCCAGCTTGGGTTATTCAACTGACTGAGACTTACTATAGTCTTTAAAATGTAGGGTTAAGTGGTGGTAATTGTCTCAGCTTTTGGAAAGTGCTGGCTTCCTGTGGTGGGGCCTGTGGGTAGAAGAACTTAATCTGTGAGTAACAGGCATTTCACTATAGGAACATGTTAAAATTTGAAAGAACTCTCCTTTGAAAGAACTCTCCTTATATCCAAATATCTGGTATTAATATATTAAAATAGCAGAATAGAAAGGGAAAATGAAACTCCTACAGAATTTCTGTGGCTTTTAGGAAATCCCCTAGTCAATTTTACCAAAATTCCCTGAAGATTTCCATTGCAGTTGAACATGTGGAAATCTAGAGAATTACGTTCCTCTCCTTACCAGAAAGCAATAAAACCAAACCACCTTTTATTGGAAACTGCAGAAACAAGGCCGAGAAGCAGAATTCTCAGCCACATAAAGCAATTCGTCATTATTCATTATACTGAATAGCAACAGCAGTGGGATCACCACCACAACTACTCTATGCACCTTTGTGCAAAACCAGTACCAAGGCTAAGGACAATAAGGAGTTTTCAGAAGAACACTAGGAACAAAAAAACATCCTTGCAATGACATAGGTCCACTATTAGTTAGAGATGGTAAAACTTAATAATGATGCAGAAGAGGCACTGGTCTCTAAATATTTCTGTTCTACATTTATGGGACAATCAGGATACAGACACTACAGGGGGAGAACAGGGGCCTGAATGCCAAAGAATAAGCAATTGATTGTATACAATATTATTGTTTCTAAAACACTCCTGTACTGAGTAAGGGCTTTACAAAAACCAGTCATATGCTGATGGGGTAATATCATTGTGAAATATATGCATGAACACTATATGTGCAACTATGAATTCTTACTGATACTATGCTTTAGACAGTGAGAAGACAGGTTTTCTCCCAGCCAGGAAAGAACATTCTGATCCGTACCTTTGAGTGCATTAATTAAGGAGGATATTAGACTTTACCCAAGAGGCATAAATAATTTAAAATCAGTAGGCCAAGATAATACTGGACCCAACAGTTCCAAAAAAGTTGGCTGAGAAGGTATCTGGATTGCTGATGTTAATTTTTAATAACATTTGGAATACTGAGGAAATTCCAGAAGATTGGAGTAATACAAGTACAAGTAGTAAAAAGGCAAGTAGTAACTATAGGCTGGTTAGCCTGAGATCAATCCCAAGCAAAACAGTGGAAAAGCTGCTAAAGAATTAAGCATAGCCAGTCAGTGTGTTTTTGCTTGTTAAGGTGATTTTCCATAACTTAATTTTACTCTTTGATTAAAGTACAGGTTTGATTGATAAAAGTAACTGTGTAGATGTACTAGATCTAGTCTGTTGTAAGGCAGCACCGTTCAGACTTCTGACTGAAAAGTTAGCACTATGCAATACAAACAAAGCATGCATTAAATGGATTAAGAAGTGGCTAGATGACAGATCTCAAAAAGTAATTGCCTATGGGAAATCCTCATCTAACGGGGGTGCTTCTTGTGGGGATATGTAGGGATCAGTACTAGTATGATACTAATCAATGTTTTATCAATGATCTGGCAGTAAGTATAAAATCATTGCCGATAAAATTTGCAGATGCCATGAAGATTGGAGTGGTAAATAATGATGAGGACGGAGCAGTCACATAGAGTAATACGGAATGCTAGGTAATCTGTGCCCACTCAGACAGTTCATTTTTAACACAACCAAATGTAAAATTATATATTTAGGAAGAGGGAATGCAGGTCATACCTATATAGAAAAAGGGACTGGCACTGCAGAGGAGTTAGGGATCTTACTAGATAAGCAACTGAACAAGAGTGCCCAGTGTGATGCTGCGGCAAAAAGGGCTAATGTGATCCTTGGATGAATACATAAGGGGAGTAGTGATTAGCAGAAGGGAGGTAATCTTTATATACAGCATTGGTGAGACTGATGCCGGATACAGTTCTAATGTCCACATTTTTAAAAGGATGTTGAAAAATTGGAGAGGGTTCATAAAAGAGACACAAAATTATTTGAAGGCTGGAGAAAAATGCTGCACACAGGAGAGAGACTTAGAGCTCAATGTATTTAGCTTATCCAAAATAACCGTAGAGAGGTGACTGGACTGCAGTGTCTAAGTGCCTTCATCGGGGAGAACATATTGGGTACTAACGTGTTCTTTAGTCTAGCAGAGAAGGACATAACAAGAATCAATGCCTAGAAACTGAAGTCAGACAAATTCAAACTGGAAATAAGTCATACATTTTTAACAGTGAAGATGATTAACCATTGGAACAGACCAGGGGCGTAGCCAGCCCCCGAAAGTGCAGAGTGGACCCAGCCAAGGGCAGCTTCTGGTCACATGAGTGGAAACTGCCCCCCCCCCCGAGGGAGGAGGAGAGGCCCAGCAATGGTGCCAACTTTGCTGCCATGCTGGCCAGCAACCGGCGGCCGTGAGTGGGGCAGAGGCACCAGCACCGCACCTCAACTCCACTCGCAGCTGTGGTTGTGTGGCCCGACATCCGCAGCCGTGGCAGGAGCAGAGGTGTCAGCGCTGGTGCCTCTGCTCTGCTCGTGGCCGCTGGCTGCTGGGTGGCCCCGCAGCCGCAGTGGAGAAATTTACACTGCTGCTGAGCACTTGGGCAGACTTTTGCTGAAGTGGGTGGGCCTGGTCCCACCCATGGCTGCGCCCCTGGAACAGACTACCAAAGGATGCCTCTCTGGAAACCTCTCTGGAAGATATGATTTAGCCAAACAGAAGTTATGCTTTAGTCAGACACAAATTATCAGGCTCAATACAGGGGTAACTGCATGAAATGTAATGACCTATGATGTGTAGGAGATTAAAACTAGATTATTTTGTAGCTTGTCAAAAAGAACATTTTGTGTGTGGCAAAAGTGGGATAGTTCAAAGTACACTAAAGAACTGTTAGTGCATGTCAGCAATGTCTACCTGGATACGTGGTACATGGTAGGTAGTGCAGGTACACCAACGTGCCATGAATTAAATGTTAGAGTGAACTAACTCTAGCGGTCTCATCTTGCTTTAACTTTTTGAATTTTGCACAGCTTAATTTTACAATAGATAGACTCTGATACCACTGTGAAAGCCAAAGAGTTCTCTGATAGCCGAAAAAGAGAATCTGTGATTCCCTGTTTATCTCGACGTTCCCTTCTGCTTATTTAGAGAAGAAAGAAACTCGTGGGAGGTTTATTCATATTTTTGCCCTCCTTCCGTAAGTGTTATCTTATTAGGTTGGGGTGATGCACAGACAGTTTAGGGACACTGGCTAGAATATACCCTGTGTTTTTGTCAGCTATGAGGATCCAGATCCAATGAATTTAAGCGAGAGGAGATGAAGTGGTGTCTTGCTGCACTGGCTCTTGAGCAAGTCGCTTTAAAGGTGCACCATGAGAGTCAAACTCTGTTGATCAGGAGTGGTTGGGCCACTCTATAGCTTCAGCTGAGTATGGGTTAAACAGAGCAAGTCTGCTCTTGTTTTTTCCCTTGTACTGGGCATACAGCTTTCTAGCCTGTGTTTTGTAAGCAAAATACAGATATATCTGAAAGAATAATATTCTCTTGCATCTCAGATGCATCTCTTGCATCCTTCTTGACTGAAGGATGACTTGGGTTCTTCATACTGGGTGTGACTTGACCTAAGAAACACTAAACTGAATCAATGATTGGAGTCAAGCCCCCATAAACAAAGCTCTTGCTTCGGACAGCTAAAAAGCAGGCTCCCAGTTTGAAGATATCAACTGTCTGAATGGTTTTATTGGATAATCCATTTTCAGGGACAGCTGTTCCAAGAAAGTCTCTCATTTTGGCAACAAAGCCATAGTTACAAAGGAATCATAAAAAGAAAAAAAGAAAATAAAGGAATTTAGTATCAATTAGAGAAGAGTTAAAGGAGTATCCCAAATTGATTTGCAGCTGGTAAGAAATAAATAAAAATTAAATATGAAAGTTGTTTCTTGGTGTTGACACTTAGCCCATAAAGAGACAAAGTGAATATAAATTGGCCTCTGTTTGGTGTGAGCTTCCCCCTGCACTTCAGTAGGCTTTGCTGTGTCCAACTAGGCCACTGAGTAGTGTTCCCTCCCCTCCACTTGAAACTATTTACATGGGCCTTCTGTCTAGCTTGTGGCCAAGTTCACTTGGATGAGAGACTCAAGGGAATATGAAAACACGGGGAGAGAGCAGTGTTTGTATTTAAAATACAGGATGTCCGGCAGACATGCCCATGCATGAAACGATGATAGTACTGCCACCTAGTGCACCAGAGTGGAACAGCCGCAGATAGTGTGACAAGCAGTCCTGGAAGACAAACAACTTTGATTATAGTATTACCAAATCCAAGCCTCCAAAAATCCCGAGTCAGGCCTTTAAAAATAACGAGACAAACTAATAAACTTTGAGTTCTTTTTATTTGCCTTGAGCCTTCACAGTTTCATGTTTTAAAGTTTCTGTCTGCAACCAGACTGCCTAGAGACTTCCTTTTTAAAATGGAAAAAAAAGATTCTCAGATAACCGTAACTCCACGAACTGGAGCTTTAGAAAAAAACGAATGTTGTGATACTCGCAATAACCCGTGAAATGACTGCACTCTAGATGCAAGCGTGACATATACGGTACACATATATATAAAACGTATACATTTTATAGAGTAGCTACTTCAAGTGCAGCACAGAAATTTCAAGATCTTCTATAAGGTCTCAAATGTCATTTGATATTCTTCAAGATATTCATCAGTAAGGATACAGGTAAGTCTGTCAGAAAAAGAATGTGAGGCAAAACTGATGCAGAACTGTATGATAAAGAATTAGAGAAAACATCTCTACAACAATAAAATTGAACTCATATTGTAGGGAGGGTGGAATTCCATTTTCAGTTAGGTACAAGGTCAGCACTACAAAATTGGGATCGTATCATCTTTTATGCACAATGGAAATCCCACTGATAACAACAGAAAGTTTGTTTGAAGCTGGGGAATAAAACATGGTCTGAGCAAACCTCTAGATAGTGAAGTTATTGTTCCATTCAGCATCAATCAATTGTAAAAGATGGCTGTGGGAATTTTTAGGATAATAGTCAATTCAGCTCTTTGTTTACCTTCCCCTTTGTGCACAGGGTTACCTGCACTGGACGTGTAACTACCAATGCATGCCTGAATTATTTGAAGACTTGGTTATTAAGATAACTTTAGATTTCACAGTTAATACTACCTTGAGGTGAATAGTCCAGTCATTAACTTTGAACTATAATGATTAGATGGCTTAATTTAAAAAAAATTAAAACATTCCTTCTGCACTAATTGCATCTGTCACTGGGTCCATGTAAATACAGTGAGTGAGCTAAAGCTGGCCTCTAGGCTGGGACCTTGGTATTTCTGCTCTTTTACTAACTTATGTTAATAGTACAGCGGTGCCTGTAACTAACTAATATCAGAATCAGAAGCTAAAGGCGGTCTGGGAAATTGTGTATAACATGGATAGCCAGAATACTGATGCACTTCTACTGAAATGCACTTTCCAGTAATAGCAAAAACTTCTTAGGGGAATAAAAACCTCAGTGTAAACTTCGACCACTCAGCCTTTTGTATCCAAGACCCATAAAGGCAACACTGATCCTTTCCTTAAAACAAGTTTTCAAATAACATGTCAAAAAGAAAAATATAAGCTTAGGATATGCATCAAGTTTCCACCAATCTGGACTGGTTACTAGGAGGCAGTAGAGACATTTACACCTGAGAAAAGGACATACAGAATAATTTCCCTGCTAACCTTCAGTTTCCCATGAAAGCACCATAGAATTATAGTACTGAGTAATACACCAGAGAACTCCCTAGGTCAGATGCACAAATTCCTGTTTTTGCTGAAAGGGGTTCCAGCTTCCTGTCAATCTTCATCAAAAGCGCTGCTGAGGAGAAAGGAAGCTATTCGTCTTGAAGTTGCAACACTAGGCTTTAAATTCTTTCCTATAGCACAGTAAATCATCAGATAGCATAGAAAGTCACCTAACTAACCAACAGGCCAAAAAAAAAAAAGGGGGGGGGGATAAGGGGAGGCAATAAATGGAGCACAAACAAGTCACAGAGCTCAACAGACACTCTACCTTCTACCAGCTCATAAGCCTTGTCAGTTAGTAGAGAGCTCAGTGCAATAGAGCCCCAAACTCTACTAAGTCCTTTGGTGCTACTATAACATAAGAACAGCCATACTGGGTCAGATCAATGGCCCATCTAGCCTAGTATCCTGTCTTCCAATACGGGCCAATGCCAGGGGCTTCAGAGGGAATGAATAGAATAGGTAATCGTGAAGTGATTCCTCCTGTCACTCATTCCCAGCTTCTGGCAAACAGAAGCGAGGGACACTTCAGAGCATGGTTTTGGATCCCTGCCCATCCTGTCTAATAACCACTGATGGACCCATTCTCCATGAGCTTATCTAGTTCTTTTTAGAACCCTGTTATAGTCTTGGCCTTCACAACATCCTTGGGCAAAGAGTTCCACAAGCTGACTTTCCACTATGTGAAGAAATACGTCCTTTTGTTTGTTTTAAACCTCCTGCCTGTTAATTTCATTTGGTAACCCCAAGTTCTTCTGTTATGAGGAATAAATAACACTTGCACATTTACTTGCTCCACATCACTCATGATGTTATAGACCTCTGTCATAGCCCCCCCGTGAGCTGTCTCTTTTCCAAACTGAAAAGGCCCAGTCTTATTACCCTTCCCACCCCAATAAAGAAGCTCTTCCATACTCCTAATAATTTTGTTGCCCTTTTCTGTACCTTTTCCAATTCCATTATATCTTCTTCTTCTTTTTTGAGATGGGGCAACCAGAATTGCATATAGTATTCAAGATTTGGGTGTGACATGGATTTATATATAGGCAACATGATATTTTCTGTCCTATTATCTATCCTTCTCCTAATGATTCCCAACATTCTGTTAGCTTTTATGACTGCTGCTGCACATTCAGATAACTATCACAATGTCTCCAAGACCTTTCTTGATGTAATTAATAATAATATTGATGCTTTAAATATTAAAACTAAATAAGAGATTGTGTAACAATTTAAAATGCATATTTCACTATAAACCCTGCTCTAAGTTAAATATTTGATGTTGTCTTTTTAAATTCATCCCTCTTGTTTATAAAAGTGAGTAGAATACATTTCTCTTTTCATAAATAAAAGCTGTTTTAGTTACACAGCTGAAGAATAGTGTCTTTGAAACCATACTTGTGTAACTTAAAGTTAATTTATTTTTCAAAATTTTAAGATAATACTTTTATTCTGAGACTTTCTCTGACCAAACTCAGCCTGAAGCAGATTTTTACAGTTGCATAATAAACCTCTTAAAACATGGTTTATAATGGAAATACTGTCAGAGCCTTAATTAAAGTAGGCGCCACTTCAGTACAGCCATTACACAACAAATGGATTTTGCAGAGAACACTGGGCATCAACTGATTTCTGACTTAAATGCTTCTTTTACTACTGGATTCCCATCATTTCATCCCATCATTCCAAACAAAAATTGTCAGTAAGGTTCCATGAATCAGATCACTTGTTTATTATACTGTGAGACCCATGGCACAGTAGACAGATTAAAAAGAGAGAGAGCGAGATTAAACTGTAACATCAATGGAAGCAATTTTAAACCCCGAGTGCAAACTGTTACTGTTCCCAAAACATGTTACGAAATCTTTAAGGTCCACACAAAACTAATGGAACTAGAGAACTGAACCTGCAGTTCAAAGACTGTGGTCTGACAGCAACTTTGGATCATCAGCAAAGTACAGATTATTTAAATATATATGTATTAAAAAAGTCAGACCAGTTCAACATGTATAATCATCCTCTTCTAGCAGACCCAAAAGACATAAGTCCTTTCATACTGTTACAGCTAAAAGCTTTTCTTTAGATCAACTCTGGGGTGGTGGTGGGGGATTCCTGAATTTTTGAAGCTGAAGGGCCTGAATTGTACCTTCAGTGTCACATGGGCCTCCATTAGGAAGTGACCGTATTGTTATTTTCTGATTCTCGATACATAATGTAGTTCTCCACAAACCAAAAGTAACCATCACAGCTGATTTCCTTGTTGTCAGTCTCAGTAAACAGGCCAAGGACTGTATGGATCATGGACACTACTATAAAGACACAATGCAGGCCCTTTCAGCTCTGGGTTTCTCAACAGTATAGAGAACCTTGTATTGCTACTGTGTGATTTCTTTGGTCTCTGTAAAGTGTTTGAAAAGTGGATATAATTTACAGTGTGTTAAAACCACCAGTTCATTCTTAGAAATCACTCCATAGTAACAGCTATTTTCCCCACTGACTAATCAAGAAAACGGTGAAACTAGCATTCTCATTCACACTCCGCTATTTCAAAACAGGACTATCCAAAAAGAAAAGGCACACATACTGCATATTATGCCTTCCATTCGTGGCTGCCAATTGCGATATAATGCAATATGGTTCACGATTCCTGCTCACGTCAATAATTTGGGAGATCATTTTCAGTCTAGGAAAGATTAGCCTGCATGAAAAATGTCATTTCATTTTTTCATACACTTATGCATGAGCATGCATGTTCCATCCCTGCAGGTTACTCCACAATGTTTCCACTGTATTAGAGACCAGGCGGGTGAGGTAAAATCTTTTATTAGACCAACTTTTGTGGGTGGGAGGTGACCTGAAGAAGAGCTCTGTGTGACTCAAAAGCTTATCTCTCATTCACTGAAGCTGGTCTGATAAAAGATATTTCCTCACACACCTTGTTTCTCTAATATCTGGGGACCAATACAGCCACAACGACATTGCCCATATTATATCACTTTTATACTGTGTTCCTTCCCTTTCTCTAGGCTCTGTATTCCCAGCATTGTTGCTGATTTGCTGTGTAACCTTGGGCAATTTATTTAACCACCCTTCGCCTCAGTTTCCCTACTTATAAAATGAGGATGATAATTTGCATCACAGGAGTTTTGTGATGCTTATTTAATATTTAAATCTCTTTCAAATATTCTGGTAGGCACCACAGGACTGAAAAGTATCTTCACTGAACGCTACACTCTTCACTCCAGCAAACCAGAAACATGAAATGATGCAAATCTTTTTAAACTTTATATTATGTAAATGTGTGTAAATAAGAGCTTAATGTAAAATTAAGCATTAGCAGTTAAACAACTTATAAGATCAAATATTCAAGAGCTAAACAATTCCAAAACTTAACATTTTCTGCTAAAATTAACAGCTAAGCTATACATGTTATCTTTTTATGAGATACAGCAATATAAACAATACCTTAAAGTTTACATTTAAAAAGAAAAAACAGGAATAGCATGTCATGTACACAGTGAACCCTATTATTGTGGGAGCAATCTGGAATTTCCTGACTTTAGTGATGTGCTATTGCAAGTTCATCAATATAGAACACTACTTTTTCCATTTATTTATACTTTTATACAATTTGCAATGTTCAAGCTGCTAAAATTTGAGATGTAGTAAGCTCCTACTCCAAATCTAAAGCGTTTTTTTTCCTATTCAGGTGAGCCTATTTCAGGCATAGCATCTGTAAAAACTATTACTCAGCTACAAGTATAATGTGCTCAGACCTTTCTCCAAAAAAACCCAGGTATTTAGGAAAACCATAGCATGATGGCTTAGTTCTCATGCAATTTTCCTTGCTCACTTACAGATTTGTGAACTACTCAATTAATAAAGTTTAAATCTTGTTTCTTGAAATAGTGTTAGGTTTTGTAAGTGAAATCCTGACTCCACTGAAATCAATGGCAACACTCTCACTAGCTATAGGGCGGGATAGGTTGGTGGGTCAGGATTTCATCCAGTTCAATGTATTAGGTATAAGCTAAATAGGCTATATGGTTTTCGGACTTGTCTACTTTAGGAATAACTTTTCCTTTTAATGTCCATGATTGATTTATTCAACCCTACAGAATAAGGTGATGAGTAATAACCAACATGGATTTGTTAAAAAACAAATCATATTTATCTGTGGTTTGTTCTATCTAGATTCTTATACAGTGCTCATCACTATATTATTTGAGTGCCTTTCAGGAGTGCATTAAGCAATGTGACTAATTACCTGTCACACATTGGTAGGTCTTGTATTCTCTCCCCAGAGATGGAATGGAAGCATATGCAGTGAAGTGTATTGTTTTGGTAGGTTTTTTGTTTGTTTGTTTTCAAATAAATATACTGGTTACCTTTTCTAACAAACACATCTCAAGGTGAAAGAAATGTATTGCATTTGGAGAGGAAACAACACAACAATTGACAACTACTCTGATTTCTTTCTCTGACAGGGTAACTGAGCTAATGAATAAGGGAGGAAGAAGTAGTGATGATATATCTGGACTTCAGTAAGGCTTTTGATGCAATGCCACATTGTTTTCTCATAAGCAAACTAGGGAAATCTAAATGGATTTACTATAGAATGGATGCATAACTGGTTATAAGACCATTTACAAAGAGTAGTATCAATGGTTTGGTGTCAAACTCGAAGGACTTATCAAGAGGGGTCCTGAACAGGCCTGCTACAAATCCCTCCAAAGCTACAAATCCCCCCCAAGGCCCATTCGATGATCTGGGATAAAACACAAATCCACAGTGCTGCGTTTATTGATATAGAAAAGAGCATACATGACATAACAAATACAGGCCTCTCTCTCTCTCTCTGACAACTCTATTTTCATGAGTAAGAGCAGATGGGGATTGAAATTGATGAGGAACAAACATGCATTTAAGTTACATTTTACCTCAGAGCATAAGTGCATGTTACTGGACACTTTTAACTACTAGTAGTGTCACCAGAATGTAAATAGTTGGGGAGCATTTACATCACTGTTGCATTACAACATGTTTGTGATCTCAGCAAACTCCTGGTTTGGCTCATCATAAGCAATTTTAGGTTTTTGCAGCCCTTATTTTGGAAGACTAAAAAGAATCCCTCTGATACACAAACATAAGATTTTCAGCGGAGGGGGGAGGGAGAAGGGGGCCCAAATATTGGCCTATCAACTTTGAAAGTATCTTTCTAACCCTCCTAGATATCCTGATAAATTCTTTCTTTGTGTAAGGTTGTTCAAACACAACATCTGCAATGAGAGGGAAAAAAGTTAGATGAACTGAAAAATTATCAGTTTGATCAAAAATTGAATAAGAAAAATGGCCAAATTCATTTGTAAAATTGTTCCTTTAAAAAAAAAAAGAGAGAGAGAGAGAGAGGGTGGAGGAAGAAGGGTGTGAACATTTAGCAGTTTTCTCAGATCCTCTGCAGGAAAAAAGAAAAAGTTGTAAAATGATTTTAGTTGTATATTTTAGTGTCCTTACAGTATATTGTTTTTAAATGATTGATGCCATTTTTGGCAATTATTTGTAATAAAAATTAATTTTCCATTTTCTGAAAGTAAATTATATGGTCTGTAATGCTGTAAAGTCAGCTTTTTTATGTAGTGATAGGGAGATCTGTTTGTTAAATATCAAACAGCCAATTCTCATTCTACAAAAGTTGCTCATGTAATTATGTTAAGATTGGTATTGCAACATTCTGGACAGGAAGACATTCTTTTAATTTGGTGATGTCTGGACTTTATAAGTTTATGAGTAGGAGTGCCTTTAAAATGAACATGAAAGAAAAATGCCCACACAAAGAGCACATTAGTGGCTACACAAAAAATAAATAACTGCATGAGATCAGATTGATAGTACCACAAATACTTGTATAATATTTTTTTAAAGTTCAACAGTCCCATTTATTTTTTAACAAACAGAAACACATGCACTGTCCCAGTCAGACTTTTCAGTTGTCAGAGGAGTAGCCCAACAGAGTGAAACTACAATAAAGGCCCACTTCTAAGATCACCCTTGCATTCTTTTTTTGCATCTGGGTTTAAGAGCCACAGGTCTTGGGTCATATGATAATTCCCACTCTTTGCTCGTTCATTCTGGGATTCCCATAAGCGACAAACTTCTTTTTAACATTTAAAAAAAAACCCCAAACCTCAAAAAACCTATTTTGGGTCAGGAGCTGAGCTAAACCCAAAAGATGCAAGTCATTTCTCCCACAAGACACATTTGTACCTGTGCCTCAAAACAGTATATTCAAAAGTATTAATTCACTGCAACGTCATTTTTTACATACTAACTTCTCATCTGAATAGCCACAACAGTAACTGTGAAATTTTGACATCTCTGCCGAGGAATAACATTGCTGTGAGTAAGTTTCCACAGCTCTTGTAATACAGTTATGGTTAGGAGCTTTGATTGCCCTGAATTTCAGCTTCAACAATTCTCAGTGAATTTGAAGTCCCAATTAAAGTAAATTCCCTGACAAAAAAAAAAAAGCAGGATGACTCATAGAATGATTCAGTTTCCAAGGTAAGAAGGAGCCACTGTGATCATCTAATCTGACCTCCTGTGAAATATAGTTTATAGAACTTCCCCAAAATAATTCCCAGATCATATTTTATAGATAAACATCCAATCTTGATTTTTTAAAAATTGCCAGTGATGGAGAACTCACTTTGGTCAATTGTTCCAAAAGTTAATTGCACACTATTAAAATGTAGGCCTTATTTCCACCCTGAATTTGCCTAGTTTCAGCTTCTGTTTCAACTAGCTAGTTTCAACTAGCTGATTCTTTTAGGGGGTAAGGGTATCTTTAGAAGGGGGAGGTGGGGAAATACTAAACAGGCTTCTTCCCTCTACCCCCATTTGCCAAAAAAGGGAAACATCTGGGCATGGCGTCTCCTCAATTCACAAAACCGAAGGGAATAGGAAAGAAAAGGGGCGAAGCAAAAGTAAAAGCGAATGTAGGGTCCTATCCTACTCTTACTCTTCCCTTCTGTAGGAATGCTTGCATGGAAGAGCTGTATGCCTGGGCCCATACCCAGCTAAACTGGTGAGTTTTGTCTGTGATACAGAAATACCAAGATTAAAGATACTATATAACGTACTGTACAATCCTCAAAACACTTGAGCACATTCTTAATGAAATTTAACACACCTAAGGAAAAAGACTATAAAGCATGCAACAATACCTATGAATCTGAACTCTTAAGGATTTATGATTATGGTTCCTGCTACCAGTTCTCAGATGAAAGGTATAAATTCCCAAAGAAGAAATTAACTGGTTTCTAATTTTATATATTATCCACTAAAAATAATTTTTCAAGTGCTGAAAATTATCTATGGCAACCAATACTGTAGGAAAGAGTCCTACTACTTATTACCACTATTAAGTTATATGGCTTGGACACATCCTGTTTCCTTGGGTATGATCAGGAATGGGGATACTGGATCCTGATGGCTGCTTCCTTATCACAAACAGTCTACCAGCCCGTTTTCTTCTTAGACGCCAACATCTTAATCAGTCGTTTAGCAACACTTCTTGCAACATTAGAGAATTATCTGTAAAAGTAGTGTATTTTTTTTTTGATTCTGGTAAGCCCATGTCAGTACCACCTCCACTTCTCCCCAAAAGCTCTCTAGGATGCATTAGCTTCTGCCACAAGAGTCCTAGTCTGATATACTTGCTAAGGCTCATATGAATGGGTCGCCCTGTGACAAGACTCAGGCTCATCAGAGGAAGAAACTGTCAGCGAAGACCTGCTCAATAGATTAGGAATCGACTCAGTAACTCCAACCCATAAGAACAGTAGCATTGAGTTAAAGGGACGGTACGTTGGCATTAGAAACTTGAAGGGAGATATGCAAGGTATTTCTCATAGCTTGCATGTCTTTTTTCAACTGCTGCCAAAACTGGCAGCAAGGTAGACCAGGTTTATGTAGCAGAGCTGCATGCCTCAGTGACGCCTTATGGCAATGAATTACACATCTTCGTTTTTAACATAGTATTTCTTTTTATTAGTTATGTTCCTGTCTTTCAATACAACGGAATATTCCATTTTTCTTTTACTATGAGAAAAGTTAACTAGGAACAGCTGACTGATTGTCTATACCAGGGGTGTCAAACCCTGACTGATTGTCTATACCAGGGGTGTCAAACTCGTTTTCTACGATGGGCTGGTTTTCCTTAAATGTACTTCAAGCGGCCCTACATACCATCAATCCAAGTACTAGGGCACTCTCACGGCATCGTGGAGTTCTGTGCCTGCCAGACTGCGCTCCACACTCGCTCTCTCTCCCTTTCTGTTAGGGAGAGAGCGTGGTCCCATGGAGCGCAGTCATGGGTCTGATGGAAGAGGTTCGTGGGCTGCATCCAGCCCATGGGCCGCATGTTTGACACTCCTGGGTCTATACCAACTCCCCTCTGATTTGACCGCTCGCTAAATGAAATAGTTTGATTCTTTTCAATTTCTCATAAAGAGAATATTTTTATTTAGTCAGCCTGTGAGAAATATGTAAGTGACCAACCACACTGAAAGATCTGTATTTTTAATTAAAATTTCAGTTTTGAGGTTCTGTTTTAAATTGTACTGACATTACATTTGGTTTTAAATATTTCTGAACTCCTAAATTTATATTTAGGAGCTTAGGGAAAAAACCTTTGTTTCCTATGTGCTTGTGTTAACTTGTAGCCAAAGGAAGTCTTACTTATGGAAAATAAACTGAGAGTTAGCTCTTGAAGTAGAATAATGCTTTGTGATTTCTGAAACAGGGGTTTTGTAAGGGCTCAGTGTAAGACACTTATTTTGCGGTTTGCACAGAACAGACACATGAACAAGACTATAAAAGCTAAAAAAAAAAAACGCCTGACTATGAACTAGGAAGCTGATTCATATTACTTCAAATACCACAGGCTTCTTCAAACAGTGCTTTGCTTAAAGTTGATACTATTTTAACTGACAGAAAATGAAGTTTAAGGGCTCCATTTCTGTGTGTCATGGCTGCACCTCAACTTCTTGTGTGGTTTAAACAAAAAAGACATTCATTTAAATCCTATGAAAGAGGCAATGTTTTATATGAAAGAT
Source organism: Pelusios castaneus (assembly GCA_007922175.1). Lineage (NCBI taxonomy): Eukaryota > Metazoa > Chordata > Testudines > Pelomedusidae > Pelusios > Pelusios castaneus. The sequence goes on along the minus strand of ML685755.1, from coordinate 30,355,195 downwards.
TGTATGCATCACAGCCAGATTTTGAATTGGTCAGAAGGTACATGTCCCCTGTATTATAAGGGATTTTACTTGCCCAAACAAGTGAAATGTATTTCAAGGCTGCATGAACAACTCTGATCTTGAGCATGGTTTGTTCTTTCTGAACTGAATTATCCCCTCTCTGTCCTCATGAGATCTGATCACTGAATTGTTCACCCAGTTCTAATGGATTCTCTCCAAAATTTCAGGCTATCTACTGAAAACTAGCCATGTTAGAACTTGCTGTAAATAAATCTAATTTCTATTCTAACCTGCATTCATACTCACCAACTCAAGTAAAATAATAACAAAACTAAAGACTCAACCTCAAATTGAAATCACTAGTTAATGTTGCCCTCACAATACTGAGCAGAATCCTGCCCTTTGTTAGCACTATGCTTCCCTTACTTGGGTTACCAGGATTGCTCAAATGTACAGGAGGGTAGATTTTAGACAAGTCTTTAATAGGATATTTGGATCTGTATCTAATATCTAATTTACCTGCATAACAGTTTAAGAAAATCTACTCATTTTATTTAGAGGTAAAAATATGTAAAGCCACAGTCACAAAAAGGAATATAAGTAGGCTGAATATTAAATAAAGTAAGAAGCTACCTCGAGTGAGTTCTGGGATTTGGGATCAGCATAGTCCAACTCTTAGTATAAAATGTCTACTTTGTTTTTCTCTTATTTTATTAATAATGTCCAAACTGATCTTGTTTCCTGCTGTGATTATAGCCTACCTTGCTTTAATCCTGCCTTCACATGGTTAAATGCCTCCCAATAATTCTATATTTTATATCCTGGAAACATTTCCCATTATGCCCTGCTCTTAATGGCATCCTTGGATCATTCCTGGACAAAGTTCATCTGTTTTTTTCCACTCCGCAGAATCACTGAAAAGGAGGAAGATAGAGTAGAATGGATTGAGACAGCCTAGAAACACAATAGCTAACATTTTCCCAAATAAGGAAATGGGAGAAGAACTGATGGTTGCATAAGGCCAGTTAGAAACCTATAAGAAGTAGTACCCATTATGAATTCTCAGGTAAGGATTCCAATTAAAAAAAATGTAATTGAGTCCAAAATTCTAAGACTATGTAGTTAGTGGGTAAACTCCAGATATGACAAGCACACATAGGCAAGCATTTGGAAATTCACAATTACCTGGATTGTTTCGGACATACACAGTTTTTAAATTTGTACTGTTTATTAAGTTTTTTCAAATACACCAAAATAAAAGATTCATTATAATATACAAAGTAAACAAAGAGGATTAGACCAAGCAAGGGGAAGCGACATCTCTATCTTCTGGGTCTATGCTAATCACAGACCTCTAAAAAGTCAGCCCGAATTGCTTTGAATTTTTCAGGCATTCCCTTTCAGTGGAATACCAGTCACTCATTAGCTGTGAGGACAGCCATATTACTCAGTCAAGCATCAATACTGGGTGCATTTAATACTAGACTCAAGGTGCATTTAGAGTCTCTGAGGTCTGTACAAAGTAACGAGGTTCAACCATATTCCTTCTGTATACTCCCCACTCAATCTTTGGGGATCATGCCTCGCACTTAAACAACAAACACTGTTTGCTCTAATAGTCAGCTGACTTACAGTACTTCCTGTGGAATGCAGAGCTGTAAAAGAAACATAGGGTTCTCTCTTAAAGACCAGTATGTTCCATCCCACAAGCGTTACCACTAATGTTCTGTTTGCTTGGCTGCTAACAGCATAAACAGCAAATCTCCAGTGGCAGAAGCTTCATGGACCATTTTTCCACTGACACAATGGGGAAGTTTACAATTCTCATTCGGGAGGCTCAAGGAATGTCTAAGGTAGCTAGGGTGACATTCGCCCATTTGTGTGCTGATTTGAAGTATCTCAGAAACCTTCCTCCATCTCTGTGGCCCCTTGCCTCAGTCATCTCATCTAAACATTATGCACTGATGACACAAACGTACCACAGCTATAAAATGCCCATAAAAATGAGCGTATGTCTGAGACACTGTAGAATGCAAATGAGAAATTTAATTTTGCACCTGTTTCCAACCTTCTGCTGCAGACTACACAGTGTATGTTTTTTAATTCTGAAAATACTTAAAGAGTTAATATTATAATCAATCACAAGCTTTTAAAGTCTTGGGTAAGGTTCATAATCCTAATAAAATTGATGAATCATGACTTGCAGTCTCAGCAGGGAAAATTACTATCATCAAAATCACTGCCAATGGTTAAGTTGCATGAAAGAATAATTATGCATGTTTACTGTTAGCCATCAGTCAAGATCCTGAAGGTCTGATATAGTAAACTGAACTGAAAGGGTATGGACAGCCAGTATTCCTACCCTAAAAATCCCACAAATATATCTATATCTAAAGATTTCTTTTTGTCAATAGTTTAAATTATAATAGGTTGCTAATGAGAATCCAAAGGAGGTGTACATTTTTCTGCCCAAAGAATCAATAAAATAAATGCTGGAATAATATTAACCTGAGTATTAAAATTTTAATTTTATTATGATTTAGTCTTGAGAAATCCCTGCTACCCACAGGAAGACAGTCTCCTTTATTTCGAGCATATGATTTACAGCCGACTTTCTTCTCTGCTGTTATGAAAAGACATTTTTTGCTGTCCCATGAGATTTACTAACATCTGCACCAATGAATGAATTGTAAGAAGTGCATCTCAAAGGATTCAAACTATTAGATTTTTTTAAAAAGCAGTTATATATTATAAGTTGATATGCTGATAGCTTTTGAAGTACAGTACAATGTAAACCTCTAAAGATAATGAATATTTAATCACTGTGCAACTGACAAAAAAGGTTCAAAATTAAGGACTGTGAAACTCTATAGCCACTTAAAAGTAAGCTGCCTGTACTTTATTTATGGAGTAGGATTTTGATTTGTTACACAGTATCTTACTCTGTTCTCAAATACAGGTGGTGAAATGAACACACACATGGAAATCCACCATGGATGCAATGGTGGAGAGATGAATTGGAGAAACTTGGCACATTTGCAGTTACGGTATGAGGCAACTTGGAGGGGCATGCTTCTCAGGAAAGGATCTCAGCATCTCTCCTTGCCCCACCCCCCAAGTATAATCAAAGGAAAGAGGTGCATGTGTCCCTTGAGAGATCAATGACTTATTTCTGTACTGAATTCTGTAGATTGTCATTAGAGGTTTATGGCAGTGTTTTATCATGGGGATGGTTGGTGGGGGGATGAGTAGTTTGTGAGTTTAATGATGAGTACATGAAAATATAGTACTACATCGAATCGTGTGGCTATGTGATGGAGTTGTTTCTGTAGAGTAGGTTCAGTGTTTAAGTATAAAGCAGGTGTAGATAGCTACTGTTTAGTACAGCTCACCTTAATACAAGTTTTACCTTAGTAAAAAATTTTTTTAAAGGCATTAGACCATTGAATCTGTGAGGGTCTCATAGACTCTAAGGTCAGAGGGGACCAGTATGATCATCTGGTTTGATCCCCTCACTGTGCAGACCACAAAACCTCACCCACCCATCCACTCCTGTAAGTCTAACCTATGTCTGAGTTATTAAAGTCCTCAAATTATGGTTTAAAAACTTTAAAGTTAAAGCAAGTGAGATATGCCCCATACCACAGAGGAAGGCAAACTCCTCCTAGAGCCTTTGCAAATCTGTTCTGAGGGAAAATTCCTTCCCGACCCCAAATATGGTGATCAATTAAACCCTGAGCATGTGGGCAAGACTCACCAGCCAGACACCCAAGAAGGAATTCTCTGTAAACTCACCCCATCTTATATCCCATCTCAGGCTATTGGCATATCTACCACCAGTAGTCAAAGACTGGTCAATTGCCAAATTAGGCTGTCCCATCATTCTATCCCCACCATAAATTTATCAAGCACGGTTTTGAAGCCAGCTAGGCTTTTTAGCCCCACAACTCCCCTTGGAAGGCTATTCCAGGCAGAACGGAGAGAGAAATCAGATGTAATTTATGCCTCAGAATTTTGAAAGTTTTATTCCATGTTAGTTACAGTAACTTTAGAGTGTGTGAGAGAAGGCTGTGTGTGTGTATCCTTCACTTTTGCCCCATTCTCCAACAGACAGCCTCTGTCAACTAACACTTCACTTCCCAACTAACACTCATCTTCCTATCCAGTGAGGCCATTAGTATTTGAGAAGCCATTAGCATATAAAAAGTTGGTTACTCCTTGCTGTCTGGCACTTTCTGCTGTTGCATATGCATCACAGGCCACAGCTTATTAGAGGGTTGCCCATTCTTTGGTTATGTAGGCGAACTGTACACTGAGCTAGCTACACCTCCACTACATCCCCCCACACACTCCAGTTGGCGTTCAGTGGGGTACCTTAGCTTTTTTGATTTTCAGAGGTTTAATTTTAGCTACTTCAGGCATCACTAGGCAACCTCAAGTCTGTTAAAAAAGATTCTTGGCACTTAATTTCCTGGGTTATTTAAAAAATAATTACTCAGTACTCTTTTTATCCCAGCTAAACTTTCCCCTTCACTCCCTCTGGCTCCTTAGCTGCAGTGGTCTCAGCATACCAGTAGGCTAGCCATCATCAAAGTTTTTGTAAGCTTTATTACCAAGGAGGGTTCTGAAGGAAGATAATGAGTTTGTTTTGTGGATGTTTATGTGGAGCTCCTTTTAAACATGAGGCTAGGATGGAAGAAATCACAAAAGTGGCTTTTCTTTCTTTCTTTCTTTCTTTCTTTCTTTCTTTCTTTCTTTCTTTCTTTCTTTCTTTAGATGATAGATATTGGCATCTGGACCAGTGAATGGAGGCAAGAGATGACCTATTAGTAATTAATTAGAGATGAAAGGTAGAGTGGGGATAGGTTGTGAATAATAGTATTTTATATAACCCCCATGTGAAAAAGTAGTACTATGCCAACCTATCATTTTCATACATCTATGTAGAGCATGTATAATTTATTATCCTTTAGAAAATATTTTCAGCCTCTTCTTCATTAGCTGTACAAACTAATAGTTTCCAAAAGTCACAAACTCTTCTTACAGAGGCAGGTGGTAGCACGTGCCTATAGGCATTCTCAGATTTCTGCCAAGGGTAAGAACTTGCAGCGCAAGGGTGTAGCTCACGTTTAATGACCACAGCATGGCCCCTTCAGCTATCCATTTACTGTGGCAATAAGCTAGCTGGAAACACTCTTACCTAGCTTTGCTGCAAATGAACATTTCCATTTCTTTGGCTTGCAGGCTTTTAGTGCATACCATTCTAGAAAGCCAAACTCTTCCTTTAATAATATTTTCAACAGTGTTCACCCAAAAAGAACAGGGAATGCCAGGCATGTTCTGAGATTAAATGTGGAGTGACTCAGATCACTTTGGGGATGATTAGACCATGGTTTGATCCCCCATGTGCTCAGAAAATGTTATGATTTTAGATTTTGTAAATTGCAGGGGATTTTTAGGCTGTATCTCAAATAACTCCAGTTTTGGACTACTAATCCTATCCTGCACCACTCATTCCAAATTTCCAGGCAAACGGACTAAGTAGGTGAGTTTTGGAGCATTTAAAAGAATAAACTTGTAGACAGAAAAGCTTTTTCAACCTTAACTATAGCATAGTTGGTGCTCTGCTATAATACAATGTCATAGTTTTCCCACCACTCTAAGGCTATGTCTACACTTACTAAAATTAGTTTGAATTAGCTAATTTTAATTAACTTAATTTGAACTAGCAAATTTTAGTTCGAACTAAGCAAGTGGCATGCATGGCACTTGCTTAGTTCGAATTAGCGATTTGCATTGAATTCAATGGGCCGGTTAGTTCAAACTAAGCAATTAGTTCGAACTAACATGGCCACATTGGTTAATTTGAACTAACTAGTTTGAATTTTCCCTTACTTCGAATAGCCTATTCGAATTTATTATTTCGAATTAAGGAAGCCCTTAATTCGAACTAATTAAAACCTAGTGTAGCCATGGCTTTAGTTAGTTCAAATTAAGCTTCCTTAATTTGAACTAACTTGCCAGTGTAGACATAGCCTAATATTTTAAGGAATAAATCGTGAACAGATCAGAGAAAGGCTACAACTAAGATTTAATATCTGAATGTATCAGAAGAGTTTGTTTAGGAACACTGTTCTCTTTACTCTGCCCTCAGTTTTTTTAAAGCACGTTGCTCCACAGCACCCTCCAACAGGGGCAATAAAGTGAAATTGAGACTTTTTAAAATTATTACATTTCCCCCCACAAAAGATATTGGCATTGTCAATGGCTTATTTTGTATTGGAGAGCTTCTATTCTTAAGTTTAAAAGTACTATAAGTCATAGCCACATTAGGCTAGATTTCAAATATGTGAAAGGATCTAAAATCCTCCTAGCTTATACCTCAATAGTGAAAAGTTTTAACCCCAGCATTACATCTGCTGATTCTTGATGAAATGCAGAGAAATCCACAACAAGATCCACAGCATAAATTATATCCATTGTGCATAATCCTACCCCCTTCTCCCACCTTTTGCCATCTTTTTCTTGATAGTTAATATGAATATTACATTCATCATTAAACCAAATAATGCCTGGATCTCATTTCAAACAATGATGGCAACTATATCTTCTCTACCACTATATCTCTTCTGTACTACAATATCTACAGTATATCCCTTCTGTATTATAGTAAAGTTGCAAGGAACTGAGCTGGAGGCTACATGGTTAATTTCCCTGATAGACTATAAAATCACCAAGCTGAGATCAGTGAAAGCCATTAATCAGAGAGATAACCTTTGAAAGTATTACTCCTTTCAGGAATATGGTTGCTTGTTAAACATGAACATCTGGAAAACTATTCTGAGTTCATTGTGCCTAAACCTCTTGACCTGTACCCAGAACTCTATTTTAATATTAATGGCTATAGATAATATGGAAAGAACAAAACATTACTTAAAAGAACTCTTACTTGCTACACTATTTGTGACAAAATTCAGCAGAATCCTTGAACATCTGTAGTACTTGCTGTATCAGTTTTGTTTGTCTTGCTTGACCTTTTCTGCTGTTTTCATTTCCAATGCAATTTTGACAAAAATAGATTGTTATAGAAAATATGTTTATGTACTAGATATACTATTTACTATACCCAGAAATAGAATTTTAAATTCCGAAGCCTCATGGCTTCTCTGTTCCCACACAGACATAAAGGGAACTGTCATTCTTTAACTTCTGCCAACTGAACTGTGGCAAGGGAACAAAGCTTTTAGATAATATGGTAACCTCATGAATTGGTCTAAAAAATATAGAAAAGTGTTAATCTGTAACAGAACTCTTTTACCTCACACTGTTATGAGAAAGTTTATTTTTCTGTCCAGGTCTTCTTTTTTCTTTTTCTTCTCTCTTGTGTGGTGTTGGTGTAATGGAGATGTGTAGCCCTACAATGTCCCTGAAGTTGGTGGTACCTTCATATACACGGATGTCACTGATCCGGGAGATATTGTAAAGGCAAACTGTATCATATTAGACTCTCCATTTTGCTAAGATTTAATTTGTAGCTCAATTGGCCAAATTTCTCAACTGCAGTTAAATGTTTGAAGACTGCCTGTTTAAGAGGAACGACAGAGCACAAAGTGCCATTTTGGCCTACTTGGAGGATTTGAAACCTTGGCTGGGTCCTAATTGCCTCTGCCAAGAATTTACTCTGTCAGATAATAACTGGGAAAAGAGCACACTTCTCTTGAATTCCACAGGAAATGAAAAGTGAAAGGAGAGCTTAGAATGGTTTGTGGAACCATATAATGCCAGGTATAAAAATGTTCATCTGGCCCAAAGATGGCTAAAACAAGAGTAAAATGGGCCACCCCAAATAAATACACAGAGGTGATCAGTAGGGAGGTGGTCAGTATAGTAAATTTAAAATATTTTCAGATTACCACTGAGCTGTGGTGTAGGAAGAAGTTGGTTTAGTGATTTAGTGAGAGATACACAGGTGGTCCTAGCAAGTGACCTGTGCCCTGTGCTGCAAAGGAAGTAAAAAGCCCCATGGTCACTTCCACGTGGACCTGAGGGGAAAAAAAATTCCTTCTTGACTCCAAATGTGGTGATCACTTATGTCCTGAGTATGTGAGCAAGGTGCCCTAAAAGAGAATTCTCAAGACCATCAGCATAATTCAACAAGGCAATGATGCTTACTGAGGTGCAGAAAGAACTAGCTAGTGCAATTACCAAGAAAGCAATCAGTTCAAGCATTTCATTTAATTCTGGGTTGTAATAAGCCCTGGAGTTGAAATGCCTATCACTGGAGTGGAAGTGTGATCACACACCAGACCGATGCACCTCTAAAATAGTTATGGTTTAGGGCTTTTGTTTACTTGTGTCAAGGTGGGTGTGAGTTTTTATTCTGCTACAAGTGATTGAAATAACTGACCCACTTTTTATTCTGAATGAAATTTCCAATTGTCTGTATTATATTGGAATGTTTTATCCTATCTTCTTTGGTGAAGTGCAGTGAATAAACATTAGCCAGGATAATCAGGGTTTCATTTGTGCATAGCAACCCATCTTTCTGAAGGGGAGGAATGCATTTTTTTAATGTTTCTAATTAAGCAGACTGATTCAAGTGCACATCATAGATCACAACTCCATTCCTGGGAAATGAGGAATCATATCCAGTCTCATTTTTAATTTTGTTTATTCTATCTACAAATGAGACTGATAGTCTCAAAACTACCTAGGGAGTTTAGAAACAAACTTCCATAATGAACGAGATGTCTAAATTCCCTGGATTGCTTTGAAAATCTCAGCCACGTTTGTTCAGTCAGAGTATAAACAAAACCCAAAGCAATCTTTAAAACTCTAATTCATTAACTTTTTTGCCCCTTGCCCAAAAGGAAAATATCTTTTCCCCTTCTTCTACACAAGATTTATTTCTACCCTTCATATTCCCAAGCAGGAATAAATAAAATTATCTCCATACTTAGAAGATTCATGTCTTTACTTTTGGCTCCTCATCGACTGGCCCTGGAAAAAGAACAGGTAACTATGTTCTTCAAGGTCTCTGGTGGCTCTTGAGGCTTCCAGAGTTCACTATTCAGGTGAAATTTTGGCCCCTTAAAGTAAATGGGAGATATGCTGTCACTTTAAATGGGTGAGAATTTCACCCTTAATCCCTAATATTGTGGAGCCAGGCATAATCTACCCTAATAGCTGCTGAATCACTGGCAGTTCTATTTTAACTGTAAATTTCAACTCCCATTTGTACCTTTTCAAGGACCCATTTTTTGAAAAACCATGACTAGTTTCTTGTCCCTTCTCATTTCTTCTGTTCATTCTTGAGGTCTGCGATTCTGTGCTGCATTTCCTCTTTTTCTGCAGACAGTTCCTGAATCTTGTCACTCATTTTCTGAACCTAATATTCAATCACCTCAAACCACAAACTCATGCTTACTCCAGTAACAACCATTCTCACCAATGTGATCTTTACAGTCCCTCTCACCAATGATGCAGCACAATATCTTTTCTCTTCTTTTTAAATTGTTTTGGCCAAAACCAATGACATTTACCCAACTTTCAGATAAAGATGTTATTCCACAGTTTTGTGATTCATTTCTTCAGTAAAGTACATGCTGTAGAAGGTATGGAAGTGGTAAACTGGAAGCAGAAGCTCAAAATCCATTCTCACGCTGTATTCCCCTGTTGGAACTGTCTGCAGAAAAAGAGGAAGTGCTGCACAGAATCTCTGACCTCAAGAATGAACGGAAGAAATAAGAAGTACATAGCAGAAGAAACTCCGGATATAAAACTAACTGAAAAGGTTGCAGATCTGTAAAAGCAGGGCATTACCTGTGAGCACAGAGGCAAGTAGCTGGTCATGGTTTTTCAAAAAATGCATCCTTGAAAAGGCGCAAACGAAAGTTCAAATTCACAGTTAAAATGGAACTGCCACAGAGTCATCCTTTTTTCTTTTAATTCTCAGGGTTTAGAAGAGCAGTAATATAGAATTTTGTGTTACTAATCCAGAGCAAATAATTCTTATTAAAAATATCTCTACAATAAACTAATGAGACAACTCTTCAGACAACAATTTTACATTTTTCTTAGATCTAGCCACTCTGGAATAATATTCTATCATGGATATCAGCAGCAAAACAGTATGTCTTTCAAAGATGTTGCCAGCACTTTAAAATGAATGAATGAACACCTACATTGTATTTAGGCACCTCAAATCTAGTTATAAGTACAAACTATTACTACTGTTCCTTTTTTAACATGTTATAGTTATGAAAACTACCATGAGAACATTTTGATTATTGTCCCTTTTCTCAGAATATTTGTAAGAAATGTAGAGAGATCCTGCAAGCTGCAGATAGTTAACAAGATTAGTGCAATAGAAAAGGGAGAACTGAGATAATAGGGCTCAGAGAAAATGTGCAAGACCATGCATGCTAAATCATACAGCTACTTTGGTTTTTTTAAATAGAGCAGCAAATATAAAGAAGAAATTCAATTCTAAGTCTAAATAGGAGTTGGAAACAAAATCCAAACCTTCCTATAGCTATCTATTCTTCAAGGATCTGCTCAGCAAAACAAAAGCTTTTGTTTTCATTTAAAAATTCTCCAAAATACCTATGCTGCGTGGTTCAAAGTCCATATCACACAAAAAGGGAAAAATTCTGCTCTCAGGTATAAGGTCAAAATTCCACAGTGGGAGCCATGGAAAACTTGGTCAATGATATTGACTAACCATATTTATGGAAAAAATCATACAAGGAATGTAAGGATGACCTGTCATGATAAATCAAAAATAAAGAATTGAGTAAATATTTTTTTAAATTGAGTGAGTATGTATTTACACATTAGTCCCTCAAGTAAATGGAATTTATTTTTTTCTATCAGTTTTCCTAATGTGGCTTTTGTGATTGATTTCAATAGGAATGAATCAAAAGAGTAATTACAGAGATTTTAATAGTCTTGTCCATGGTCAGACATGTTGGAATTGTCATGATACGTAGCTTTTTTGTACCGTTTATGTATGAAAATAAAGAATTTTTCAGGCACGCAGGGCATAGGCTTTCCCTTCTGATCCCTGCATAACTGATAGTGTATAATTTGCACAGTAGTCAGCATGAACAATGTTAGCAGAATGCATGTATTGACCTCAAAGAAGACACCAGTACAAACATTTCAAGTATGCAAAGTATACAATTTCCCCCCCACCCCCCTCTTTGGGGGGGCAGCCATATCTTGCACATAAATTCTGGAGAAAGCCCAGTGATGGGAGTTGTGGGTCTCTAGACTCAAAACAGGATTTAAAAATAATTATAGACATATGGTGGGATTATATGAATTGCTTGGATACAGTCAGGCCAGGAGATTACAGGAAATCAGTATGAAAATTATGAAAGATCAAAGCTAAATCTAAGGTTGAGTAGAAAACCCCACATTTTATTTAGGGCCAAATCTTGCCACCTTCATTCATGCAGGGTAGTGTCTCACTCCAGGCCACATTCAGATACCTTTTCTCATGCCAGGTGGTAGTTTACTGCCCAAGTAGCCCCAATGGAGTCAGTGAGACTCCTGATAGAGTACAATGCTACTCTACACAAGAGAAACTGTGAAGAATGGTTTTTAGCATGAATAGGCAATTACAGGTGGAAAAAAGTTTTAAAGTAACTTATTTAAAATAGTTTGTCATCAGAGGTAAAAAAACATATTGAGCAGATAGTGAGGCTCAAACTCCATGTCTACTTTTGTTCTTAAGCATGCATATGTGCAAGTGAGGTTTTTTGCATGTGCCTGTACAGATACCTACACATAACATGCACACACCAACTGGAGACCCGAGCATGTGTGCACATGTATGCACAAGGCAAACCTTGAACCCCGATCTGAGCTCAACCAGACCTGACCCCAAGTGCCGGGAGTCAGTGGCAGCGGCCCCGCTCCTGCTGGTACTCTGCATGTGCTATGGACTGAGTATGCTGAACTCACAACACTTCAGCATAGCGAGGCAGAAAAGGCTGGCAGGAGCAGTGCATGGAGCTGCTATTGCATATATCCTGTGGGCAAAAAGCAGCCAGAGATGGACTGCAGGCATAGGAAGCAGGAAACCCCAGCAAGCCTAGTGCCAAGGCACTGATACAGGTTCAGTGCTTCTGGATCGGGTCTGAAAAGGACTTGGGTTCAGGTCAGCTGTGCCCAGGTCAGGCTTGAATTAGGTTTTTAAAATTCGCCCCCAACAGACCTCTACAGATAAATGGCTGGTGCATGCGGACATGTAGGTACACAAGTGGGCACCCATTTATAAACTACAGACATTTGATTGTGAAAAGTTCTATGCTGCTAGAAGAAATGCTTGCTCCTCCCATTCTTGGTATATTTCATGAGCAAATACGCTGAGAGGCATGAGGCTGTGGGAATGACTAGCTGAATTCATGCATACACTGAGTTGTGAAAAACACGATTGCTAAATACTGGAGTAATTTTTCTAGCACTGTCAGAGTAAGGACACAGCATATCATGCTAACATTTATTATACAAACCATTTTCCTCTCCAACTTGCTGAGTTTAATGGTGGTGAATTGGTGTAAATTTCTCATTTGGGATTTGAGCCATTTGTTTTTTTTAAAGATGGGTGGACATTTTAAGGGCTTATGAGGTGCCTATTTCCTGGCACTAAACCGATGTTGAGTCCCTTTTATACTAAAAAAAATACATGCGAGTTAATGCAAATTTCATTCAACTTGGATGGAGAAATTCCAAAACTTTACATTTAAATTACAAAATGTAACTGATGCAAGGCATAACCTTCCTCAGAATTACTTACAAAATTATTAGAATTACTTAGAGAATTACTAAATTTTTTATAAAATAGTCTTGTAAATATTTTGTAAAACATGCTGCTGACATGTGCCAATAGTTGTCACTTTGATGCCAACTGAGTAACTAGCTTTGCTTTAAATGAAACCATATTTTTGTTCCTTATTTTCTACCTTAATGATGATGATGATGATGATGATGAGGGAAAGAGACTCATGCAGAGGGTGTGAAAGTAAACTAAAATGTCTCAGTTCTCTATCATGACTTTATCTGGTGGTCTGGAATGTACCAACTGGGAAGTGCTGGTATTTCCCTCAATAAGGATGTGTAATTTCCAGTATCGAGCATGTGGTCATCTCGGCTCTGAGTAAACATTGGAGATTTCCCTGGCCTGTGCTGGATTTTTTGTGCATGAACACTGTATATCTCTGTATCACCCCTACAATTCCTTGCATTTTACAACTCCACCTTCTATTAGATCTGCCTCTGCAATGCCCAGATCCTAAGACAAGTTTAAAGATCAGTAAAAAAGATGTCATTTTTTTCATAAATCAATACCTTATACAATATAATCTAATTTTGTCATGCATTGTTTGAACAACATAGCTACTGCATCAACCATAGTAAAGTTGTGTTAAGAAAGTGAGTTAGTTGGTGAGAGAAACCGAGAAGCCAGCAAAACTGCATCCAAATGGTGAACTGGTTCACTGTGTGTTATAGGCAATACAGAAAGGGGAGTATTATTAATCTGTAATACTTCAGATCAAATTAGAAGTCTAAAATTAAACAATCTATATATGTCCTCTCAGAGTTTGTGAAGACAAATATATATTCTGAGATCTGCTGATGCAAAACACTGTGTCAGAGTTAGCTATTCTTGACAGTCTTATGATACTATTTAATACTTCTCAGTTTCCTTGCATTGTACAAACAGGGAGGTGGACATGATTGTGAGATGTGAAGGGTAGTAGAATCAGAATTTTTAGTCTATTCAGAATCAAGTCCTACCCAATTTACCCTCACAGCATATCTGTATTTAGATATTATCCCTATTTTTAACAGGTGAGAAACTGAGGCAGAAAAGTTAAGTGGCTTCTCTAAAGCCAGAGAAGTTGATGTGAGAACCATGGTTATAGCTCACGAGTTTCTTGCTCGCAGCACTGCGTTGAGATCACATCACTTGCTGTTAACATTTCTTTAAAAAAAAACCCTTTCCCCAGACTATGTCTTTATTCTTTAACTGATAACATGCAAAAAGTTTTATAGAATCATAGGGTTGGAAGGGACCTCACGAGGTCATCTAGTCCAACCCCCTGCTAAAAAGCAGGACCTCTCCCCCTAAATCACCCCAGCCAGGGTTTTGTCTAACTGAGCCTTAAAAATCTCCAAAGATGGAGATTCTACCACCTCCTTAGATAGCCCATTCCAATGCTTCACCACCCTCCTAGTGAGAAAGTTTTTCCTAATATCCAACCTTGACCTCCCCAGCTGTAATTTGAAACCATTGCTCCTTGTTCTGTCCTCTGCTACCCTCGAGAACAGCCTAGCTCCCTCCTCTTTGGAGCAACCCTTCAAGTAGTTGAAGGTTGCTATCAAATCTCCCCTCAGTCTTCTCTTCTATAGACTAAATAAGCCTAGTTCCTTCAGTCTTTCCTCATAAGTCATGTGCCCCAGCCCCCTAATCATTTTTGTTGCCCTCCACTGGACTCTTTCTAATTTGTCCACATCCTTTCTGTAGTGGGGAGCCCAAAACCGGACACAGTATTCCAGACACAGCCTGACCAGTGTCGAATAGAGGGGAATTATCACATCCCTTGATCTGCTGGCAATACTCCTACTGATGCAGCCTAATATGCCATTGGCCTTTTTGGCAACAAGGGCACACTGTTGGCTCATATTCATCTTCCCGTCCACCATAACCCCCAGGTCCTTTTCTACAGCACTTCTACTTAGCCAATCGGTCCCCAGCCTGTAGCAGTGCATGGGATTTTTCCGTCCTAAGTGCAGGACTTTGCACTTGTCTTTGCTGAACCTTATGAGGTTTCTTTCGGCCCAGTGTTCCAATTTGTCCAAGTCTCCCTGGATCCTGTCCCTGCCCTCCAGAGTATCTACCATTCCCCCCAACTTGGTGTCATCCGCAAACTTACTAAGCACGCAGTCTATTCCATCATCAAGATCATTAATTAAGATGTTGAATAGAACCGGCCCCGTAGCACGTGTATAAAGCAGACAGAACATAAACACACATCACCTACTGTCAATGTGCTGTAACAAACATTGCTGCTCAAAAGACAAAGTTACTCTGTGTTACGCTTTTCCTACAGGTACATGTGGAGCCACTCACAATACATTATACTGAATGATGATTCAATGAAAGTGCTTGCTGTCGCATAGCTTCTCAAGATCTATATTCCCACAGCTCCATAGCACTCTAGAATTAATCCAGACATGAAAACAGGTATGTGAAGTATGTATACTAGCAAAAGATTTACTATTGTGTGCCCTCATCTTAAATGTCTATATATCTAAGGTAAAATACAGTCATTAAGAGAAAGGACAGACTGAGATATCTATTTTAAGAGGAAAAAAAGAAATTAGTGAATGATTTCATAGTGCCTCTTCTCCATCACATATTGGGAATGTCTCTCCTATCATCCTTTCATTTATTCTTCATTTTGTAATGCCTCTTTCTGTGACCTCTTTCAACCATATTTTTTCAAAGAGATTATGTATGCAAATACATGTGCACATCAATGTACAAATGTCATCGTATATATTAATCAGGAAATTACACACAAGTGGTCATCTGTGTACAAAATTATCCAATTTTATAGGCCTGAAATTGTACACACACTTTAGTCATTTAATGTGTGCCTAAACTGAAAATCTGGCCCCCACTGTCTCTCCACACTTGGAATCAGGACAGTTACAAATACTGCACTGAAACAGATGTCTTGGAGGTATCAGAGCATTACAGAAAGAGGGATTCTTAAAAATTATATTTTGCTGCTGATCTGCCAGTAGCACATGTATAAAGCAGACAGAACATAAACACACATCACCTACTGTCAATGTGCTGTAACAAACATTGCTGCTCAAAAGACAAAGTTACTCTGTGTTACGCTTTTCCTACGGGTACATGTGGAGCCACTCACAATACAAAATGAAACTGTAAGCAGCAGGAACCCTGGCCTCATGAAATGATGACCAGCAACCTGAATCCCCATATGCTTCAATGTGTGTTTGCTGCACAGAGTAAAGGAAAGCATAGGCACCTGCTACAAAATCAGTCTCAAAAATCTCAAACCTAAACCAGATAAAATATCTGATACATGATACGATGCCACATCAAACTACAACAAAATATTGCTATCATCTCATTGACCCTCAAAAGCATAATAACAGCACTTTTGAGTCGCTGAAGCGTGAGGGTAAAGGAAAGAGAAACCAGATTATCATGTATATTATTATTTGTAACCATGCGTTACATGTTTACCCTGAGAGAGGATTTAAGAGGAATATTTAAATGGTTTTGATATGTGGCACTGGTAAGTTGCCTGGAAATGCTTGTTACACAGTTTCCAATGTTCTAGCATGCTATAATATTTGTAGGCACATGAATAAGAGCGGGGCACTATTCATCATCTCCAACAAGATATCCATAAATTGCATAAATTGTGGATCTTGCAAATGAGATTTCTCTGCCACGCACTCTGTAGTTTGCTACAATATGGTTTCCAGACAAAGCAGATGGTATGCTAAGTATCAATTTACAATGCTTGTTTTACGGATCTTATGGCACCTTCCTACTCCTCCCAAGCTACATTCTGTGGAATATATGGCCGAAAGGAAGGGTGCTGTTATCACAGATCCTCAGAGAGGAGAGTTAAGAAAACTCTGTTTCAACAGAACAAAGGGGTGAAAATCCTTAGGACTTTCAGTGCTTAAAGTGATTTCTGTAAAATAATGATTGACCAAAGATCACAGAATCATAGAAATGTAGAGCTGGAAGGGACCTCAAGATGCCATCTTGTCCAGGACCAAGTAAACCTAGACTATTCCTCACAGCTGTTTATACAACCTGTTTTTAAAACCCTCCATTGATGGGAATTCTATCCTTAGAGTTGGAAAGTTTTTCCTAATATCTAACATACATCACTCTTATTGTGGATTAAACTGATTGCTTCCTGTCCTTCCTCCCAGTGATGTGGAAAGCAATTGATCACTGTCCTCTTTATAACAGTCTGAGGCTATGTCCACACTGGCAAATTCATTCGAATTAAGGAGGCTTAATTCGAACTAATTAAAGACATGGCTACACTAGGCTTTAATTAGTTCGAATTAAGGGCTTCCTTAATTCGAACTAATAACTTTGAATAGAGCATTAGAAGTAAGAGTTAATTTGAACTAACTAGTTTGAATTAACCAATGTGGCCATGTTAATTCGAACTAATTTCTTAGTTCGAACTAACCGGCCCATTGAAATGAATGGGAATCGCTAGTTCGAACTAAGCAAGTGCCATGAATGGCACTTGCTTAGTTCGAACTAATTTTTTCTAGTTCCAATTAAGCTAATTCGAACTAACTAAAATTACTTTGAATTAGTTAGTTCGAACTAACTAATTCGAACTAATTTTAGTAAGTGTAGACATAGCCCTTAAGACCAGGATTTCTATACTTTCTATCATATTTGTAGCTCTCCTCTGGATTCTCCAATTTCTGCATATTTTTCCTAATATGTGGCACCCGGAACTGGCCACTTCACTCTACCTAAACCCGACCAGTGCCAACTAGAGCAGGACAGTTGCCGCTTATGTCTTACAGACAACATTCCTGTTAATGCACGCCAGAATGATATTAGCCTTTTTCACAACTGCACCACATTATTAATTCATATTCAATTTGTGATTCACTATAATCTCTAGATCCTGTTAAGCAGTCTGCCTAGACTATTTTTCTCCACTTCTGCGGTTGTGCATTTGATTTTTGCTCCCTGAGTACTTTGCACTTGTCTTTACTGAATTTGACCCTGTTGATTTCTGACCAATTCTTCAATTTAAGGTTGGTTTGAATTTTAATCCTGTCCTCCAAAGTGCTTGCAACGACTCTTATGTCATCTGCATATTTTATAAGCATACTCTCCACTCCATTATGCAAATCATTAATGAAATTATTGAATAATATCTGGACCCAGGACAGAGCAAACTAAATACTTTTCCCCCAGTGTGAGAGAAAACAAAACTCCTCTTTTAGTATGATCTTTCAACTAGCTGAGCACTCACCTTATAGTAATTTCATCTAGACCACATTTCCTAAGTATTTACAAGAATGTCAGGTAGGACTGTGTAAAAAGCCTTTAAATCAAGATATATCACATCTATTGCTTCCTCCATCCAGGAGCCCCGTCAAAGAAGGAAATTAGCTTGGTTTAGCATGACTTTTTTCTTGACATATCCATGCTAGCTATTACTTATAATCCTCTTGGTGCTTTCACGCTAATGGTTTAATAGGTTGTCCCAGTATCTTTCCAACTATTGAAATTAGGCTAGTTGGTCTATAATCTGCTGGGTCCTGCTTTTCCTTTTTTTTTTTTTTTTTTTTTTTTTTTTTTTTTTTTAAGACAAGCACTAAGTTTTCTCTTCTTCAATCCTTTAGGACCTCACTGATCTGCTAGGGGTTTTTGAAGATAATTGCTAAGAATTCCAAGATTTTTTCAGCTACTTCCTTAACTACACTAGGGTCAATTTCATCAGCCCTTGCTGAATTGAAGATATGTAGCTAAATCGTCTTTAACCTGTACTTACCCAATTTTGACGTGCATTCCTTCTCCCTTGTTGTTAATATTACTTACATTAGGAATCTGGTCACAATTTACCTTTTGAGTAATGACTGAAGCAAAACAGATATTGAACACTTCATCCTTCTTGATGTCTGCTGTTATTAGCCTTCCTTCCCCACAAAGCTGAGGGCCTATATGCTGCTTCATCTTTCTCATAATTTATTTATAGAACCTCTTCTTATTGCCTTTTATGTCTCTTGCTAGACACCGACTTTTACAACATTTTAGAGAATTTGGAAAACTTGTCCAGATTATAGTGCCTCCTTGCCAGGAATACACTGGCTTCAGATCTATATACCTTATAACCCACCTTACTTTAAGCGTTATAGAGTCCCATTAAGATTAGCCTCTGTAGAAGCATTAATGGGTATGCTTACGCTGGCATCTGCTGAGGAATCTACAGTCATGATTCCATGAAAGAGTCTTTGGGGAAATGCCAGAATCCTGCAAAAAACTAACAGTGAAGCAATTAAGATGAAGAAATATTAAAAAATCCTCTGAGTTTTTAAATACAGAAATGAGTCCTACTGTTTATCATCTCAGAAGTGATTTAAATGCTCATTTTACCCTTGAGCACTATTGAGAATGTTCCCCACATTAATAAATCTTTGTACCAGCCTGTAAAGGCCAAGGAATATCAACATCTACAATATTAAATTTAACAGGAAATAATTTATTTTATGAAATCAAACATTTTTTGCAAATTATTGTCAATTGAAAATTAAGGATGGTGACAACTAGACCCTGGAAATGTTGATTTAATCAATATTGAGTCTTTGTGAATAAAGAAAATTATTTTCAAAATGGATAATTAATTATTTTTCTTGCCAGGAAATATTCCCTGGCCCTTTTTTCAGATTAGAATTATAAACATGGTGTCCTGTGCAAATTCCATCAATCTAAAAATCCCCAAATGAGTAAATTACTGAGTTCAGAAATAACTACAACTTAGCTTTTGAAAATATAGTATGCAAATAATAAAACATTTCAAACTGCCAAGTTGAGCCAATTTTAAATTTTATGTGACCAAGAAAATGCCTTCCAAAACAGGGCCTGGATTTTGATTTTATATTTAAATAATCACTCTTAAATTTGAAGTGGCTGAATGGACTTTGATCAAGTTCTGATTATACTAATAGAAATATTTTTAAAGCAAAATGTCATTATGTTCCTCAATAAAGACAGATAGAAAAAAAAATCCTGCAAGGACAAATGGAGAAATTAATGGTTTATCAAATTCAACTGATAAGATAGTTCCAGCCAATACAAGTTAAGTATGAGCTTAAGATAACTGAAAAGGGCTAAGCATCACTTGAAAATGTTCTGCAAATCACATGAGAGACACCAAAGCTTTGCAACTCTCAACAGTCATAGGATGAAACACTGATAATGGATATTTAAATCATGATTAAAGGACTCAAGACCAATAATGCTCTGGGAGGTCTTGCATCTGCCTTCTTACAATAAATCTCATAAACAGTGTTTGCATTTTTAATGAAGCTATTTGCTAAGGTAAATTATGAAAGGAGTTCTTACCTTCAAGTATGCCACTTCAGAAAAGTACACTTACTACACACAAAAAATCTCAGTACTCCCCCTCACCCCTTGCCCCCAATCTGTTGAACACTAGCTGTTATTGCCTGTTTTTATCGTCCAGATTTTGGAGGGTAGGACGGGGGGGATGCAGAGCAGAAGAGCTGGTCTCATGGTTAGTAAGTAGTCCTAGATTAAAGTTCTTTGGGGTAGATGTTCTATGGGAATTACTAAGGGACTTTTAAAGATTTTAAGGGACTTTTAAATATGATTCAGCATGTTACAAGGTTACTGGGAGTATGAACTAACTTTCCCACTTATCATGGAGGATCAAATCTCCAAAAAGTAAACTTATTAGGGGCTAGAAATCCTTGAAGGAATATGATAGATGCAGGGTCCTAGGTCAATATAGGTAAGCCTGAGACAACAGAAGTGGAACTATAACATATGATAATGCTCTGCACAGAGCATCTATGTTAGAGAGGAAGAAGACCAGTTAGGTCACCCAGTCCATTCCCCTGCCAATGCAAACCAGCTGCAAATTTCTCCAAAAATGGAAGTACTGTATAGCTGTGACCATGAACATAGCTTGTTAGTCTGGTGGAGAACAGCAGAGTTAGAAAGAGCCAGGCTATATTCTTGACATGCTGAGATAGATCTCATTCTTATAGCAAAAAACGACGAGAGTCCTGTGGCACCTTATAGACTAACAGATTTTCTTCGGCATAAGCTTCCATGGACTATAACCCACTTTGCCAGATGCATGAAGTGGAAATCACAGAGGAGAAGTATATATACACATGCCAGGATGGAGGAGGGCAAGTGTTGGCAAAGTCAGTTCAGAGAGCAGATGGGGCCTATTCACACCTGTGATTAATGTGTGAACAGAACAATCACTTTTTGTAGTGTGAGAACCATTCCAAGTCCCTATTCAGGCCCAGTCTGATTGTGTCAAGCTTCCAAATCTGTTCCAGCTCTGCAGTTTCATGCTGAAGTCTGTTTTTGTAGTTTCTTTGTTGAAGTATGGCAACTTTCAGGTCAGCTACTGAGTGTCCATGGAGGTTGAAGTGTTGGCATTTTTTATGTCAGATTTGTGTCCGTTTATCCTTTTGCGTAAGGACAGTCCGGTTTGGCCGGCAGAGGGACATTGCTGGCACATGACAGCATAAACCACATTAGTGGATGTGCAGGTGAATGAGCCCCTGATGGTGTGGCTGATGTGGTTGGGACCTGTGATGGTATCACTGGAGTCGATGTGCGGGCAGAGTTGGCACCGGGGTTTGTTGCAAGGATACGTTCCTGGATTGGTGTTCTTGTTGTATGGTGGTCGGTTGTTGGTGAGTATTTGCTTCAGGTTGGGAGGTTGTCGGTGAGCAAGGATAGGTCGTCCTCCCAGGGCTTGAAAGAGTGTGGGATCATCTTCTAGAATATGTTGTAGATCTTTGATGATGTGTTGGAGAGATTTTAGCTGGGGACTGTAGGTTATAACCAGTGGTGTTCTGTTGTTTTCTAGGTCAGGTCTGTCCAGTAGTAGGCGGCTCCTGGGTACCCGTCTGGCTCTGTCAATTTGTTTCTTCACTTCCCCAGCTGGGTACTGTAGTTTTTATAGTATTTCACCCCATGCCTTACACACACCTGTGACTCCCTTACTCCCAATACCAACCAAATAATTTCTTTCCTTCTGCATGACCATATCGTGCTCCTGTTGATTTCTATGCGAATCCTGCTATTTATTTCAATTGGAACGGGATCAGATTGTTGGTGCTTATACCTTTCAATATTTAGGTTTTTAAAGTCTTCCCTTATATAGCAGTTCTTCTGATTACTTAATTCTGTTCTTTGAATTGCTTCCTTATTGTTAATTTTACCAATTTTGTTTCAATATTTATTCAGTGTATAAGTATATTAAAGTTAGGAATAAAACAATTATCAAAATATGAACAAGTAATATAGCTTCTTAAACATTAAACCAAACCTCACTATGGCCTCTTTGCAATAAGAATAGGTATTTCTTCTCGATGATAAGAGTTAAAGTAATTACAAGTTACTGAGGCAGAGTCAACTCATTTGTAAAACATTAATAACTGTAACCACTCTCCTCCTTATAACGAGGAATCCAGAACTGAAAGCAATCTGCCAACTGCACCCCAATTCACATATAACCTCCTTGCCCTGGAATATAACACCTCTGTAAATTGCAGTGACCTTCTATGCTGCCATATCCCCCTGGCAAACTCATATCAAATTTGTTTTCCATTCTCTTTTGATTAATTTAAAACATTTACTATAAAAAAAATGGGTAGTGTCACACGTTTGCAAATACTGAAGTCTCTACCTCACTGTTTTAGCATTTAATGTTTGTCTAGCTATGCTATTTCTTGTGTGCCCACATATCACCATACCATCTGGTAGCATTGGAACAAGTGTTGCAGAGTGTATCTCAGACCCATTCTTTATGGGAGAATTTTTCTTGTATTTTAATAAGATTAACATCCCACATACTCTTGGAATTTATGATATTGAGTGAAACCTGTACCGTACTGAAGTGAATGGGAGTTTTACATTTGACATCAACAGAGCCAGGATTCCAATATAGGTCTAAAGTAAATTTTGCCTTCTTTCTCTACCCCAAAATGCCTTCCTTAATTTACACAATTATTCTCTTGAAGTGGAGACAGAGTGATGTAAGAGGAGCTTTACAAGGACAAACTTCAGTTACACTTGTGTATGTAGTTAGCATCTTTTGAATGATGAATATAAAATCTTAACCAAAAACTAGAAGAACTGGTTGAGTTACAGATCTATTTCAGAACATCCTTTATTTTATTTGTTTTTAACCACTGTACAATATTGCTGGTAAAATCTTCAGAATTGATTAGTGTTAGTAGTTTGTGAATCTGGATCAGGATTTTAATGTAAGCGTATCCCTTTAAAAGCAAAATAATTCTTGTAATTTCACCACAGTAATGTAGTTAAATTAACATTTAATTTAAGCCTAAGTGTAAAAAAATAAAAATAAAAAAATCCCACTAGTCATTCTATAGTCACCTGCACATACTTCAGATGTGTAGGGGGAAAGTCTTTTTCAAGAAAGTTTTACAATCCTTCAGCAAAAAGTTATATTATAAAATTGATAAAGACTGATATTATCAGTCGGGGGCAAGGGTAGTGAGAAGGCTAAAATGTGGATGGCTGCTATTTTCTGAGGTCAGCCATTAAGATATTTCTGCACAGAGGGTGCATCTAGACTTACAAATTAAGTTGACTTAAGCTTGCTTAAGTCGACTTAATTTACTCTGCGTCTACACTACTGCTTAAGTCGACTTAAGGAAAAATTAAGTCGACTTTATAAAACCTCATTTTAAGTCGACTTTGCTGGCTAAGTCGACTTTAGAAAGTCACCTTAGCCAGTGTGGACGTGGAGTAGCCCTAAGTTGACTTTAAGTCGACTTAGGGGGCTCCAGGGCTTCCCCATTGCTCACCCTGCCCGGTCCCTGTCCCCCTTTGCCTCATTGTACCAAGGTACAATGGGGCAAAAGCTGAGCCCCCTGGCACTTGGCAAGGGGTGCCCCCTCTGCCACCGTGGACCTGTCCCAGGTCCACCTAGCCCCTACAAGTCGACCTAGGTGTCCAGTGTGAACGCCCTAGGTCGATTTTGTAGGGTCCCCTCTAAGTCGACTTAAAATTTGAGTGTGGACATGCTAAGTCGACTTAAATTAACAAGTGTAGACATAGCCAGAAAGGCTGAAAGTTCAAGTTTAATGCCAGTACATGAACCAAAAGTCACTGAAAAACAAACACTCAGCAATGCTTCCAAGTCTTCTAGACTACAGGGAAATCATATTAGTCACTAAATGTGTGTCCCAAGAGGGAGCAAGTTTCAGAATTACTCAGCTTCTTCACATTATTTGGCAAGATACATGTGTAGAAACCAATGTTAAGCCTCTCCACGGCCCATCTCCATCAATCAAAACCTGATGTGCAGAAAAATATTGTTTTGGGAGGGAAAAGAAGGGGAACAGACTATTGGGATTATGGAAATGTATCTGTTTAGTACTGAGATGAACAGAATTGAAAGCATTTCCTTGCTTTGAAGTCTATATGTTTTGCTATTTCTACTGTATAATGTATTTAAATACGGATATCATTTACCAATAAATCACTTTCTACATCACTTGAAAAAAATGGAACCCAACCTTAGCAGGCTTGAACACAATTATCTGTTCTGAGATGGCCCCTTTGTTACTCCTACAGCAGAAAGGGGTTTTAACGCAGATGGATCTGGCCTGCTGGGAATTATCCTGCCTAGGGGACATCCCCAAGTGATGGAGAAACTCCATCCCACCAACCCTCACAGCACTTAATGTAGGATGTGTGTCTGCAGCATGTCTATGCTATAGCAATTCTGTGTTGCCAAAATAGCCTTAAGCAAGATTTGCTCATCTGCATGGGAAAGTTGCACCATGTTAACATCGGATGTGATTTTAAAACTGATTTAGTTAAACTGGTACAAAAATCTGTGTTTAATTTGTTTTGGTAGATTTTTATTATTTATTATGAAATAAATATATTGTTGTGTGTGTCTGTTGGAGAAGGCAAAGTTAAAGAAATGTGCCTCGCACTTGGAGCAGATAGTGATGAGGTCTGTGATGATCCATTGTTCCTGGGGAAATTCATCCCATAGCCTCGGACCACACCTGGAGAAGTCTGTCTCCTGCACAGTTGAACTTTACTTCTATCATTGAGAGTTCCTTCACATCAAAGGTGCTTAATTGTTGACCATGTTCTTTGTCCTTTAGCTTTAGAGGGTCCTTTAGGTATCCTTGGCCCAGATCATGGAGTGCTTTGAAGATAAGGACTGAGATCTTGAATTTAATTCAAAATTGTGTGGTAAGTCAGTGTAGACAGCGGAAGACAGATATGATATACTGACCATAGGCTGTGTTACTGAAGAGATATCTTGCAGCATTTTGTACTAGATGGAGTTACCTGAAATGCAAAAAATGTCATGCTCAGGTATATCATGTTGCTATAGTCCAGCTAAGAGGTGAAAGCATGAATAACTGTGGAAAGATCTTTGTCCAGCAGAATGGGATGAAGTCTTCTAGCCAACAGGAAATGGCAAGAAAGCATTACTTGCAGCCATTGCAATGCGAAAGCCTGGCATCAGTGAGGAATCCAGAAGCCCTCCCAGAGTAAGGAACCCAAGAATATGGACTGAATTGGTGAACTGTGGATGTGGACCTTCAATCAAAGGAGACTGCATAATGGCTGCAAACAGCTCAAAATACTTTCCTCTGCCCACCAGCATCACCTCAGGTTTGCTGAGATTCAGCTTCAGCCAGCTGTACTTTATCCATAATCTGATCACCTCTAAACACTGGTTCATCTTGGTGGTAGTGGTCTGGTTTGTATGTAGGGAAGGATAGGTAGAGCTGTGTGTTATTTGCATATTGCTGGCACTTGGGTTCATGGCGTGGTTATGTGTAGATGTTGAAAAGAATGAAAAAGAGAATTATCCCTTTGGAATCCCACAAATAAGTTTCTAGTCTTATACTTCTCCTTGTAGCCAAATGTATGCATGTGACACACTTGTATTTTCCAGTTCATGTTTTGCTTCTAATGTTTCAAAAACTGGCCCAAAACTTTGAAAACTATCAAGATAGACACAATGTTTTTCAGCTGACAAGAGCAGGCAATATTTGGAATTAGACCCAAGTAGAAACTGGATCCAGTCTCTTGCATGTATCCTATATCATTCTCCTTCTGATGTTTTGTACACACACAGCTGGCTTGTTCCTTTAGCCCTTGCTCATATGACGAGTCCCATGGAAGTCAACGTGACTGCTCATATGCCTCGACAGGACTTCTCATGCGCTTAATTAATAGTTTAGGGTCAGGTCCAAGATAACCATACCAGGTATGTAGACGTGCTAGAGAAAGGCCAGAAGGGTCAAACACAGTCTGCTGGCCAAATATATCCTAGGTGGTGTATTTCCGTGTTCTATATTATTATCTTCTAATTGTTCAGAATTTAAGTTTTTATTAAACAACAACAAGCAGTAGGTTTCTAGCCCTCGTGGTGGCAAAAAAACCCAAATGTAAACCCCTCCCCAAAAGCCTGAAACAAGGACTCTGAGGTGTGAACTCCACCATCCCTTTTAACTAATCTGCTTATCAGTTCTGAAGTTCATTTAAATGTCTATATTATTATTCAAGGCCATTCATTTTAGCAAACAGCACAGGGAAGAGGGTAGGAATTGGGAAGTAGAGACCTGCTCCATCATCCAGAAGACACATGAATAAATCAACCCCCAGAAAAAGATTAATGCTGCATTGACAGTAGGGCATTTCCTGTCAGCACAATGTAGCAGGGTTGCCTAATTAGAATGTAGGAAGTCAACGGGAGATATGTAGCTTGTATATCTCCCATTGACTGCTGCCAAATTTCGTGGCAAGACCAGGCCAAAGACAAGGAAGGAGAGAAAAACAAAGAAGGATGGGGAGGAGTAAAAGAAACAAAGGGCAGAAATAATGTCCCTAAAGGAAAGCATATTTGAGCAATGCTGAAATTGACAATTAGATACTCAGCAAATAATAAAGAATATAACTAATCTTTTAATTATTACCAAGGGCCACACTCTGTTGTCCCTGATCTTTGTGCAAACCTCCCTTTGACATCAGGAGGTGTCTCGCACTGAACTGAGAGATGTCTACATATATATCCTCTTCCACCAACCACAATAAAAATTGGAATTTGGACCTCTCTGAATATCCCTATTATAGTCTATCAAGTGGTTCCAGTGATATCAGCTCAAGTGATGTCTTCTCTGTTTATGATTAGAATACTTCCATTTATACTTTGTTTTGAGAATGCCATATAGATATCAACAATATTGCAATCAAAGTTAATAACCCTTAAATGTTTGCATGTAGTTTAAAAAAGCATGGCATACAGTATAACATCATAAGAGTTTGACAACTACCTAAAACTAGTGTGTCCCTGTCTCCAACACACTTTTGAATAATGTTATATAATGTGAGTAAACCTGATTATTAATTCAAGTTTGGACAACTCCTGCTGGGCCTTTCTGGAATATGATCAAATATAAAAAAATGATCTTATAAAAAAAGATATGCAATAATGTTAGATAAAGACTTGGGGACTGGTGAAAAGACCTGAGCTTTGCTCTCATGATTTAAGTTGCCAAGCCTCCTTGCTGAATTATATTCAGAAAGTACACAGAACATCTATATGTAAAGAGAAATAAAAATTAAAAAGACATTTCTTTCTATTAATAAATTACTCAATTCAAAATTGCAATTTCTGACTTGCAGCAAAAGGACTTCTTGAAAATATTTTAACAAAAATGAAACTTACTATAATTTGCTGCATAACTCATTCACTGAATGTTTCAGTTCTACCATTTATGGTATGATTAGCCTATTTTGGAAATTGACTGATATTTGGCTACGTGTGGTGGATATACAAGTGGCCTAACAGGGGAGAGTACATGGGGTGGGTTCTGAGTTATTACAGAGAATGGTTTCTTGGATAACTGGCTGTTGAGACTTGCCCACGTGCTCAGGGTTTAACTGATCGCCATATTTGGGGTCAGGAAAGAATTTTCCCCAGAGCTGATTGGCCTGGGCTCTGGGGGTTTTTCGCCTTCCTCTGTAGCACAGGGCATGGCTCACCTACCGATGAATTCTCTATATCTTAAAGTCCTTAAATCATGATTTAAGGAGGTAAATAACTCAGTCATAGGTTGGTGGCCTATTGCTGGAGTGGGTGAGTGAGGTCTTGAGGCCTGCATTTTGCAGGAGGTCAGGCTAGATGTTCGTACTGGTCCCTTCTGACCTTAAAGTCTATAAGTCTATTTAAAAATGCTTACTCTGTAAAACAGACTTGAAAGACAAAAGCTTGTCTATCAAATTTGTAAATGCAAAAAATAAATCTAATTGCTTGGTAATCTCACTCACAAATGTATACTAATGCCTATCATTCTTCAAAAGTTCTTGGTTTCAATAGAGATTCCAGCTGTTCAGCATCTCTAAAATATTCATTACATAATGTAGGTTTTGTAGAGTTGAGTCCTTTAATTTACAACAATTCCTGCCTTTAAGTGTTGTTTTTTCTGCAAAAAATCAGGAAAGTGCAATTTATTTTCCTTATAACATTCTAGAGAATCACAGCAATTGCTACAAAAGATACAGAGCCAAACACAACCACAGGCCACAGTTAAAATCTATGCACAAACCTCCTATAAATTCTTTTAAGGCCTACATTTACTTAGCTGTAACAAATATCATTTGAACACTGCCACCTACTGTTCTTTTAAAGATGTTGCAACTAAATAGAATTTCCTTATATGCCATAAGACAATTCCGGTTCTGAATTCAAAATACTTCCAGGTTTAGAAAGTTAACCCTTTAAGTGCCAAATGTTTTTCAAAGCGAAAAATATAAATATTTTTATTAACTTTTTTGTTCACTCTATTCTAGCTGCAAGGAAATACTGTATTCAGAGAATTTCTTTGTGAATACCAACCAAAGCAAAGCCACTGAAACAAGAATATTTTCAAGGTAAATCAGTATCATTCCTTACATACGAATGCATCTCCCTTCACACTATTAATAATTTAATGGAGATCAACATCTTATGAAATACACTAATGTTGATTATTTCTACAAGAAAACACAACTGCTTAGACTTTTTGTGGCTGGAGAGGAAATGGAGAACAGAAGTTCAGTTACATACAGTCCCCTTCTGTACCAACTCCTTCTCAATTCTTCAAGCACAACACGATGACAAAAGGTGACCTTCAAAGAACACAGGTCAATGGAAACAGTGTTGATTGACCAGAATGATTTTTGGAGCAGGCCCCAAAAGAGTAGCAACTTGGGAGCAGACAGCTGTAACTCCAATCACAAATAATAGTTCTAGAATGGAAGTCAAGAGGCACCTAATTTATTGCTATCTCCTTTCTTCCGTCTCCCCACACCCAAATACACATAAAGGGGTCTAAATTCTCAGTTTAATGGAACACCTATTAAATATCAACTGTGAGGTCAATGGTAAGAAAAAGAGAATGTGCCCCAATATAAAAAAGGTTTTAAAGCTCCCTTGTGTGGTTTGTTAGTTCATTTAGTTAAGCTTCAAGTCTTTGAGATAAAAACCTTTGGCCAGGCAAATTAAACTATTTTAAATGTACTTCACTGTTGTACAGTCTGATATTTTAGTCTGTGAAAATTTGTACATTAAATTAAACTTATTTTTAAATTTCTCACTATTGTATAGTCTGATATTTTGGAGTGTGAACATTTGTATGTAAATAGAACTTTAAACTGGTTAATTGACAAACACCTCATTTCAGTTGTGGGGGGTGCGAGGGAATAAACAAATAGGTCAGCCTGTAGATGATAAATCCCTGGCCCTTTTCAAATATATACATCTGATTTTATTAATTTATCAAAGTTGCAAATTAAACTCTAACATTATCGCTATGGACACAGGTCAATATTGCCAAACTCAAAGTTAGACTTTTCAATTGATAATTAGGTACCTAAATTAAGGTTGCCTGGTGAAGTCCTAAGCACCCACAAATCCCGATGAAATCTTTGGAAGCAGCAGGTGTTAGCAATATTGAAGAAAATCAGGCCATTTTTATTCAGGTACCTAAACATAGATGAAGGCGCCTCAGGCACATAAGACAGAAAACTAACATTGAAAATATTATGTGAAATTTTCCAGTTAGTCTGTTTTTAAAAAGCATGCTACATGTTTAGTGGTTTTCAGTGATGATTAATATAGGGAATAAGAAGTTGAAGTACAATATTCAGGCAGTTAACTAGCCTAAGTTGTGGCAAAAGTTCAGTAAGAACAGAAATTTTCCATATTAAGGAGGGCAGAAGGAGCATGTCAGATTAGTTCTGAAAGGAGTGACTTGTCAGACATAACTGACTAGCAATTTGACTGCTGCCTTCAAGATCAATAAAATTCAATTGCTTCATTACATCAAAAGTTAACACTGGCACACGTGAACTGATCTGAATCTCAGAGGCCTCCAACACCACTTTCATTTCACAATCTTCACCAACATGTCAGCACAACCAATATCTTATCCAAAGGTAAGGTGATTGTCATAAACACGTTTAAACACAGCTAGGTCTAGCATAATTTCCACAGTTGGCATGGAGAGGAACTCTTACAGCAATGCTAGAGACTCACTGTTTGTGAGCAAAGGTCCTCAAAACAAAATCATGGTTTGTTTGCACCAAGAAAGGAAAAATACTCCTAGAGCAGTTCCAACCCCAGTGTGGGAAGGACCAAGCTGCCAGCAGAGAGGGAGAACACAGCTGCACCAGGTGAAAGGACAGCAGCTGGGCAGTCAGCCCAAAGCTATAAATATTTCAATTTCATTAAGAATTTCTCAAAAGATGGATGACGATACATCAGGAGGCAAAGGAATGTGCATAATAAAAGCTAGATTTTGCTGAATGTAGGGGATAACATCATGATTAGGGCTCTTTTTAGACTCAAGGACAGGTAACTTATCTCCCATTAGTGTCGCACCTCCTCCCCCCCTTCAGTTATCACATATTTCTCCTTTAAAATTTCTATATTTCTTACAATAATTATGTGCAATGCCACTCAGCCTTCTCTTTGTCACTTGGCTTCAGTTTCTGACTTGTATTCTAGCAAAGTCCTGCAATACGAGCAATTTAACTAAGGGCATCTCACGCCTTACTTCTAAATCATTCTTTTTCTTCAAAATAGCCTGCCTTGCACTTACAGAGCTATGCAACTTAAATCCACTATTAGAAAAACCTTCATTCAAACCAGTTAAGGATTGGATACATAAACCACCACCATCGCCATAGATAACTCAGCAATTCACTAAGTACGTCCTAAGATCTTCTCTTGCAAGTCACAACTATTTCACTTTTCCTGTTACCACATCCACAGCTGTTGCTAACACACACACGGTCCCATGCCAAACAAAACTTGCAATCTCAGTTCCAAGAACTGAGACTTAGGCTGCAATTTCTTTGGAGCAGTGACTGTCTTTTGTTCTGTGTTGGTACAGCACCTAGCACAATGGGGTCGTCATCTCTGACTAGGGAGCCTAGGCAATACATTAATACAAATAATAAATGCCTACTGTTGGAGAAAACCAAATACAGTGGAAAATTAATTTGTGCTATTAAGAGTTACTGTACTAAACGTGGAGACTAAATTCAGAGAAATATGAAACACTTCAATCTTAGTCCTGTTTAAATGCAAATCTCAACACAACCTTGACCATGGAGTCACCAGACATATTCATAATTTAAAATCCAAATGGAAACTCCCAGTCACACAATTGAGGAAAGGATTTACTGTCAAAGGCACAAAGGAGTGGTAGCTGCCCAACTCCCATTGCAAGTCAATAGGAATTGAGAACCTACTTCCCATTTGAGCCTTTAAAAATCTCCCTTAAATTCAGCATTCCTATACATTCTTTTCACCCCCCCTTGCTTATAAAACATTAGAAGGACTAACAGTAGAACAATGAAAGAAATAAATGTTACAAATCCTAGGGGACTACATGACCTAGGGAATTAGCAATGTTGGTTTAAATTAGCTATGAATTACCTATTGGCTTAAAACTGGGTTAGGTGTGCAATGAAAAACAAGTTTATCTTCCAAGTCAAAACAGAACTCTGAAAAAGAACAAAGGGAAGACAAAACCCTTACAGAGCTCCATCTGAGAAAGTTAATTCTGCAAACAAAATGAGGATTAAGCTACATCTATCCTAGGAGTGCATTATTGGTATAGGAATACCAGAACAGCTCTCCTACTATGGACGCAACTCTACTGGCAAAGCTGCACTTTGTTCCAGTAAAACCAGTCCATACAAGCAAAACAAGCTAAACCCACAAAAGCACAGCTTTCTTGATACAGATAAATCCATATTGTGGACTTCTTCCACTACAGCTATGTCAGTCAGGGATCACATCCCACACCTCGCTGTGTCAGAAGACCTCCCTAGGGTAGTCTTAGCTTCAGAGGCCGATGAGAAGAACAACAAAAAACCACCTGGGAGTAAGTGAAATGGTCTGCTCAGCTAACGCAGATGCCCCTGACCACAGCCTGACAAAGTGTTGTTCCTGAAAAGGTATGGGTAGTGATAAATATGTACTAGCAATGTTAATGTTTTTTCAACCCCCTTTCTCTATTCCTCTTAATTTTTACTCTACCTGAGATAGTCCTTCAGTTAAAGAAAATAAGTTGACTTAGTGTGAAACATTTTTTTCTGAATACAGCCAATAGTTTGATAGCAGAATTGTTTTTAGCCATATGTCAATCCATCTACTACAGATGACTATCAATCTTCACACTCCTTTTCCTTTAGTCTTTCTTTTTAATTACACAGAAAAGCACTCTCTTTGGAATATCAGGATGCCAACCAATATATTCCAAACTGACTTGGGGCATTTTGATATCATACCTTTTCTTTCTCTATAGTGTAGTCAATGGGTCAATTTGTTGTAATTCTCCATAGTGATATTATTATAGAGACAAACTCCTTCTTTCTGTCACTGATCTACACAACTTCAATTCTAACCTCCTCCAAATCCTTAAAATATCACAGTTCTTTTTAGTAAACTCCTAAAGTTCACAGTTAGGTTAATGACTAGTCTTAGGCAGGTTGTATTTTGTTTGTTTCTTTAACTAAGTATAACTATATTAAAAAACCTAAGTATTCAACCTTAAAACCAAATATTCAAACCAAAAACAACTGTGTTTAACAAAACAACTCCATGTGGGCTACAAAATGTATTAGAAGCGTGAAGTTGTTAATGATGACAAAAGAGAGTTATCTTTTCCAAACAAGGAGAAGAGAACAGGATTATTTAGTATGGTAAGATGAATTATGACCTAGTACATAAAGTAGTGAATAAGAGAAGAGAACTGATGAATGGGATCCACTGGCCCCATGCTGATCAAGAAGCATTAATAATGAGGCCCTGTGAGCCCAATCAGCTCCACCCTGTTACACCTGTGTGAGGTATGAAACCTGGAGGGAGGCAACAAAAAGGAAAGAGTCAGCTCAGTAACAGCTGACTAGGAAAGGAAATGTACGAGTCTAGTGAAGGCTGGGTTACCTAGGGATCAATACCTCTTTAGGGCAGCTCAGTGTGGGGTGGGAACTTTTGTTCATGACAACTAGCTTGGTTCCCTTTTTGGGATCTGAAGAAGCAGCAGCCTGGGAAGAAACTGAGACAGGACTAATAAAAAGCAACTCTAGAATATAGCAGAGGATCTGAACACACCTTATTTACATCATATAAGATCCCTGAGTTCTCTAATGATGCATCCTAGGTCAGTGCTTTTCAAACTTAGGGTTGGGACACAGTACTGGGTTGTAGCACCCCCTGCTGCTGCCATTGAAAGTCTAGAATACATTAATCAAAGATGTAATTGTTAGGTCATAGGCATAAATGATAGATGACTTTTTTTCAACTGGGTTGTGAGGGGAAAAAAGTTTGAAAACCACTGCTCTAGGGTGTTGTGAGAAGATGCCAGAGCCAAGGCTGTAAAGCCTTACAAACCCTAAAATTGTGCTAAAGCTCTGATTCAACACTGCCAGATTACTGTGTGTTGGACTTGGGTTACCCAAAAGAGTAGGACTAAAAGGGACCTGGCTGGAGGCCCATGCCACAGGAAGAGGCACTCCCATTGCAAGACTGAAGTGGCTGTTAGCGGAGGATACCAAAGAACTGAGGGCTGCAAGGCTACATCCAGCTAAGAGGGGATATGCCTGTGGTAAGTAGACTCTTCCATAACCACTAAGGCATTGTTTGTCTCGTAGCAAAGGAATGGCACATGAAATTAAAAGCCTACCATTAGGAGACAGAGACTCTGCTTTTGTTACCCTAGACATGGAGTTTATACTTGAGGATTTGTTCTCCTCTCTTTCCTTATCTTTCTCTCCTCTTTGTTCATCAGCTTCTGTTATTGTGGATAGGCATTACCTAGGGCTCTGACAACAGGTTAGAGCTCACTCTAATTTCTTCTGACTAGATATTCCACAGCAGAGCTTTGCCAATAATAATTTATATTGGTTTGCTGGCCAAACTAAAAATAGTTGTCAATTTCAAAGCTAAACTGATGTTTTTCTTGCTGAAACATGTTTTCGGGGTATTGAAAATGTTGAACTGATTTGACTTTTTTCATTCAAAAATGCATTTTTAAATGATCGGTTTCAACATTTCTGAAATTCTTGGGTTTTTTTCAATCAAAGCTATTCACTTAATTCAATATGTGAAATCAAGAAAAAGTTTCAGTACATTGAAAAATACACTTTTTTTAGAAAATTTACTATTTGCCAAAAAATTTTGCCTGCTCTACTTCACAGTCTAGTAGTAACTGCACCTTTTGGCTCCTACGTTTTCACCCTGGACACAGACAGCTTGTGTCTCTGATGTTCATGGCTCTGTGGGCAGTGAATGGTGAGGCAAGTGTCCAAGGTAGCTTGGTGCCAGTCATTTAAGTGCATTAATGATCAGAATACAGCAGTGAACAGGGAGTCAACTGTGGTTTGGGCAATAGGCTATCAGTGGCTAGTCCTGGTGAAATAAATAGGCCACTATTTGTGCGAGTTCAAGTCTGTGAGGGTAAATCCACACTATAAGTAAACACCTGTGGCTGTCCTGTGTCAGCTGGCTTGTTCTTGTTGTGGATGGGACTTCAGAGCTATTTAACCATAGGGTAAGCCTTTGGGCTCAGACTTGATCCTGCAAGAGGGATGGGTCCCAGAGCCCAACTATGGGCCCCACAATTAAACAAACCTGTAGCCCAAGCCATTCAAGGCCAAGTCAGCCAACATGGACCAGCTGTTGGTGTTTAATTGCAAAGTAGACGTACCCTGAGGGGACTTGATAGTTAATAAACAAACAGAACTCAGCAAAGAAGTTAATTTTTTTTGTGTGGGTGTGAACCTATGCCAGCTTTACTACCAAAAACTGTTACAATTTTTCTTGAAACTGCAGATGTTCCTAAAATTATATTCATTGCTCTCCTTAACAAGCTTCTAAGGGGGAAGGCCTGCTTATTTACTCCCCTAACCAGATGACTTAAATGGGGTGATAAGGCAGTAAACAGCCACTCAGGGAACAGCTGAGGACCTATTTCTCTTTTTGGGATCTGATAATTGCAAAATATATATATAGCTTTTGCTTGTATAAGAGGTAATTTGATGTTAATTGGACAATGCACACCTAATTGATTTATAGCATCTGGAAAGTATTTCCTCCTTTCTGCAAACAAGAACAGATCACAAACTCAGTTTCCTTGCAGTGGTATACTACACATTATAATTCTGAATTAGATACTTATATGCTGTTTTGAAGAAAGACTTACTGTTCACAATGTCACCTTGAAGTTGAAGGATCTGTGGAACAGGTATTGTGAGAACAACTATGTCAAACTGTTCTGGGGATCCTGTTTTCTTGCAGACCTCCCATTTCCCCCCTCTGAGGTAGATATGTGTTACATGATGTTCGTAGAAAACTTCAGCACCTGCTTCAAATAAGAAAAACAGTTTAATGCATACAATTCAAATAGTAGATAACATGCACAATATTGGAATCACTATAATAATCACAATTGATTACTGCAAAGAGATGGGCATGGGCTTAAATTTAAGCACATAATCAGTCCCATTTACATTAGTGTCACTAGTCACATGATTAATGTACATGCTCAAGTATTAGCATCCTCATTGTCCTTAAAGGTGCAGCATCTGATGTGTATATGATAAAGCAGAGAGTGCAAATATATATCTTTGGCTTTTTATCCTGCAAACACTTAAACGTGTGCATAAATGTACGTATGAGGTCTCATTGAGATTAATAGGACTACTCACTCAGGTGAAGTTGTGTGTAGGTGCTTACAGGACTAAGGTCTTCATTTTTAAATTTTTGCAGATTAGACACGTTTTCCATTTAAACAGTTTCCAGATTGTTGTTGACACAAAACATTTTTATGAAAATGAATCATTAGTCTTTTCCAGCTTCAGATACGCTGTATCAAGCTATATGCATTGAAAATGTTAATGTGCCATGACAGATTCATAGATTCTAAGTCCAGGAGACGTCCTGTATAACACAGGCCTCAGACCTCCCCCCAAAATAAACCTCTTTGAATGGGATCATATATTTTAGAAAAACATCCAATCCTGACTTCAAAATTGCCAGTGATAAAGAGAATCCATCAAAAGCCTTGGGCACTGTTCCAATGATTAATTACCTTCACGACTTCAATTCCTGTCTGAATTTGTCTAGCATCAATTTCCAGTCACTGGCACTTGTAATAACTTTGTCTACCAGATTGAAGAACCCATTGTCAAATATTTGCTCTCCATGTAGGTACTTAATAGACTGTGATCAGATAACTCCTTTAACTTTCTCTTTGTTATGGTAAATAGATTGAGCTCTATTTTCCAATCCTTCATACTCTCATGTCTATAAATCTACTCCAAACTACCACCCTTCCTTGTCTATGGGCAGGTGAGTACTCAGAGTCATTGCATTCACTCTTTTCTAGAGGGGGGTCATTGCATTCAGACTCTTTTCTAGAGGGGATATTAAACTGGAGTGCAAAGGAAAAAATCCTAAAAAGTAACTCTCAAAGGAGTTAATTACAAAAGATGTTTGAAGACTACCTGATTCTGTTAAATAATGCTTGACAATTGAGGAGATTCCCTGTGGAGTCACAAAATTGCGAGAGCCTTCTTCGATCACCATTCCTTTAACTGGGGCCGTCAATGGCTTCAACACACCATGAGTCAAAAGCTCCTTGTAGAAGCTAAGAATCAAATGAAATATACATGCTAAATATCTGCAAAAACAGTAATAGCAGCATTAGTTGTTAACCACAGCAATTAAAGACTGGCATAACAAAAATTAACAAGGAGTCTGTTGGCATGTTTAAAGGTTAACAAGTCTTTGCAAGTGCCACGAGATCCCTTGTTGGTTTTGCTGAACTAGACTAACATGGCTACCCCTTTGGAACATAACAAAAATTGTATAACATCTGTCTTCCATGATGTACTCAACTAGAGTTTGAAGCCAAACTATGTATGTTTAGTGGTAATGTATTCCTAACAATTTATAGATATATATAGAGAGATATATATTATGGTAGAATTGTATGTGTAGAAGGGACCTCGAGGGGTCATCTAGTCAAGTCCCATGCACTTATGACAGGACTGGGTATTATCTATCTCTAATTGGTGTTTGTGGAATCTCTATCGTTTGAGCTTTTTAAGAATGTTAGACAATCTCCCTAAGCAATTTATTCCAGTGCTTAACTACACTGACAGCTGAGATCTTCATGTCCAACCTAAATCGCCCTTGTTACAATTTAAGCCTGTTGCTTTTTGTCATGTCTTCAGAGGTTAAGGAAAACAATTTTTCTCCCTCCTTCTAATAACATTTTATGTACTTGAAAATTGTTTATAACATCCCCTTTCGGTCTTCCTTTTACAAACTAAACAAACTTAGTTTTTTCAGTCTTTCCTCGTAGGTCATGGTTTTTAGACCTTTAATAATTTTTGTTGTTTTTTTTGAACTTTCTCTAATTTGTCCACATCTTTCCTGAAATGCAGTGCCCAGAACTGGACACAATACTCCAGCTGAGGCCTAATCAGTATGGGATAGAGAAGAAGAATTATTTCTTGTCTTGCATACAACACTCCTGCTAATACATCCCAGGATGATGTTTGGGGTTTTGGGGTGCTGTGAATTTTTTTGCAATAGTATTACACTCTCATATTTAGCTTGTGATCCCCTATGACATACAGATCCCTTTCTGCAGTGCTCTTTCCTAGAGTCATTTCCCATTTTGTATGTGTGCACCTGATTGTTCCTTCCTAAGTGAAATATTTTGCATTTGTCCCTATCCAGTTCATCCTATTTACTTCAGACAATTTTGTCTAGATCATTTTGAATTTTAATCCTACCCTCCAAATGACTTGCAACCCCTCCCAGCTTGATATCATTGGCAAACTTTGTAAGTGTACTCTCTAGCCATTAGCTAAATCACAGATGAAAATGCTGACCAGAACTAGA
This sequence comes from Pelusios castaneus, assembly GCA_007922175.1. Taxonomy (NCBI): domain Eukaryota; kingdom Metazoa; phylum Chordata; order Testudines; family Pelomedusidae; genus Pelusios; species Pelusios castaneus. The sequence goes on along the minus strand of ML685755.1, from coordinate 30,316,904 downwards.
TCTCTGCAGGACCCTATCTGATGTCCCCTTCCAACTTGACTATGAACCAGTCATAACTATTCTCTGCAAACTCTTTCCCAACCAGTTATACCCCCCACCTTACAGTAGCTCCATCTAGGTTGTTTCTCTAGTTTTTTTTTATGCAAGAGTCATGAGAGGCAGTAACAAAGACCTTCTAAAGCCAAGACACCCCATCCACCAGACTTGTTATCCTGTCAGTGTGTATATACACTGTAGGAAAACATCACAGCAGCTAGAAAGTCTGACTTATTAGGCAAGAAGATAAAATATAGTGTCTTGAGCTAAAAGTATTTAACTGACTGCCCACTTTTCCTCTACTGGGAAAGTGCTAGGTCAGGGGTCTGCAACCTGTGGCTCCAGAGCCGCATGGGGCTCTTTGGCTATCCCCTTGCGGCTCTGGATCTTCCCCGCCAGGGGGACCTTGTGGGCAGTCTGCTCCAGGCCCCCTGCCACCGGGGATCCTGTGGGCAGCTGCACCAGGCTCCAGACTCCCCACCTCCGGACTTCTGTTCTTGCTTCCAGACTCCCACCTCCTTCACCAGGGGACCTTGCAGCAGGGGCCTTGGCCCAGCTCCCAACTCCCCCCACCAGGAGGATACACCTATTTTGGCTCTCAAAGCATTTGGTTATAGAAGGAATTTTTTAAAACGGCTCTTCTTATATTTCGGGTTGCCGACCCCTGTGCTAGGTGATATCTGAGTTGAACTGTATTTTCCTACAGATAGAACTTTGCTGCTTCTAGTATTTACAAAAGATGAACTCCAAAGACTATCAATCCATTACCATTACAATGACACCCCACTAATCCAGCTCCTAAAGATGTATTTTAATATTCCAAACCAATGAGCAGCTTCAAACAGCCATCATTATTTTAACAATGATTTTGCATGTTTCCTCTCTCCCCAAAATATTACTCTGGGCTTCTGACAATTTTTTTTAATATTAAAGATGTCTTATCTTCAAAGTCTCCTCCAGCTGTCAATTAATGTACAACCTGAAATTGAGACTTGTGAATTTAATTTTCCTAACACCAATATATATTTCTACTTTAAAAAAAATTCCTCTTGAACCACTATTTTAAAACAAATACATTCCTGAGAGCTGTCTAAAGATGGCAAAACTATGCCCCTAAAAGTGAAACTTACTAAAACCAAAATGAAACTGAGCAAGTGACTGTAATGTTTCAAGCTGGGAAAACTGTAGCCAATAAACAAACCCCAGAAACAATGACAGGGGAGTTTTCATTCTTTCACTTTTAATAACAAGTTGTTACTAGATGCATGCACGAAAACGTTCCTTCGACAATAGAGAATTCTTTGAAAAGATCACTTTGTAATCACCATGTACAGTGTGGGGCACAGAGCGCAACCTTCACCCTGAAGCGGATGCTCGCCTGTTTTTTCTTAACCCTTTACAAGCCGCTTTTTCTTCACCTTCTCACCTCTCATGCTTTTGGGCATGGGCGGTTCTAAGCGTGATGTACTGCGCTCCCAGGTCGGCGGTACACCGAGGGTTCTCAGGGCTCCTGCTTGTAGCCATCCTTCCGCCTGGGGAAAAAGGAGAGGCAGGGAGCTGAGACTAAAGGACGGCTCCGGCGTGTGCGCTCCTCCTGCAGGGGAGTTCCAGAAAACGACTCTTTCCAGCAGGCTCTTGGGCTCTGTGGTTCTCGATCAGCGGCCCTAGTCTCGAGCTCCCCAGCGGCAGCCCCAGAGCCCGGCTGGCCCCGCCCTGCACAGCTGTTCGCCCCGGCCGGCACACGCTGCCCTCCCAGCCCCGCGCCGCTCGCTCCAGCCGGGGAAAGAGAGAGTGACTCGCCTGCGCCCAGCCAGCCCCACTCCACCCTCCATTCATTGCCCGGCCGGGCCGAGCTGCTGCCGCGGCGCGCTGCCCCTGCCCCGCCGCCTCCCTCCCCGGTGCTCTGCGCTCCCTCTCCCCCAGCACAGGGGTGAAGCCGCGGCAGGGCCTCACCCGCGCCCCGGGCTTTGTCCCACAGCACGACGTGCAGCGGCAGCTCCCTCCGCAGCAGCGCAGCGCACAGGCTGCCGGTCAGCCCGGCGCCCACGATCAGCACCCGCGCCATAAGCTGAGCTGGGCCGCGGAGCAAGCTACCGCCAGCGTGAGCCTGCACTGCCCGGGCCGCGCCGAAGAGCGCCCCGCCCGGCGCAGCCTGCCAGTGCTGCAGCCCCGCTCGCCGGCAGGGGGAGCAGCCCGGCCACCAGCCCGTGGGCCCGGCTCTCGCCGCTCCGCCTGCCCAAGCTGGGCGTCCAGCGGGCCGCGCAATGGCAGCCCAGCGCTGCTAATCTGGCCGCCGGCGCTCAGGGAACACAGCATCCGCCCCCCCCAGCCAGGCTCTCTCAGTGAGGACGCGCTTTCGCAGCGGGGGAGGGAGACAATTTCTGCTGCTTTGTATGGTGGGGAGATCTGTCTGTCAGTCACAGGCACAGAGAAAAGGGGGCTCATCCAAGTCATATACGCATTTCCTAACTCGTCCTACATAAATAAATCCTTGTTCAGCACGATTCGTCTACACCCCACACAGGTCTCCTGTACATGGCAGGTAATTGAAATAAACCAATCCTGCACGTGATTCTGTATAGACAGGCTCTGCCTGCTGGGATGTGTCCACACGTGGATACACGTGCTGTTAACAGAGAACTGGGTCTCTGCAAGTCAAGACAAGGCTCCCTAATGAGAGTGAGACCAGATTGATTGAGGTTAAACACTGTGAATCTAGTCTCTGCATTCTATCTCGTCTACATCTGCTCCTTGTGAAAGGGATGAGGGAGCCAGTTTCAGCTCCGTTAATTTTGCACAATGATGTAACTTGCAGTCTCACCATCATGTACTCACTACTATTCCTGGTAATTATGTCCACAAATGTATCGTCATTCCAGTTTACAGAGGGGTAGCCGTGTTAGTTTGTTGTACAGCAAAAAACAATGAGAGTCCTGTGGCACCTTATAGACTAACAGATATTCTTCGGCATAAGCTTTCGTGGACTATAACACACTTCGTCAGATGCAACAGTGCTTCATTCCAGTGCTTCACATTGTGTGTCAGCCATGTTTCAGATGCCCCCCCCTCTCCCATCCTCCTTTTAATGTTAGGGAGCATTAGCTTGTTTTTTAAATACCAATTAGCAGTGTCCACATGGTTTAACACCTTTAAAATATGCCAGTTAATCAGGATCAACACTAGGTCCCCAACCTGTTGTGTAGGCATGGCCAGAAATGAGAATTTATAGCTATTTGCCACAGTAAAATATTAGTTATTCAAACTGATTGAAATATCCACATTGTACTAAGTACAATGCACCCTTGCTTCAAAATGTTTCAACAGTCCACAAAATAACGCCTACAGTAAATGACCCCCAGTCACAGTGACAGGTGCTATCAGGGATACAGTGTTTGGGGATCTGCTTTCCTGCTGAAAAAAATGATGAAAGCAAGTAGTGCATTCTGCCCTTTTCCCTCTATCCTTTATAGCCATCTGAGTTTTCATTTATTAAAAGAAGTTCCAGGCTTATTCCATTTCAAATAAAGCTTTCACAACGTAATTTATAGTTTTCTACACTGCAGGGTTAATGTCTAAGTGATACCAAAGGTCTGAATAATCTCCCCAAAAGCATTTATTTTACTCTAAATTGGGACATTTTAAATGGTAAAATTATTATAGGCAGTGTTGGTAGTGCTGTCTGTATTTAAACCTGCCTGACATTTCTTATTATGCGACTCTATTTTCTGTTACCTAACCATTCTCACATTTTAACTGGGCTGACTTTAAGGGTTTCAGCAAAAATCATTGGGCTGTTTCCAGAAAAGATTTAAAATGTTGTTTTGCCCATGCTAAAAAAATGCTAAAAATTCTTATAACCCTTTAATTGAGAAGCTCTAATTCCTTCATGCTTTGGAGCAGGCACTTGAATTTTGGCAGTGAGATTCCTGGTTTCATGAATGCGCCTTTTGCTTTTTCTGGGGAGGTGGTGGGAGGCAAAAACTTGGCCAATTTACAAGGCTTTAAAAAATCTGTTTTCATTTGCTCAGTAGAATTTGTCTGAATTTGGTTGTTAAATTCTCTGGTGAGTCCATCTGCAGTGAACATGCTTTATCCTCAGGCTTTAGGAGCTGAGTAGGATTTTCCAGAGGGTTCCCTTTTCTAATTATTGTACACTGCTGAGCATGGGAACTAGAGTCTCTCCTGGGTTCTCTCTGAGCTTTCCCTGTTAGCACCCAGGCAGTGTGAAAGAGAAGGAGGAAACGGCCTGACTTGAGTCAAATGCAAAGAGGACAGGAACCAGAGCAGGGGGAGTGGGGAGGAAATGAAGGCCTAGGACTAGATGGGCAAAGGGACTGGGCTAAAGAGCCAGGCTGGAGATTGGGGGTGGTCATGGAGGAATACTGCAACATGGATGGGGAAACCTGAGGGGACACTAGGACTAGCTAGGCAAAGAAAGTGGGACTCGAGTGGGGAACATGAGGTGTGGAAGCTAGGATTGGTTAGGTGAGGCAAAAAGCTGGTACAAGAAGCTGGGGGAGACGGAAGACAGACTGAATGAGGATCCTGTATGTAAGGAGGCAATGGGTATTTTGATTGGCTGGGCAAGCAGACTAAGTCAAGGAACTTGTGGGACTGGGACTGTAAGTGGGGGTGGGGGAAGAATGGGATTCACATGGGGAACCTTGAGGGGAAGACTAGAATTGACTGGATAAGGAAACTGGAAATGGCTTGAGAAGCTGAGGTGGGAGAAAAGACTGGGATGAGGAGCTGGAAGAGGAACCTGCGTCTGGGAAAAAGAACAGGTTGGAGGGGAGGGGATGGAAAGTGTCCAGTTTGAAGGAAATGAGCAAAAGAGTCTGTTCTAGAACTTAGAAAGGAACCCAAGATTCCTAAGATATTCTCCCACGAAAGCTCATGCAATAAATGTGTTAGTCTTTAAAACTGTCATAGGACTCTTTGTTTGTTTTGCTGAACTAGACTAACACGGCTCCCCCTTTGGTACTTGTCAGCACACAAATGAGTTACAGTTGGTAACAGAAGGTGCTGTAAGGTGCAAGCTCAGTATGTTCTTTAGGACTAACCCAATCTAAACAGCTTGGGGATCCCATGTTTAAGCTTAGAAATGTTCCCCTCTCCAAATTCTAAGCAGCACAATGATATTTTCTTTCCTTTCCCCAGAGTTCAAATTATGATGAGTTTGCCCACTTCCCTTCTTCATGGGGGTCAGGAGAGCAATCAACAAAGTCTTTTGTCCACTGACATTCCACAATGGTTCGTCTGATGTCTATAGGCCTTCTTTTGTTGGGCAGGAGATGACACTTGGTAGTAACGTATCCTTCCTGACCAGGGGAGGGAGTGTTTCATTAAAAATACTTTTATAGTTACAAAGCAAACACTTAGATTTCACGTCATAACATTGGCTACAGATATCATAGGTGAAATTAATGCATGCAGCAACTCACAAGCATTTCATAAAGTCCAAACACTAAACACATCTCCCCAAATCTAATAGTTATTTTAACAAAACTAATTCACAGGTGAGCCAGACTGGTTTCTAGCTGTGCATACGTCAGTGTTCAGTGAAGCTTATAGGCCTTGGCCTGAGCTGGCGCCTGGTCTGTCAGCATCACAACCATCACCTCACTTCACAGGGGTGTTGTGAAAATAAATCCATTATTGCTTGTGAAGCACTTTGATGGTATGCTGAGGAACTGCATAGAAACACCCATGAGGAAATTAATAATTCTCATGCAGTAAATAAGATCTGGGGCTACACAAACTGAACAAGGAGAGTAAAACAAAATATTGAGAAACTCCATCCATCCTATGCTGGGTGGGGAGGGATCTGAATGAGGCGAGGGTTCTATTGGGGGGGGGGGAATGATGGAAAACCATTTTAACATGTTTTTTAATGTGCTTTATGTACAGCAGTTTAAGAAACGTAAAGCACTCAAGAAAATACTGTCTCTCTGTCCTTCCACCTATTCTTTTAAGAAAGACGTTCAGACTATACCATGTTTTGCACCACAGCTCTGAAGTAGTCAGCAGCATTTTAAACTCTGAACTTTCTGAAGTCTTGTAAATCTTTTAAATACCAGAATAAGAAATAGAAAAAGGGGATTTTTTTTTTTTAAAAATTATTTTCCTCTTTCACTGCAAAAGAGAGAGAGAGAAAAACTGGACAAGGAGGGGTAAGGCAAGCTGAGGCAGCTCTTGGGGTAGGTGAAGCAGGTGCATGCCTAGGCCCCAAGCAGTAAGGAGGAGGAGCTGGCCCTTGGGGCTGGGGCCAGCAGTGGGAAGTTAGGGCCAGCGGCAGAGGAGTGGGGGGAGGTGGGGCAGGCAGGAGTCGGGGCCATGGAGCAGAAAACCAGGGCCAGCAGTGGGGAGCTGGGGCTGGCAGTGGGGAGGGGGAGCCAGGGCCAGTGGGGCCTATGGGGGCCATCGTAGGCCTATTGGGGGCTCCACAATGGGTCTTTGCCTAGAGACCCCAATAGCCAAAGGCCACCTCTCCCCTTTCATATGCTTTTCTTTTCTGTGCACTTAGATTAAACCAAAACATTAAGTTCTCCATTACAAAGAATTCAGCATGTGGTATATAATATTAATGACATTTTCTAGGGAATAACATCAGAAATTTTTGTGAACATCAACCTGTGATCAGTATTTCTGTGAACAAGGATCCCCACTATGACACTTTCTTCTGCTCTGCTTTTCCTTTTAATTTCTCTTTTTTCTCCTGTATTTCTCCTCCTCACTGATTAGCTTTATTCCAGTTTTACAGAGGTTTTCAAACTATACCCCCATGCACTCCTCCCTCCCCCGTGGAGTGCAGAAGACTATTTTGAAACTTTTTGAGTTGAGCTTCACCCTTTGACTTAGAATTTTTGGTTCCATGTCCCAGCCAACCCAGACAGACTAGGTGGCCCACTGAGGTGAGTCAAGAGGGAGGTGTTTGTGATATGGGATGCGCATCCGTGCACTCCTAGGGTATAAACTGTGTAACTTTTCTGTTCAGTTTTGCAACGTAATCATGTGATTTGATGCCAGATACACTATACCAGGTTGCTTTGTGAATGCTCGTAACATATTCTACAGGATTGCTGTGATGCCATGTTCCCTACAGCAACAGGTGTGTGCAGATGTGAAGCATGATGTTACAGGGTTCAGACTCGCAGGACTATCTCTAGCACAGTGGCTGGAGATTTACATGTCAAAGGGAATGTTAATGCCCTCCCTGGCTCAGGTAGAAGTAAAGAGAATCACACAACAGGACAGAGGGGGAGGGACTGTCAGCAGTTTGTAAAAACAAAGACACAGACACTGTTTGAGAGCGAGAAGCTGCAGGCTTTGGCCTGGAAGACACCATCTTGCAACCAACTTCAAGCAAGATCAGGGCCCTGCCTTGGAATAGGCAGAAAATGGCTGTGAAACACTGAACAGCTGAACACCTTGCGCATAATCTTGGACTATGAGGCCAGTTTGGGTAGAGATGTTAGACTAGTATGCAGTTTATACCTTTTATTTGATAGTGGTCACTCCTGACTCATTTAGAGTAAGATTCTGCCTTGATTGGCCATGTTCTCACTTGAAATAGTACTCTGATCAATGAACTAGTATTTGTTTTATCTAAAGTTATGTGGTCTTTAGACGGTGTGGATGTGGGAGGCTGGGCACGATCCACTTCTTTAAATGGATGAACTTGAGACTAAGGTGTTTGGGAGTGGGTCCCAATCCCTATAAGGCAGTGGCTCCCAGTGCAGTGTCTGGGGCTGGGTGTGCTTGCTTGGGGACCAATGCCTGTGTGGCTAGTGGATTTATTCCCACTGCCTGGGACAAATTACACACTAGTAGTGGGTGTGGACTGACTCAGGAATGAGTGGTCACCCAGCAGGGTGTGGTGAATTGGGGTTCAGGAATGGAGTTTGAGGAGTCATAGCAGCACACCAGACCGGATCTGGGGAGCAGCCTGTCACAGTGATCCCTACCAAGCTCCTCCTCCTGAACATTACTCTTTTCCCTCAGCAGGACATGTCCCCCTCTTTGAAAACCTCTAGAAGCTGTTGCTAAATATAAGGTAGAAATCTGAGGGAGCTACACGTGACCCCCTTGTGCCCTTTCCCCACAAGTCACCTCTGTCTATCTCAGGTAGGGGTACATGGTACACCTTATTATTTAGAAAGGTCTACCCAGTTCAGAAAGTTTGACAACCACTTCTATGAAGTATTGCGATCTTCCCTTTTTTTTTTTTTTTTTTAAAGCAGCTATACAGTTATGCCTTTCCTCCAGCCTAGAGGCTAAACACGTGATTCTCTTTCTGTTTGTACATGAAACCTTATGTGGCAATGTCTGTGTTTTAAGCAAAAACCACTGTAATGTGTGACCAGGCATACATAAGCAGAAAAGAGCTGCAAGTCCTGATCTAACATTGGATATCAGTTTTTTATATGATGTTTTATTAGGAAATAGCAGTCAAGGGTTATACCAATTGTTGGGAAATTGGGAAGTGGGTTAGAAACGAGAACAACCACAAACTGTAGAAGAGAATAGTAGAAAGTCAGAATGTAGAAAGGGGGAAAATTTCCTGTAGTTTATGCTGTTAACTTTCACTGTCTCCCGTGTCTTTGTTTATAATATTATTATTCAATAGGTGTTATATAAAAGAAGTTTTATCAACCAATCTGAGATACCTATGAGGTACCAGTCTGAGGTACCTATGGCCAGATCCTCAAAGGTATTTAGGCTTCTAAAGCTATAATGCTTTAAATATCCTTAGGTATGAAGACTTGAAAGGTTACATTTATTAAGGTAGTTAACAGCGGGTTTAACAGATTTTTCTATTCGGTCTGCAACAAACCATTTATTAAAGGGGTTACCAGAGGCTGTGAAGAGGATGAAATATGAAATATTAGGCTACTAAATACCTTTCAGGATCTGGGGCTAAAGCTTGGTTTTCAGAGATACCAAGGACTTGGAGCTCCCATGGGTTACTTTTGAGAAGTTTGGTTCTAATCTTTATTTGATATAGACTACACCAGCCAGGGCTTAATTCTACAACTTTAACCATTATTAAAGTAGCAGGTATCTTTAATATAGTTTTTCAGTCCTTTGCCTTTCTTTTAGTTCATCCTTCTAGGGAAGAGACAACCCATTACCTCAAAACTATTCCATACTCTGCCTAGCCTCCTATATCTTTCAAGTTCTCGTATCTATGAACATTTAGAGTGTTGTACTAAAATATGTGTTGTGGAAATATACTTAGCATGGTCACCAGATTATCATTTTTCTTTATAGTGTTTCCAAAGTTTTGTAAGCTGAATCTCTGTAGGAAAATGTAATCAATTGCACCCCCTGTAATACCAACATGAGCTGTTAATGGTTTACCCACCTTTAATCTGTACATCATCCACTTCCTCCTGGCTGCTTGTGTATACACTGCAGTTTGGGAGATGTCAGTCTATTTGTCTATGTTACGATAACACATACAATGTATTGGACACCTTCCAGATATTCCAAGAGGACCAGCCTTTGTCCCAAACATTTCACAGTGCGCCGTGCTGTTTTTAAATGAATTGGTGTATACGTCTTAATTCACTGATTTCCATCATATCTAGTGGTGAATTAAAGCTCCATGAGGCCCTTATCCAGTCCAACCAAAGGGCCCTGCATTACAAATCAGGGCACATCTGCCTCCCTGTACTGCCTCTTGCTCCTAAGTCCCTTATAGACTGCAACACTCTTGTGTTTGCTGTTGGCACAAAACTACTTATCACACCTAAAGTGCTATAAAAAGTGACAAAGCTAAAATGGAGGGTTATTCAAACTGCATGCATGTTCAGAAGAAAATGCTTTTATCAGTTAGAAATTGAGTTCATTACAGTACTACGTTTTAGGCAAATATTGGAGATCTTGATTATTTTCTCAACAACTTCTGACTATAGTTGTCTGATTTTAGAAATATGTAAGGGGTTCTTATATGATTCCTTTAATTAGCTGGAATTCTGAGCTCATATTTATATTCGGGCAACTTGAGATGGCAACTGGCCAATAACACTTCTATTTCTAACGGAAGTGGTAGCCTTTGTAAAGGTGTTTTCTCACATCTGTAGTTAAGACATTCCCTTCATTTACAATGACGGGCTCAATGTAGTTTAAAGTGACCCCTTTCTGTTTTGAATCCCATTTTGGAGTTATTTTCTGGAACACTCTTCAGGCTCCACAGAAGTTAATTTTCCAGTAGGTTGAGTAGTCTTCTGTTGCTAGACTTACCTTTCCCTTTATGAATAATCACTTTTCATGACTCTTTAAATTATTGTTTTATCATTGAATTGTTTTTGTTTGCGAGTGTTTTACTTTACCAGAGAGTTTGGTGTATGATTAGGAAATGTGTTACATCTACTATTCATCAGTATAAATTATAGAGAAACTATTCTCCCAGGAATGGTGGATTTTCCTTGGTGAAACCTCAGAAGAAAATGAGTGGTATATAGAGTTCCTGTTGGTGTTTTTTATATAAGATGAAATCATTAAATGTGAATACAGACATCAATGAGAGTTTGAAAACAAAAGATTTATAGTTAGAGGGAAAAGCTCTCTATGTTCAGCTGTTAAGTCTGTCACTAAGGCTGCTTGGAAAGGAGATGAGTGCTCTCAGGAAGAACTGCATGAGGTATGAGTTGGACCCTTCATTTTTGTTTTTGTTTAAATTTCCATGGAATTTCAGGTTTAATTAAAAAAATTAAAAATGGGAAGATATCAGCAAAACATGAAAAGGAAAGACAGGGAGGGAGGGTGGTGGTGCCTGGTATTCCTAGGGAGTACTCATGTGTCAGCTGAAGAAGCCTACCAGTCCCCGCAGTAATGGATGGTCTCGGATGCTGGAACCTGTCTCCTCATCCATCTTGCTCCCCACATCGTGCGGGGGAAACAAACTGGAAGTGCTAGGGTAAGGAGGGCAATGGAAGGTCGAAACCTGTGTGTACTGGTCCACCTGCTGGACAGAGCCCCCTTTTGATCATGGCAATTTAGTGTGATGCCATCTGCCTTCCCTGTGGAAAAATTTCCAGGTCCCCAGAAAGTCAAAATTCAGGTGGAAATCAATAAAACACACCTACTGGTCTTTTCAAAAGCCTGGAAATATTTTTGTGAACTGATAATGAAAGGTCAGTCTGACACATTCTACTATAAAATGTTGCATTCAGAATAAATTATCAACCTAGATGGCATTGCCACATTGAAAGAACTAATCCTGCTTTAATCATGCCTTGGCAGAGGCATGGAAATATCAAGTGCACAGCAAACGCATAGGGCATTTCTAGTAGTTTCTTTTTTCCCCCTCCTTCTATAAGGTGCTAGCTTGCATGTTAGTTTTGAATGCCAATACGCACTGAGGAGACATCAAAATATAGTAAATTAAATGTCCCTTTTTTGTCTCTGTACCATACCACAGTAAAGGAATGGCAGAGTGGATATTTTGTAACAGTATTTCCTTTTTTATACTCTCTGCTTGTGACCAGCATATCTGTTTAGAGAGACGGCAAATTTAGAGTCCACTGTCAGAAGGAGTCCAGAATTCTGCAAAAAGAAGACAAGGGAGGGACCTGATGATAACATCTTCAATACATTAAGGGTTGTTATAAAGAGGATAGTGATCAGTTGTTCTCCATCTCCACAGAAAGTAGGACAAGAAATAATGGGTTTAGTCTGCAGGAAGGGCGCTATAGCTATAAGGATCATTTAGATCTGGAATAGGCGTCTAGAGGAGGTTTGTGGAATCTCCATCACTGGCAAATCATAGAATCATAGAATAACAGGGATGGAAGGGACCTCAATGAGGTCATCTAGTCCAACCCCCTGCTAAAAAGCAGGACCACTCCCCCTAAATCACCCCAGCCAGGGTTTTGTCTAACCGGGCCTTAAAAATCTCCAAAGATGGAGATTCTACCACCTCCCTAGGTAGCCCATTCCAATGCTTCACCACCCTCCTAGTGAGAAAGTTTTTCTTAATATCCAATCTTGACCTCCCCAGCTGTTATTTGAAACCATTGTTCCTTGTTCTGTCCTCTGTTGCCATCGAGAACAGCCTAGCTCCCTCCTCTTTGGAACAACCCTTCAAGTAGTTGAAGGTTGCTATCAAATCTCCCCTCAGTCTTCTCTTCTGTAGACTAAATAAGCCTAGTTCCTTCAGTCTCTCCTCATAAGTCATGTGCCCCAGCCCCCTAATCCTTTTTGTTGCCCTCCGCTGGACTCTTTCTAATTTGTCCCCGAGTTAGATAAACACCCGTCAGGCATAGTCTTGGTTTATGTGGCCTGCCTTCATATAGAAGACTAGGCTAGATGACCTCTCATGGTCCCTTCAAGCCCTATGTTTCAGCACCTTCTTTTTTAAAATTCATATTTTGGTGCTAAAGTTGGTTTCATATGTGACTATAACTCTCAGCTCTCTCAGCCAGAGGGCTGTTCCCCAAGAGAAGAGATGTACCTTCTGGGCATAGAGTCCAGAACAGAGTCTGGCAATGGTGCCCTCCTGGCAGTGGTAAGGAAGAGGAAGGGGGCATGACATCCCTCTCCCCCACCCTGCAGTCACCCTGGCAAACCTCCTCCCTCAACCAATAGGAAAAAGAGAAACAATTGAATTCACCAGAAGCCAGTTAGATGGCACGAGACAGCCAAGCAGAACTGCAAGCAGTCTCTGGTGCTGGGCAGAGCCCCCGCCCCAGATGCCCAGGAAAGAAGGGAGGAGGCTAGGAGTAGCTCTGCATTCCTCCATGTGGCAAGACCAGCCTTTGAGCAAAGGAGAAAGATCTCTAGCCAGGCAGTCAGCACAGCATTGCCAGGACCAGAAACTGGCCTGTCTGTAACCTCAGTCAGCAAAAAAGCCTCAGAAGGGGACAATCTGGGTGAGTACCCTCTATTACGGCTAGCTAGATTGTTAGGGTTTGATCTGGCTCTTTCCATCTGGCTTTAATCTGCCTAGATCATGAAGACCTGCACTGCCAATTTCCAGTATAATAAAGTGTGTTTCTAAGTAAAAGCATCTCCTTACCGACTTGCAACATATCACCACATGCACCACCTAGGTACCTGAAATATAGGGGACAGATGGAACTGAAGGGGGAGACACTTTTTGTAGGAACATTAGGGAGTGTGTGGTCACATGTTCTGGTGCACTTGCTGGCATAGCTGTTTTTAATTAAAAAGTATTAACATCTCTAATCATTTTATAATATTTTATGGACTGTGTATGTGTCTTTAATCAAATTGTTACATACGGTTTATAGTAATTGCTTTTCACCCGTTTGCATGTGTGAGTTTGAATTATTTTTGCATTCCAGGGGGGTAGTCACTGCCTTAGTGTGTTTAACACTTTGTCTGTTCTTCAAAACACAAGGACGAGGAGTGGGGCATCTACCAGCAACACCATGAAATGAGCCCAGGCAATTCAAATTTTTCAGTTGTGCAGATATTGTGAGGTATCCCTCTCCTGTGTGCTTGTCATACAGGTAAATGGGGATTATTGGGGCAATTAACTTGCATGTTTCCTTATCAGGTTTAGTTAGGATAATCCCAGATCACCGCTGTGATCTAGCTGTGAGGTGTGCTCAGGGAAGACCTGTAGAGGGCCACACAATTGATATGCATACTTTGTCCTTCTTGAGGTCACTGCTACTCTGAACATTTTGGTCTCCAGGGTCATCAAGATGTCCACAGGGGACACTGCTACCATATCACAGTTTACCGCCTTGAGGACTTCTAGCATGGCAAGGTCAAATGGAAACCTGATTACATCTTGCCTATGGGCAGAGCCATTCAACTCCACACCCTATGGCAATCTATCAGAAAGTGCTGAAGGAAAGTGGGCTAGGAGTTGTGGATGACACCTTTGTTTCACTTAGGGCTCATGGGGCGAACAGTGCATCTATTTTACCCATCTCTGAAAATGCTAGCCAGAGTTGGCCAAGATCACACAGCAAGTCTATAGAACCTACATGTACTGAATCCTAGCCCAGTACCTTACACACAAGACCTTTCTTCCTTAAAGTCTACAAAACTTACACCAAAACTCTGTATTTTACCACTCAGACTTTTGTTAATGACAACTGTGAGGATAGGCAGATATATTAATATCGTTCCATGTACTGTACTATTTTAAAAAAAATATTTCAACTATATTCATATTCTGTTACAGTATTTGTATGTATTTTATAATGAACAGTCCCAAAGCTATCTCCAGCACATCACTGCTCCTGAAAAATAGATTTGGCCCTAAGAGTATATCTGCAGTTAAATGTTTAGACTAAAAGACTTTGTTATTTATTTACTGCAACTAATATGTTTTGACCAGCATTCTTGTTTCTATTCCATTTCATGGGAAAGTCATTTGACTTCTAGCTATATTTTCTTTTATTAATGATTTTTCAAAAGCATCAGTGAACAGAGCATTTCTTTTGTAATAAGCTACTGTGCTTTCTCCTACCTAACAGATATCACATTCTTGACAAAAAGGCTAGCTGGACCTGTTAAAGTATCAAACATCTCATTAAGGAAAATCATATTAAAACATCTGTAAATATTTGCAAGTGAGTGAAACAGAATTTAGTAGAACATACTCAACATTTTGGCTACAACTAGAAGAGTGTCAGATAACCTACAGGGGTAATAGTGGGGTGGATGAGTTACCTCTCATCTTTCAGTCCTGTTTCTCCTGGCTTTGCCCCAAGGCAGTCCACTTGCAGCCCAATCAGCATACAGCTGTGGCCCACCTGACACCCTCAGGTCCATACATAACACAGACAGCTGCATATGCAGCCCACAATAGTAAATAGGTTGAGAGCTACTGGTTCAAATACTGGGAAGATCTGGCTAGTGAGAGAGACAGAATGCAACAAACCACACTAGTTGTAGATGAAGTGGTGCCAAATATTGTCACTGTTCTATCTCCTCTGACATGCCAGCTATGTTTACGCTGACGGCAGCAAATTCGCTGATGCCAGATCAGTTTATCTGGTTTGACTGAGCAGCAGTAAAGACACACGCAATCAGTCCAGAAGTAGCTTTAATAAAACCATCTCCTTAAGTGGCATAGCGCTGCATTGATGGGATCATATTTCCTGATGGCGCAGTGCAGTGGAGACAGCGTATAGAACAGGAGTTACAAAGTTGACTGGAGTTACACAAGCTACTCTGAGTAGCTCACATAACTCCTATCGACTGCAGCTGAATTTCACAGGCAGTGTAGACCAGGTTCCCACAACCTGACATTGCATCTATCATAGGTGCTGTCAACCTTGTCCTTGAGTTCCTCCAAAGGAGGTGTCCTTCTCCTGTATCTGCACAAAGCTGAAAAACTCTGCTTTTTAGGTGATAAATCAGTATGGGGAAAAGTAATTTAGAGATGGACTGTTCACAAAACAATGGAATATGTATGTGTGTGGTATTTATTGTAATCAACACACCCTTCGTAGGGGTGTGTTAATCCAATGTAACATGCTGTGATTTATACTTGCATCCATATTTATATATTATAAATTGTTGTAGCAAATTCTTATATCACTTTCACTATGAACATGGGTACTATAGAAAAATCAACTCTGTTAACCAATTGGTTTTTAAAAAAATTTCTTTTAAAGGAAATAGACTTGGCAGAATTTGATTTTATTTATTTGTATATTTCCGATTGATAAGGTCAATGTTTATATTCAGGTTTTTAGTGTTATCAGTTTAAATTTGCATAGTTGTACAAAATTATGGGTTGCAAGCATTTTTAAAAGTTTTTATTGATTAAAATTTTCACAGTTGTTGGAAACTATGGAAGGAGTCAGACAAGGGGGGCATCAGACAGTACTTAATAAGAGCAGATATTGAGATTTAACTGTTAAAACTTTATAACCATTAAAACACAAATTGTCAACATCACATGTCAAAATGTACACCTTAAATATCCTCAAATCACTTCTTGTAAATTCTCAAACAGCATTTTTCTTTTTATCTGTAAATTTGTATTATCAATGAAAATATTTTTGTTTGTATGTATACAGTGAAGTTGAGGTGTATTGACAGATACCGACAAATCTAATCCCAGGCCTAGAAATAAAGTGCTTCTTTTGTTTGGGCTCTTGTTTTATGATAATTACAGTAGATTGTCTTTAACTGATGAGCAGACTTGTTTAACGGTATTAACAGGAATTTTTGAGCATACAATATACTGATGTTTGTAAAAAATTTCCTTTGGGTGAGTGCCTTTCTTTTCCATACTATCATAATACTACTGTTTAGTGAGGGGAAGAGGTAAATGAGATTGATCCTAAAAGGAACTATTCTGTTACTTATATTGTTGGAAAATATGCATCTATATCCTTTGTTCATTGATGGGAGAAAGAGCACTTTATGATCTGAGTTGTGCAAGAGAAACGTAACACAGACACACTCCTAACTATTAAAAAGTGGCATAACTCTTTCTTTGCTGGTGGAATGTATGCAGTGGTAGGTAGGCACATCAGGCATGTTATTCACTCCAGTACTCAGCATTGTTCAACACCACAAGCCAAATTCTGCTTGCTTTGCTCACAGTAGTGGCACCATTGACTTTAGTGGGACTACTGCAGGTGTAAACATTTGCAGGACTGAAACTCCTAATGGGTAGTGTATGTAGCAAAACTATGAGTAAATGCCTAGATTTATTAACAAATAAAGAGACATGACCCAAAAATAGTAATATATACTTTGTAAAGATAGTTAAACATCTGCTAATTTTCTATTAGAGTGGTCTGCAAAGAGATTTCAATCTTGTACTCAACAAATATTCTTGAAAGTGATACATTTTCCTTGGATCTTTTCTTTTCTTCCAAATACCAAGAGTGATTAGTTCAAAAAGGTCTCTTCAGGTCTGTACTACTTCAGCAATGGTTTGGAAACACAAGGCACTTACTGGTTTAATGACCAGATAGAGGGAATTTGACTCAAGACATATTACAAAATGAAAATAGAAATTAAAAATCTGGCATATGCCCAGTTTATTTTAATACACTTTGCAATTTCAGATGGTATATGCAGGGCACTGCTAAAGAATTATTGTCCTGGGCTGCGTCTACACTGGTAAATTAAGTTGACTTAAGCTTGCTTAAGTCAACTTAATTTACCCTGTGTCTACACTACAGTTTCCTTAAGTCGACTTAAGCAAGCTGCTTAAGTCAACTTAAGGAAAATAAAGTCGACTTAATTAAAATTAAGTCGACTTTATAAAACCACTTTCCTAGTAGACCTAAGGCTTAAGTCGACTCCCTAGAGTCGACTTAAGCCAATGTAGACGTGGGGTAGCATTAAGTTGACTTAGGGCTACCCCAGGGCTACACCAATGCCCTCCCTGCCAGGTGGGTGGGGCACAGGGGGAGCCTGGCATGCCCCCCCACCTGGCAGGGCAGAGCCCTGCCCCTATGCCCTGCCAGGATCTCTGTCCCCCTTTGCCCCATTGTACCTAGGTACAATGGGGCAAAGGCTGAGCCCCCTGGCATTGGGCAAAGGGTGCCCCCCCTGCCCCTGTGGACCTCCCCTAGGTCCCCCAATCCCCTAGATGTCAACCTAGGCATCCAGTGTGGATGCTCTAGGTCGACTTTTTAAGTTCCCCTTTAAGTCAACTTTATTTTTAAGTGTGGACACACTAAGTCGACTTCGTTAAAGTCGACTTCGTTAAAGTCGACTTCGTTAAAGTCGACTTCGTTAAAGTCGACTTCGTTAAAGTCGACTTAAATTACCAAGTGTAGACATAGCCCTGTACATTAGCTACTGGTATTTCTAGTACTCATCTCCATTTAGCTTAATATAGAGATTAGCACTGGATCATGTAGCCATTGTAGATGAACGGGAAGGCTTTAAACCAGATGGACACCAATTGTAAGGAAATGCTGGACTCGGCATTTATTATTGCTGTTAGAAAGTGGGGGTGGGAGGGAAGGCGGGACACTGACCGAAATCTGGGAATCTAATGCCGCCATTCAGCACTAGTTGCTTTCCAGCTCAACCCCAATTCCACTTTTTACTGTAAAACATGTACTAAAAACATATAATGCAAGTGTGATTATTAATGCTTTGCTCCTGCTGAGTCTTGAACTACGTGAGTGATGTTGCTGTTAGTCTGAGGCTAGCACCATACCAATAAATGACCAGTAGAATAATCAAGCAGAAAGCAGGGCTTTATTCTGCAGTGTTATATTCTAGGAAAAATATTATAAACATGAATAGTGGTAAGCTATGTTAAGTCATAACTGTTATGATTTGTATAAGCTACCCTTGATTCTGATGGAACTAATATAGTATACATTTTTTTTCCTAAGTGACCCAAGATGTGGCTGGCTATACCTGTGATCTGTTTGGTCCATGGAGCTGTATCAGCACAAGCACTCGTTGGCAGTATTAGACATTTCAATCCTGAAGCATTTATGAATATTGTAAGGAAAGTATTCAAGGATGGGGGGGGAATCTCTGTAAAACAATGACATATATATATTACTAGTAGTTAAATATGTAAATTTGTAGATTAAACTGACAGAGTCTATAGTAGATAATGCCCCACAGTTCAGTGTTCCTTGAAAATATGATCCTACTAGAAACTACATCCCGTTAAAATCCTGACTAAATATTTAACCTAGCAAAAACAACGAGAGTCCTGGGCACCTTATAGACTAACAGATTTCTTCTGGCAGAAGCTTTCGTGGGCTAATACCCACTTCGTCAGATGCATCGTCAGAAATCTGTTAGTCTATAAGATGCCACAGGACTCTTGTTGTTTTTGCTGTACACAGACTAACACGGCGACCCCTCTGGTTATTTGACCTAGGAAAGATTCAAAAATTGAAAACTAGTTGACGCTCCAAGACCAAAGACTTTGATTGCTCTTCCTGCAGAGTGAGCTCATCACCTACTGGGGATACCCCAGTGAAGAGTATGATGTTGTGACGGGGGATGGCTACATACTTAGTGTTAACAGAATACCTCATGGGAGAGCAAATGCTGATGAAACAGGTAAGATTGAGATCCATATTAAACAGGAAACTTCCTGTATCCTTATAATTGAGTCAGAAAGGAATTTAACCTAGAACATATAAGTATGTTTAAGAGGCTTACAGGGGTCCCAGAAAATCCCATGGGTTTGGTTTCATTGAGTTTCCATGTAATCCAGGAAGATTTATGGAAAAAGCCCCTCATTGTAGTGCCCTGGAAGAGATTTCCATCCACAACTTACTCTACCCAGTAGCTCTGTCTCATTCCTCACTCCCACTATACCCAACTGGCAGCACTGGTCCTGCAGGAATCAGGTTGCCATTAGATCTGAGGCTGTGCAGTAAGTGCCACAGAGAACAAATTGATGTTCTGGTTCTGCCCCAAGACTTGTAGAACGTCAGTAGAGGAGCTTCCGCGGGGCACTGTGGCTGGGGAAAGAGAAATTCTGAGTCTCTACACTATCCCTGTGCTTGTACACTGGGAGAGCCATTGGCTCTCAGCCTTTTCCATGGTCCTGGGAGCAAAGAGGGGTGATCTGGGCCCTTCGTTTGAGAAGTGCTTATTTCCTGCTCTCCTCCCACCCCCTTCAGTCTTCTAATGGGTAACCAGTCTCACACTTAGTCATCTGTTTTATCCCATAGCTTAAACTAAAGCCCGTGCAGCAAATAGTTGGACATTAAACTACTTGGTCATTTCCGGCAGTTAGGTTGCTAATCTCTGTTACATAAATCCGGTCTTGAAACACTGAAAGGATATGACAACAGAGTCCTGTGGCACTTTTAAAGACTAACAGATTTATTTATCGCATGAGCTTTCGTGGGAGAAAATCCCACTTCGTC
>ML685755.1:30267030-30296654 GCA_007922175.1 Pelusios castaneus | reverse complement strand
AATCCCACTTCGTCTGACGAAGTGGGATTTTCTCCCACGAAAGCTCATGCGATAAATAAATCTGTTAGTCTTTAAAAGTGCCACAGGACTCTGTTGTCTTTCTACAATAGACTAAAACGGCTACCCCTTTGGAATTTGAAAGGATATGATCACTGGTTTCTTAAAATTTGCATTCCAAAACTTTTTTTATTATTATGGTAAGACCAATATTTATTTTGCCATTTGACTCTGGGTGAGCTATGTGGTCTTCTAATGGGAACTCTTGATGATCCTCTAAACTGTTGCTTTTTTGATGAGTACAAATAACCAAATGCAGTGGCTCAAACAAATGTATATGAAAATGGTCGAGGAAAAATATTTTTATGTAATGTTTTCACTGTGTGCCAAACCAAACTTGTCCCCTTTGCATCTGCAACCTTGCAGGTAGGGTGACCAGATAGCAAGTGTGAAAATTGGGACAGGGGTAGGGACTAATATGTGCCTATCTAGGGCATAGCTCTGAATATCAGGACCATCCCTATAAAATCAGGACATCTGGATCCTACTTGCAGGGGCTAGTCCTTGAAAGGAGCACAAATGCACAGGTAGTCTGTGTTCCCTCTGCTAATCCCAGAGTATAGCTAAACAGTACCAACCCTGTGGTTAAAAGTGGGAAGAAAATTCTGCAAAGTGCACTTTAAAGGCCATGAGGGGACAGCACAGTGTGTGAGAGCAACTGAGAGACTCAAGGTGTAGGTCAGGATCTCAGTATAGTGAGAGGACAAGAGAAGAAATACTAAGTGGGGAGAGAGTAGAGAAGAGGGAGACTGGGAGTACTGCAATAAGGGGGGGAAGAGGGGGAAAAACAAGCAAAATATTGAGGAATGGAGAGTTGATGGGGAGGGATTAAATAAAACCAAGGACACAGGAGGTGAAAGGTTTCTGCCTGTGGATATGGAAAACTGAGTCTTCTTAGTATAAACCTCATTGAGCATGAAAAAGAGGCCAGGATGACCAGCGCATTGCAATTCAGATGTTGTTGAGATCTAAATCGTCTTGCTTAGAGCAACATTATTGCTTATCCAAAAGAATCACAGTCACAAACCTAAAACGGAGACCACTAATCTGGAAGGTTGGTTGGTTTGTTTTACATGTGCTTAAGAGAAAACCTGTAGAGCCTGGAAAGTATCATTGTGAAGGACTGATGATATTTGGGTATGTTGCACAGCTAAGATGATCAAAAGATGCAAAGTGGCCTTAGTAGGTATCTGGCTGGCTAAGTTCCTGCAAAAGTGATTATTTCATGCTGCTATGATTTTATTTGCTGTGTTATTACTGATAGGCATCTAGAGCTGTGGAAGGGCATGTCATTATATTCTTAAATCTAAATAAATAATATTGCCTATTAGTTTTTGTTTCAGGGATTTTTGTTAGTCTTTAGAAGTGCCGCAGGATTCCTTTTTTGTTTTGCTTCACTAGACTGACGCGGCTGGAACTTTTTTCTTGTTGTTGTACGCTGAGTGATGGCATGGCAAAATGAATCCATCAGGGGGAGCTATTGGCCTGGAAATGAGAGTATTATGGAGGGTCTCCTAAACAATGACAAAGGGATGGAGAAGAAGTACAGACAGTGTATGAAGGGTTTGAATATTCTACCACACACACAAAACCTTCATAAAAGTGTCTGAATAAACTATACTTTTTAGTTATTGTTGCAGTTTAATTCTTGCTTGTGTAATGTGAAAACAACTGGCAGATAACATTCCTCTCCCTCAGAGCATAGTATCGAAAAGTTTGATTGGATTTACCCTAATGTTTTCAGCTTAACACTTTTTGTCCCCAAAGTCCATTCTCATTTTGCATATTGTTCAACATAGTGCTTTGATCATCCAGGTTTTACATCACATCTTCCCTGTACAGAGGTTTCATATAATCCCAATAATAAACTTTGCCTTTAATACAGTGGACTCCAAGGATACTAAAATTTAATTCAATGATTCCACCCCCACACCTCTCCAACGATATTGCAGTAAATTCTCCGTCACAATAACAACAGAGACAAGGGGATGAAATGTCTTTGACTGGAGCATCTTCGCTTGGTGAGAGAAGCAAGCTTTTGAGCTACCCAAAGCATTTCCTTAGGTCTGGGAAAGGTACTTAGAGCGTCACAGGATAGAACAGATAATTTAGCATTAGCAGTTAGCACATATTCTAGGTGGCCACTTCATCTTGAATGGTCCCTTAGTTTAGCATAAGTAAGTACTACAAATTCTATACGTTTAATCTTGTATTGACCTATGACACGCTACGACCTTGTGTACACTAACGCTTATATTGGCAAAACTTCAGTCACTCAACGGTGTGAAAAAACACCATCCCAAGCAACATAAGTTTTGCCAACATAAATGCTGGCGTGTACAGCGCTGTGTTGGCAGGAGACAGTTTCCCAGTGACCCACTGCCTGCTTTTGTTGTTTATGTTAGTAGCTGAGCTCTCTCCCATCGACATAACAGCTACACAAGTGCTCTTGCAGTGGCATAGTGGTACCAATACGACTGTGCTGCTGTAAGTTTTTAAGTGTAGACTAGCCCTAAGTACTTTCCCAGACCTAAATAAGAGCTCTGTGTAGCTCAAGCTTATCTCTCATCAACAAAAGTTGGTCCAGTAAAAGATAGTATCTCACCTACCTTGTCTCTCTCATATCCTGGAACCAAAATGGTCACAACAGCACTGTGTATGCTGACAATAGGGTATTTTTAAAAAGTATCTGCTTTGAAATCTGGTTTTGGCTTGTTCTGAGGGTTAATGGTTCACTATATTTTTAATCTTGCATAAAACTTCTCTCCTTCCATCAGTTTCATTTTTGCATAATTAATTTTGAAGAACTGCATTAATGTGCAAAGAAATCAAAGCTTCAGGTGCAAACAGACCTTTTCACTGTTTAGATCTCAGACCTTCAGTTTTATATAAACAAACAGCCTATGTTCAGGAGTTGAGCTGTGTTGTCTACTCTCATTGCTTTGTTAGAGTGCCAGGGGCTGGTTAAAAGTTTCCACAAACTGCTACAGTGGTGTTAGGGATGGAGAAGGAGAGGTAAGAAAGTGAGTGGTTTTGGTCCCAGCGTGGTCAAGACCCTAGTGAAGGCAAGAAAACTGTTAGGTAGCAGCATACTCTCCAAGCAATTCAAACCTCTGTGTTTCCTAGCACTACTTCCAGTTCAGTAAAACTAAAACACATAGTAACTTCCGTATTGAGCTTGAGCTGCAAGTTGTTTTCAGAAGATGGTGAGGAAGACTCCTGCTAATGTACTCTAGACACCAGGTCCCATGATCACAACATAGGTCAAACAGGAACTGCTGCTAATGATGCTATCCTCCAGGGTAAGTGCAGTGAAAGAGATTCCTGTCAGGGTATAAGGCTCTCTGGCACTGACTCCATGACACTTCAAAAACCCAGTTAATATTACAGCAGTGGTTCCCAAACCTTTTCCCCCAAGGAACCCTGTGGCATCTTACTAAATGTCCTGGATCCTTCATTTCCTTTCATCCTTTCATTTCTGGTACTACCAGAAAGCCCCTCTAACATGATGTGGCATGCGCAGTGCATGAGTGGGCACACTGTGCAGCTGATGCCATTTTGTTCTCAAAATGGTATTCTTCATGTGGCCAAAAAGCTCAAGTGCTATTCCAGTGGCCCCGGGGATGGACAGACCCCCGCATAGACCATGGCGGACCTGCAAGGGTCCCAGGACCCGCCCCCCTTTGGGAACCACTGTATTATAGCAATTACTGGGGAGTGGGGAATAAACATAGCCACAATGAGGTTAGGAGGAGCCCAGGAGAAATTGATGCACCAAGATACAATATAGTTATTTATGGGAATTAGGGGGGAACTATGTTAAGTGGTTGTGAGAGGCCCTGGATCCAGTAGTCAGGATGAAACTCACTAACTTGTTGAATCTTTCCAAGCACATGCTGCTTGGGGCCTGAATTATATAACAAATATGTTGTCTGATGATCAAATGTAATAAGTCTCATATTAAAATAAACCCACAGTATGCATTCAGCCCAGAGCTCGACAAAACCTGGGCACCAGGTCACCATGGCGACCAGAGTTTGTAGCCTGGCTCCTAGCTCTGCTGTGGAAATGCAGCAGAGGAGCACTCTCTGGCGACCAAAAATAATACTGCTGGTGCCTAGCTGGAAGCTAATTTTGTTGAGCCCTGATTTAGCCACAGTAATGATAAGCCATTCCCTTAAATAGTCTCTAAAATTTTCCATATTTAGTGATGATAGCATTTAAGAAACATTTTTCCCCTGTAAATCATTCTTGGTTTAGCAACCACTAGTACAAGTGAGAGAATACGTCCGTTCAGTTTTCCTGTTGTAGGTCTTTAAGGAGTTCCACATTCCAATCTCTGGCAATTCCACTTAAACCCTCTAAAGCCTAGAACTGCATTTTGGATTCAGGAATTTGACTGTTGGGGCATGACTGTTTTGTTATCAATGTCACAGAAGTTTTGGTTGTGTGGAATATTCAGCGACTCTCTCTTTTAGGTCCGAAGCCTGTTGTGTTTCTGCAGCATGGTTTACTTACAGATGGCAGCAACTGGATCACTAATACACCTGAACGCAGCCTGGGCTTCATTCTGGCGGATGCAGGCTATGATGTTTGGCTTGGAAATAGCAGAGGGAACACCTGGTCTAGACGACACATTAAGCTTTCAGTGCACCACAAGGAATTCTGGGCTTTCAGGTAGACCATAATTTAGGAAAAACAATGATGTGATGCCATTACTTTGTTTCATAAAGTGGTGTTATGAGAACTCTCTTACTGTAGTGAGAAACAAAGAATTAGACAAAAATACTAAAATGTGTCCACTAATTTTGAATGCCCAATTTAACAATTACAATGAGCTGGATTTTTTTCAGAGGTGTTGAATATTCAGGTCAACTGGAATTGCAGTTGGTAAGCTTCTAAGAAAATTGGACACTTGTGCACCCAGGATTGGTGGACACACTTGATGATGTACAAGTTATTGTCTATTTTACTATGTTATGCTTGGTGAACTCTAGGAAATATTAGATTAGTATGAGTACAGGATAAATTCAATGAAATCAAATGCCTTTTAACTATAATATGAATTGAGCAAAGAACAAAAAAAATCAATGTAGTCTTGCTACAATATCTGACAACTGTCATCAGACATTGCTGTTAGAGATTCAGTTTAAACATAGATGCACCTAACCTGGACATGAAAGAGTTGTACCACAAACAACCTATTTCGGTTTTTTTAATACGTGTAATTTGGATCTGTGAATAATTCTGATTGATATAGTGGGAAAAGGTTTAAACATGATTCTTTACCCCAGTTTCTGCCCAATGTAGATGGGGATGTAAAAATTAGAAGCACTATTTGGGGAAGAATATGGAGAAGCTTGCGGTGCATGTGCTCTGCTTGTTCTATGTTACAAAACCTTTTTGTGTTTAAAAGTAGAAATCTAGCATTTTTATGTTAGATGTATAATGGAGTCACCTTTCCTTTTGCAGCTTTGATGAAATGGCTAAATACGACCTTCCAGCAGTGATTGATTTTATTGTGCAGAAAATTGGACAAAAGCAGTTGTATTATGTTGGCCACTCACAAGGCACCACTCTAGGTAAGTTAAGGGGAATACTGTGTATTGTTAAGTCTGGAAATATAATTGTCCACTTAAAAACTAGTTCTCTTCCCTCCTCTGCCACACACCTACTCCTATGCACATATTCACCCTTTTTCCATTCCCTTTCTTCCTGCTGCAAATATCACAGGTAAGCCAAGGGGAATTTCTGGGCAATATCCTGATGAATCTGTCATGTGAAAGTCACATTATGATTTTTTTCAGACTTGCCTATAATAATCCATAACCCTGATCCAACTGGAGTGTGTAGTTAAGGTGCACACCATGAAGTACAGATTTTTCTCTTAGGCCTGTCCACACTAGGAAAAAAAGTGTACTGCTAACATATGTGAGTTAACCTGTTTTAATGAGCACATTTTAAAATGCTAACAGAGAGCAGGAACATTATATTTGAACACCTGGGGTTCACCGTGATCAATTAACATTAAAATACCATTGTCCTGTTTTCTCAAAGGCTTAGAATTGGCTTAGGGTGGACAGGATCATAGAAATTCAGCTAACAATTCTGTTGGTGCATTAGTCACAGTAAGAGACTGCTCAGCATTACAATTGTTACTTTGTTTCTGTGGTGTTCACAAGAATAATAAACACTTTTTTTTTTTTTTTGCTCAAATAAGTAAATCTGAACCTAGTAATACAGAGAAAGGGCATCGGAGTGGGAAGGTGCCATTCTGACTATAGTTGGCCTTTGCGGGAAATCTCAAGTGCACACTCAGGAAGCTACTTTCAAATCATCCAAACTTTTTGTTATAAATTCATGTTTCATTAAACAAGGCAAAAGCACTACATTACATGCAAGTTATGTTCCTCTGAAAGAAAGCTTCCGACTGCAAGTGTTATCATCTCATCCTCAAACTACAGTAGGAACTTCCCGGTACTCAGATATTAGGAAAAATGCACTCAATCACAACACTGCAAGGTGTGAATCACAATTGCAGTTAGACAATGTTTCCATAAACAGCCTGTGTTTTCAATTGACCTTTTAGAATTCTGACCGTTGCTGTTTTTATTACAGTTTGTAAAATAGTTTTCATATAAACTAAACTTTGTGCCTATCTCCTTGCAATAATAACTTTCTTTTATTCATTTTCAGCTTTCATAGCATTTTCAACTATGCCCCACCTGGCTCAAAGAATCAAAATGTACTATGCATTAGCTCCTGTAGCTACAGTTGAATATGCCAAAAGCCCATTGACAAAGCTTGCATTGCTTCCCGATGCAATGATCAAGGTATGTGATTTTTTCAGGCAGAATATCATTTGGGCAAAGTTAACAGGACGTTTTGGCAGGGATTCTAAAACGAGTTGAGACATTCTAGAACAGGGGTGGGTGAACTACAGCCTGTGGGCCCTCTAGAACCTTTCAACAGGTCCTCCAGCTGGGCCCGGCCAGGATACAGCAGTCACTCCCCTCTCCTGGTCACACCCCTTCCTCCCACCACGTGGGCCCAGTGGTGGTGCCCTGACCGGACTGTGATGATTGCTCCCCACTCCTGTCCCCCCCCCTTCCTCTGACCCCCTCTAACCACGTGGATCCAGCAGCGCCCTGCCTGGAGCTTGGCAGCCACTGCCCCTCTCTGACTCATCTAGATGCAGATGTGGCCCTCAGGCCAAAAAGTCTGTCCACCCTGTTCTAGAATATCTAGAGATTTTAGTGTGCAATCTGCACCCATTTTAAAGCTAGTCACATAGCTTAATCCAGAATCTGTGCCAAAACTTCCCTGTAAAGTATGTTATGTTATACCAGAGATAGGAAACCGATCAGAGGCATGGGCAGGCTTCAATGTCATGAGGGAATGAAACATTTTGGACTATTTAGAGTGTTTATCAATAAAAAGAGACATGAGAGGTGTATAAAATAGTAAATGGTGGAGAGGCAGCAACAAAGCATCACCACTCGCCTTTTCTCCTAATTTAAGGAAAGGATAACATTCCATAAAACTGAAGGAAAACCAGTCTAAAACTCTAAAAGGAAAAAGCTTGCTAGGCTTCAAAGGAGCCCATTTCTGTCGGTAATGAGGATATTCAGCTGTACTTGGTAGGATACGACATAAGGGATATCAACCTTATTGCTTCAGGGCATAAACTAATCATGAGCTGCCAGGCGTTTGGAAGCTACTTCCCCTACTGAAACGATTCTCCACTATAAGCATTTCAATATCTT
Source organism: Pelusios castaneus (assembly GCA_007922175.1). Lineage (NCBI taxonomy): Eukaryota > Metazoa > Chordata > Testudines > Pelomedusidae > Pelusios > Pelusios castaneus. Next base: position 30,288,831 of record ML685755.1, on the reverse strand, counting down.
CCTCTGAAGCAAGTATCACTGCTGATACCAGTAACTGGAATAGCAGCAACACTATTCTGTTCTGGTACGGTAATGCCAATAACTTGGCCAAGAGTCCATGTGATACTTCAGTAGGCCCAGAAGTTTGCAAATACCAAACAAAGAGAGGAATTTTGGGGGGCTATCCAAAGGTATAACTAGGAAGAATTAATTCAGGATTAGAAAATGGAAATCCAGATCTAAAGGAAGAATTTTTAACAGTGAGGACAATTAGAATAGGAAGTTGTCTTCCAAGTATTGGAACACTCATTGCTTGAGTTATTTAAATGTCCATTGAACAGAGCATATCACCGGTAGTATATTTAAATTGTAGCAGTAATAGATGGAAAGTAAGATTTCATCTCCACTGTCAGTAATTTTAATAAATATAAATTATCTTTATAATTTTACAGATTGTATTTGGCATTAAAGATTTCTTACCTGAGACTTTTTTTGGTAAAGTTGCTGCTGAAATTTGCAGACATGACATATTAGCAAAGATTTGTGGTAACCTCCTGTTTGTGCTATGTGGATTTAATGAGAAGAACTTAAATATGGTATGTATACATCTACAAACGTTCCTCAGATTTGGGGGGCAGGGTTGAGTTGAAAGACCACTTTATCCTTGAAATTGTCTATATTAATTTGTGATAGATAGATAGATAGATAGAGTCACTTCCTGAATGAAACTTCTTGTGAAATTTAAATGTTTCTTTTCAGAGCCGAGTAGATGTATATACAACACATGCCCCAGCTGGAACCTCTGTTCAAAATATGATTCACTGGAAACAGGTAGAATTTCTGAAACATAAAGTGCCCTTCAATCATAATATAGCAATCACTGAAAATTGTTTCGTGGCCAGTTTCCTATGCTAGTCTGTCAGGAAATGTTGGCATTCAGAATAAATTAGCACTCTAGGTGTCACCAGTCTACACGGCCACATGGAGAGAACTCATGCTCCCTTAATTATCCTTGTGTTTAGCCTTTCTTAGTATATTCTGCAAGCAGAGAACACTACAGTGGCATGAAAATATCTTCAAAATAAATTGTCAATCCAGATGGTATTGCCTCCTCAAAACAATTAATACTCTCTTAGTAGCCTGGCCTAGCATATTTCTTAAAGCAGATCATTGGCAGTGTCCATGAAAATATCAAATGTGCACAGCCACTTTATAGGGCTCCAGTGCTATTTAGTTTTTCCATCTTTAATTTCGATATTAATTGTTTTGCAAATTGATATTGACTGCCAACCCACACTCAGAATATAGTAAAAAAAAATATATATCAATTTTTTCCTGTCTCTGCCATGTTGTTGTTGGTGTGTGTGTGTGTGTGTGTGTGTATAATCAGAATAGGCATGATATAACTATGTATCACTTGTAGCCATCATATCTGTTTAGAAGCATCACACTTACTCTGCCACATGCATTACAGTTTCCTCAGGGGATATATGACTATATAGTTTTCCTTCAACTGCTGTCTGCCTGTATTTCACCCCCTCAGTTTTTAAAGCAGAGGGAATGATTAGTCTATATATTTGAAATATCTACTAATGTATGAAGTAATGAACCTATTTTTTTGCCTCACAATGATCACAATTACGTTTACTAAAAATATATAAATTGGATTTTAATCTTTTACTCTAGGTAATTCAAACTGGTAAATTTAAAGCTTATGACTGGGGAATCCTGCAGAACAATTTGCACTATAATCAGGTGAGAGTCTGATTGGGAAAACATTTTTCTTTCTATATTTAAAAAAAAAAAAAAAAAGAACCCAAAAGGCATTGAGAGAAGGTTACATACTATGTCATTTGGTAGTGAAGGTTAGGAACCAAATTCTATTCTCATTTACAGTAGTGTAAATTTAGAATCATACCACTGAATTCATGTAGCTACATTACAGAGCATATTTAACATGGATCTCCAAATGAAATTATTCAAAAATTCTTTTTTCTGAAGATGTGGACACTCTAATTAATGCATTTTTATTTTTCTCTGATAGGATGCTCAAACAAATGCATGTTATGTAAAAAGTCACCAGCCTCCATATGCCACCCTCTGTATTGACACTGTTTAATGAGAGTATTTCAAAATAGACTCAAATTTATTTCAAAATAGAGTCAGTTAGTTGCTATTTCTTTTTCTTATCTTTTCTTCCAGCTGGAATATCTAACCTTGCATATTAAAACATACATTTCTGTTCTGTTGCTGTTTCTTTAAAGAAATTAGGAAAACTTAATTTGAAAAATGATGCAATGAATTTTCCAGTTAAAAATTCAAATGCAAAGTTGTAATTCATACCTCCCTTGTCCTCAGTACTGTCTTTTCGAGAACTATAATAAATCATTATAAAGTTGTTCTTTGTTTTAAATAATCCACTAGTAACATGAAATTTCTCTTTTATAAAATCCTTTGTTTAAAGGCTACTCCTCCCGTATACAATGTGAAGGACATGCAAGTGCCAACTGCAATGTGGACTGGTGGAAATGACTGGCTTGCTGACCCTAGGGATGTTGCCCTTTTGCTCCCACAAGTCACTAATCTTGTTTACCATAAGGCAATTCCTGACTGGAACCATCTGGATTTCATCTGGGGCCTCGATGCACCTAAGCGCATATATAATGAAATCCTTGACTTAATGAGGAAAAATCTATGAAAATAATGTGGCTGTGGAGTCAAGGATTTGATTAATTTCTCTTGATATGTGTCTTACTCCATTTTTCACAAACTGCAAAACTATTTACACATAATGGTCTATGCTAACTATATTTACTTTAATATGATTCTCTTTAATGATCCTAAATATCAGCTCAGCAGATACATATCGAAAAAGTAAGTGAACTAGCAATGTACATTTTTAAAGCATACCACATAGATCTTAAGTCTTCTGCGTTCTGAAATATGTGTTGTAAATTTAATACAATAATGGATCTCCTTTTAAGCTAATTTTTAGCAGGTGTCTGGACAACTTTTAGTATAAAATGAATTGAATGCATGGGGCACAACTGATACATGGAGCTAGACTAGACATGCAGTCACAGTGCCCAAATTCTGAAAAGCACTCAAGTTCTTACTTAATTTTAAATGTTATTCCTTTGATGTCAATGGAACTACACTGATTTTTAATGCAGCTGAGGATCTGGGCCACAGACTTAACCTCATGGCCCCAGTCACCCCCCTAAAGTCAGGGTCAGTATGCCTGTCACACGACCAAAAGCCATTCTATATTAATCCTAGTGATTAATGAAGAGATCCAAGGGGCATGTCTTTTTATTGTCCCCTTGAAGAAGAGTGCAGTGGAAAAAGTTAGGCTATTTATTAAAAGATGATTGTTCTCTCTCTCTCTCTCTCTCTATGTGAACTGTTGTGTGCCATTAACTAAATATAATCTCCATAATTGTAATCTATTCTCTATTTACATACTTTTAAAATTAAATAAAAATCAAGTTCTTTAAATACTCAGACTCTGAAATGTGTTCTTTTGTTTCACAGTTAGAGGATCAGAAAGAAGAAATCTGATATAACAATCTTAAATGATAAATAGCAAGCCAGTGCGATGGTAACAAGAGTCAAATATTTAATGCTCAATTCAGTGAGAAAAGACACATATTAACATGTAGCCTACATTAATGTGGAATCAATATTAGATTTTTGCCAAAAACTTATAAGTTAAAGAGATTGTCTTTTAATTGTTGCAATTCCAAAATAGATTGCAGAATCAAAAGGAGAACCCTGCTCATTATTGTTTAAATTGTATACTTCTTGAGACAAAGCTTCTTGAGAGCATCCTGATTTTCATTAGTCAAAAACTTTAAATAGTCACAGCTTTAAAACTACGGAATAAGTGATCTTAAATCTTGCTTATTAATGCCCAAGAGATCTGCTAAATTTGAGCAAAACTGCATTGGACTTTTAAAACTATGCAAGCACAAATGTTCTCATTGGAGTTCGAGATCCTGTCTTTCCTCACATTGTCACATACATGGAGAACTGAAAATGTTTGGAGTTTTTAGGAAGTTTTCAGAAACAATTATTTGTGTGTTTACCACAAGGAGATTCTTGACTAGAATCATCTGGGGCCTTGATGCAGTTGAGCGCATGTATAATGAAATCCTTGACTTGATGTGGAAAAATCCAAAAAAATTGGTTTTGGCATCAAGAATTTGATTAATTTCTGTTCATATCTGTTTTTATTTGATTTTTAATTGAAATACAGAACTAATACATGTAACAATCTATATTTGATGAGTTTACTTTAATAATATTCTCTTTAATGAACTTCAGTAATAGGGGAGCAGCACAAGTGTGTCCAAAGAAGGGAAATATCAAGTAGGACTATACAATGTATACACTATCCTATACAAATGTAAATCCTTTGTTTTTCTAGTATGCCAAGATTTAGAAATAAAGTATATTATGAGTAGCCATGGTTTTTTGGTTCCAAGGTATGGTAATTCTTTCAGGGTGGTGTCTAGATGGCCTTTTCCACAAAAAGTAATTGAGGGCCTGGGAGACAACTGAGAAAGGTGGCTAGACATGCAATGGCATTGGCCCCAGTTTACACTTGGTTACTTTAGGTATATGCATCATTCCATTGACATCAGTGAAGCATATCATCTGCGCTAGAACTTTTATTTGATCATCCCACTTGTCTGACCAGGCTCAATCCTTACTGCTTTCATGGGATAGAGATCATGAACTGACCCTAATGATTACTAATTCAGGAAATAAAGAGGTCCAATATATGATTCTATTTGTTTGTTGTCCAAGGAAGAAGAGTGCAGGGAAAAGTTTGTGTGATTATGAAGAATGTTCTACATATGCCAAATAAATAAATGTGAAATAAATCTCTGTATCTGTAGTTTGTTGTCTCTGTTTATGTACCTTTGCATTCAATACGGAGAGTTTAAATATTCAAATTTTAGATATGTTCTTTTTTAAAAATAGAGGAAGAAAAAGAAAGGATCTGAAATAATCCTGAAATATAGATTTAGAACACAGCTCAGCTCTACTTTTTTAATCCACTCATAACACAGTAAGTTTTAGCTCTCACCTTCTACTGCCCTTTATTGAACAACTTTCCCCTATATGCATTTGGTCCTTCTTCATTGCTGCCCATTACATAATTTGCACATCCCATTACCCTGTCTTCCTTCAAATTTCTCCCACAACTTACAAGTCTGTGTAATGTGATGTCCCTTTGTCCATCTACACTCCTGTTTTGTATTTCTTTACCTAGCTTGTAAATTCTTTGAATCTGGCACAGTCTTTTACTATGTCTGCATTGAGTACAATGGGGCCCTGATCCTGACTGGACACTACAATAATAATTAATAATAATAATAATAATAATACCTGAAAGTCCAGTATTTCTCTTGGCTCACTGAACAGAACTATTTCCTAGCCAATATCTCCAGCAGCTGCTAGAATGAAGCCCAGGTGGCGGTTGACCAGATTTATTGCCATCAGTATATAAATCATGTTGCAGAAATGCAACAGGCTTGGTGTGTGTGTGTGTGTGGGGGGGGGGGGGGGAGAGAGAGAGAGAGAGAGAGATTGGATCTATAACAAAAACAAATCTTTTGTGACACTGGTAACAAAGTGACACCCACAGAGTTGCACACCATGTATGTCTCATACAAATTCCTTACTTCCGGTCTACCATACAATGTATTTGTATTGACAGGAGCCATGTACTAGTACCTGAGTTTTCAAGACTTAAAAAGAACTTCTCTTCCTCATCTCTTGTGTTAGTGTCTGTAGTATAATAAATAACAAATGTGTATAAAATAACACTACTGAAGTGCTACAAGCTCTTTATTTGGTAAGTTTGTATGGCAAGTTTCAAAGAAAATGTCTTATAGCTAGTGTGGCTGAATACAGACCCAGAGAATGCATTCTAGTATTACTCCTAGAACCTTTGATATTTTCTAAGGTTAACCAGAATGCAAATTATAGATCCATCAAGAGATGTACATCAATTTACCAAGTGTCCTGCCACTTAGAGGCATCGAGAACCAGATGTTCAGCTCATATAGATTGGCATAGCTACATTAGTAAGTGGTAGCGAACAATCATTTAGCAACAAAGAATTTTACAGAAAGGCAAGAATGACACAACGCATAAATAGACATTGAGTAACAACTGGCCACCAATCTCTGATCACATCTAGGACTCTCTGTGTCCATTTCACTGACATGTGCCTACACACAGGGTGAAGTCCTGGCTCACTGTACTCAGTAGTAGGGTTCCCATTGAGGTCAACGAGGCCACACTGACATACACCAACAGCATTCTGGACTCCTTCATCAATGTATACTCCTGACTGGAACAATCTGAGAGATTTCATTTTAGACCCCTGAGAGAGAGAGAGTGCTCTGTAAGAGCTAGGTGGTGGTATTAACCCAACTTGGTGGTATTTGTGTTTGAGTTTTCATGAAATGGGCGTGCATGGCCTTCCTGTGATGATAGACTTTTTTCTGAATGAAACTGGACAAAAGAAAAACTGTCTGTCTTTGGCTATTCTCAGGACTCCACAATAGATGCAGTCAGAAGAATACAAAAAAATGAATGTGTTTCATGCAACATGTCCTTAAACAGCAGGGAAGGTTTGGTGGTGATTTATTCTTAATCTCAATTGACATGGTTTTATAACTTGTGCTTCACCAGGATGAGTGCATGGCTGCTGTTTCCATTCAGCTGTGCACAAATGAGAGAGCAACTACAGACATTTGGAGAAAGGATAGAAGAGGTCAAGATATTTAGCTTCCTAACTGAAGTTAGTTTTCTAACTGAAGCTTTTGTTATTTAGCAACACGTAGAGCTTTGGGTTTCTGTATAATACTACTGTATAATACTGTTTCAACTGTCATTCTGTAACAGACCTGGTTTCTTACAAACAAATTATCATTACTGAATATGGGACAAACATCTACCTCAATCAGCTCAAGTCTCTGAAGGAATATAGCTCTACGTGCATGTGTTGCGTTACTAAATGCTGGATTTTTCCTGTGCTACTTGCTATTAATCAGTTCTTGATTATTTTAAAAAACTTTTTATTGCATTTTCAGCCATGCCACAACTGACTAAAGAAAATCAAACTGCAGTTCTGGTTCCTGCCTATACATTTAGGAACAGGAAAGGCCCTTTGATATAATTAGTATTTTTTACTGATGTAGTAAACTGCATATGGTGATGGGGATCTGACCTTTTGGATTAATGTACAAAATGTATATATACCTTGCTGAATAACAGATGGTGCAATGCCAATTCTATACATGCAAAGCGAACTAGTTCAGGTTCCACTTTTTCCATGTTTTCAAGTGCTTCAAGGCTGTCACAGTGTGACAAATGCATTGGGTCCAGGGCTGGCTGAATAATTATTCATGAAATTTATGCTCGCTCTCACGGAACATGGTCTACTGGAAAGAGGTCATGAATAGAATGGAATTTGAACTTGAGCATTCCTTCAACCCCTTATTCACATGAGTACTTCTTACTTGTGCAATTAGTCCTACCTAAATCACTAGCAGAAGGAGCTCAGTCTCAATTTCCCAAGCTTCACTATTCATTTTATTCAATTGTTTTACCTTAATGATACAGAAAGTAAGTTATAGGGGAAGGGCATTTGGCTAAGAAAAAAACTGAAAAGTTTTAGCAAATTACATTCCTCACCTGGAACTTTTTGTTACCCACTTTCCTACACAAGATCTGGGATAAGGGAACAATAAGTGAATATGGTATTCATAGATAATGATGTCCTTTGCATTTTTACAGACTCAGTTTGGCAAGAAGGAATTCTGTCTGTTGGATAGGAGTCTGAGAGAATGTACCAAGATGGGTAACGATGGATTGATAGTCTGATTTTGCACCAAAGTCCTTTACCCTGTCAGTGGATTTAATATGGAGAACCGAAACATAGTATGTATGTTAAAGGACTAGTATCTACACAAGCTACTGTTTGAGTTTCATAATGTTTTTCCACGTATTATTATTATTATTTATTAATAAACATTTATATTATTATGATACACAGAGTTCCTAGTCACAAGCAAGGCACCATCGTGCTAGCTGCTATGCAAACATGATAAAGATACAGTCCACATCTTGGAAATCTTCCTGTGAACATTAAGCTTTTAGAAAGAAAAGTGAGACTCTGTTCAATGTTGCTGAGTTCATTTTGTTAGCTCACCCTTCCCCACCCATGTACAAATTGGATTGTTAGGGCAGTACAAAATCCACCCACCCATGGCCTAATGCATATGTTGTTTTTTCTGTGATGAAACAAATAATTTTGTTTTATATTTCAGAAAAGAAATCTAAGCAGAATTTTGGATCTTAATTATATTGAAATGTTAGGCCCTGAATTTAGTAGTACTGTACTTACAGAGAAGTTCATTTCGTTGTCTGCACAAGAACCTACAATCACTTAACCCTCCTGATTAGGATCAAAGTGAGCTTATGCCAGCCCTCTGATTTGGAATGAACATGGTCTCCAATAAACCCAAGTTTTCAAACTTCTGAAATTCACATGCAAATTTCTGAAATTTTATTGCTGATCAGTTTCCTGGTGGTGCCAGTGATTTACCAGTCTGAAATATGTTGGAAGATTATCTGGGTGAACAAGATCTAATTGAGTAACTCTGTCATTTTTCAGTCTTGGGTCATCAATTTGAAACTCTGTTTTCCTCTTCAGTTTTGGTCACAAATCCACATGAACCTCTGAGTTTCACTTCTTAGCTTGAGCAAACTCAAAGTGAAACTTAATCCAGACATCAGCACTTTTCCTGGCTTTTTTGGACACAGATCATGCAGTATCACTAACAATTGTGCAGAGGGCAGAAGTTCCTGTTTGAAAAACTGTGATAAATGTTTGTTTGTATCTTCATTTGTTCTGTGCTTAGATCATGGGTAGGTTTAACTGTAAATTTGCACCTATAGATCTGAATGATAACTATATTTAAACTTGATTTTGTCATTTCACTTAGTAAATAAATGGTATCTCAAAACTGTGTTCTTACAGGGTCAACTAGATGTGCACATGGCATACTCTCCAGATGATGCATCTGTGAAGAGTGGAATCCACAGTGACCAGGTAGAGTTTCTGGAATTGAAAATGCTGTTTTCCCACATCACTATTCTTATTTAAAAAATAAAAAAAACTGATGTGTGATATTTTAAATTCTCAATAGAAACGATGACTTATGCAGGAGTGACATACATGCAGATAAATATAGATAAAGATCTATGAAATGTAAAAGATAAAACTCTAGTCCCTCGATAATGAAGTTTTGCAACATAAAACTACAAGAATTCTTGGATTTAAATATGTTAATTTCTGTGGAATAGATTTGTTAGAAGCCTTTTGGTTTGTTTCTAATATGGGTACATAATTTCCAATAAACATAGTAAAGTAGAATTTTTAAGAAAACTATGAAAATCTTAACTTTAACATACTAGAAAACTATCGGTTTCTCTCCAGAGAGCAATGTCTAACATGTAATTATTCCTTATTTTAATCTGTTTGGTGCTTTAAAGCAAAACAACAAATTCAATACATTATATATTGTCTGTAATTTAAAACTTTTACTGTGCAAAATCAGGGGAAGTCAAATATTTTGATTATGGCAGTAGAACAAGGATAAATCCAACCAGGCAGGGGAAAATGATATTTTTGTGATAAACGTTCTTCAGGAAGAATGGAGGACTATTTATAAGCAGAGGGAAGGATGGCACAATGGGTTGGTATATTAACTTTCACTTCTCAAGATGAATTTAAGCCAGTTTCTGGTCCAGGCTGTTGTTCTTGGCAACTTAAATAAGTTGTTTTTGGGAAAAGCAAGGTCCACACTAGAGAAAATGAGAGGTAATTTTAAACACAGGAATAGGCTCAAGAAATACTTATGAGGCTCTGATCCTGCAAAGACAGATGCACATGATTAATTTATACATTGATTAGTACAAAGGATTAAAAAAATACCATTAAGTAACAAAAATAATGTGGCTCTAAATTGTCTTAAATTAGGAAATTATTCAGTCAGAAGAAAATAAACGAAAATCCATTGATTCCTCAGTGAGGCTGTTTGAGCATGGCATTAAAATAATGGATACAGGAAAACTGAGTGACAATTGTTTGGACTCTGAAAAATATTTTTGAGAAGATCCGTCACGAGGCTTCTAAGGAAACCCTCATTGAAGAGTAGAAGGTAGAATAATAACGTGGATTGGAGAGTTATACCATGTACCAGTGTTTTTCAACCGGGGTTCGGGTTTCACAGAACCCTAGGGTTCCATAGGCAGAACCTTAGGGTTCTGCGAGGGTCATTTAAATCTCCCGCCCTGTTCAGCCCAGCCATGTGGGCTGTGCAGGGCGGTAACTGGGAAGACCCTGCAGCAGATACAGGTAAATGTGGGCTGGGTAAAAGGGGTGATTAGGGTTGGGAGATTTGGGGGACTGTTGGGGGGTCCCAGTGGCAGCTCCTGGAGTTGCTGGGACCCTTGAGATCGGGCCACCGCCAGCTTCCGGTGCCACTGGGGCTGGCTGGATTGGGCCGCTGGGGCCACCCAGATCGGGCTGCTGCGGCTGCTGGCGGCTCCCAGGGCTGGCCGGATCGGGCTGCCACTCATGGCTCCCAGTGGCGGCCTGATCCATATTATTATTGTTACTTTTGTTCTGGATGCATCAACATATCTATTGTTTGCAGCCTGGCGTTGGCCTTTGTCCCCATTGCTATCCCCCTGCCAGAGATGATAGAAATGGAATTATACCAACTTTTTGCTCATCCAATGAAATTCCATTTTTATTTAGTCATTGTGTGTCAGGGCTTCATATTCCTCACTGGGGTACTTTCTATAGCAGATCATCTCACTCTGCAGGAGGGGAAACCAAGATTTGTGCCTGAGATAATTTACATTCGAGTCTTCTATAGTATCTGGCTCATGGAGTAGGGGGTCTCATTATTAGCAGGAAATGTCAGAGCGTCTTTGGTTGATTTTTTTTCATAAATTCTGTCCTGCTTTGCCCAGTGACATCAAGTAAATCACATGAATAGTGCAACAATTAGCTCCTCTCACTAGGATTCTAACTCGGCTCAAACCAGAAAGTAGTGGAAATCTTCCCAGAGACCTTATTCTCATGAGGTTTCCAATCCAGTTGTCAGCACAAAAAGGTTTAGATAAGTGTGCATAAACTGCAGAAAACCATCAGACCAAGGTTTTCAAAAGTGAGTGGTGATTTGGGTTCCTAATTAGAGCCTTCTAAAGGGGCCAGGCATTCAGAATGTGCTGAGCACCCACTCTGAGTGTCAACTCCCATTATGTTGTCGCAAGTGAGGGATCAAACACTTGAGGCACACAAAATCTGTTACCACTTTGGTAAATCTTGGCTCGCTTATTTAGAAATATCTTCAATCTCATTCCTTGTGTTTGCTTTGATTGCCCATCACTGATCCAAATACTAAAGCCAGGGAGGCAATTTCAGAGCGAAAAAAACATTTGGAAATCAATTTGCAGAAGAGTCCAGGAGGATTGTAATGTAAAGAATAAAAAACGTGAATGCTAAATTTTAAAAAGCAAAGAATTAACTATTGAACTCCAGTAAAAGACAAGTAGGTACAGAGGACATAAGGCTAGAGCCCCAAAAAGAAGCTCTCCATGTTAGTGTATTAAATTCAGATTAAAGTCTATAGTGAATCCAAGATAAAAGCCATGTTCAGGAATTCTGAAAAGCCTGACTATTATAAGCAGTGAAATCTGCAAATTTCTGAAACCTGGGATTGACACTGGCATGTAAAGGCTTGCCCAGGAACCATTACTACATTTCTAAAAGTTTGTGTGGTGGGCGGGACACCGAACCCTTAATACTGTTGTGCAATATTATATTTATAACATAAGATACTGATGACAGCTCAGAATAAACGAGCCCAGACAAAATCAACATGTGCAGTTAGTGTTGTGGGAAGGGCAGGGGACACACCTCAGAAATTTGGAATTTGAATGCTTAAATACCCAGATTGTTAAGGGATGTACCCCCAAGATATTTGGTTCTCAGGCCCCACCCCTTCCAGTATATCTACCTGGAGTTGGCTTACCGTGCACTGCTGCTCTGCTACGTCCCTTCCTGCTTCTGGTGGCTAAGAAAGAACACAGAAACTGTAGTTGCTCCATCTGAGAAAATGAACCCCGATAACATCTGCAGACTCTCTTGAGTACTTGTGATAGTCTGAGTGAAGTAGGGAACTAGAACCAGTACCATGTGACTTGGATCACTTACCTCCTAGCATAATTTAAGTATTGATAAAGCCCATCATAAGGAGACTGTAGGCTATCACAGTTCTGAAACTGGTCAAAAGATAGTAAAGAGAGAACAGCAACAAATTATTTTCCACATAATAGAATTAAGAGTACAACTGATAAAACGTTCTGATGGGATGCTTTTTATCAAAAAAAGTCTTTCATTGGAAATCAAAACTTTCAGCAGGAATGTGTTTGATTCTTCACAATTTCATTTAGAAAAAATTGCAATGGTTTTCTATATGTTCAAATGCTCTGATTTCTTTTTGCTTCAAAATAACTTCATTCTGAATATTTTTATTGTAATAAAAAGTTGAAATTGGAATGAAACATTTAGATATTATTGAAATGGAATCTCTTGCTTGGTCTGAAATAAAATTTGTTTTGTCAGGCATTCCATGTGGATGAAAAAACATTTGAAACTGTAGAGTTTCCAATGAAATGGATAGCTGTGGATTCTGCTCAGCTTTCGGTAACAGACCTTATATTTGCAGTAGTTATTATGCCAGTATATGAAGAGTTAAACACATTCTTAACTCTTTGCATGTGTGTTGTCACACTGAGTAAAGTCAAGCACATACATAAATCTTTGTTTTATCAGTGCCTAAATTTCTTCATGTTTAACAGAAGAACAACTGCACCCAAATAAAATAAAACAGAAAAATACACGAAGCACAAACAACCTACACTTTTTATTGTTGTGTCCAACATTTGTGCTTCACTGATGTTGCATAATGTACATAATTATGTATTTCTGTATTACAGTTTTTGTGAAGTGGGTATGTAAGACTTGCCAGGAATGATAAACTTTATTCTGCAGAGAAATGGACAAAAGAAACTATTACACTGGTCATTCTCAGGGCAAGATATATATGTTAGTCATAACATACCAGAATGCTTTTTTTTGTATGTGTACCTGTTCATTAGGACAGGTTTGATTTGGACTAATTAATATCCTTTCATGTGGATTTATAACTAGATATTGGTCAAAAAGTGACATGTTGTTGCTATGTAAGCATCCTGCAACTTTATATAAGCTTGCTGTAATTTATTTCTTTTGCTTTCTCAACTTTTATTGCAGTTTCACTTATGTCACATCTAGTTAAAAAATCAGTTAATTTCTTTTGCTGCTGCTTAGACAGTAAAGAACAGAGAATGCAATGCACATGGCAAAGGAGGTATGATGTCCTTAGAATAGCTCTGTTGCATTGACCAGAACAAGAAGGTGGTGTGCTGGATGATGAGTACAGACCACAGAGGCAAGCTGAACTGAAGAAAGAGTAAGCTCAGGAATGGTGAGGATGTTTAGGCAGGAAAATGGATGAAGGTGTATTTATTATTTTGCATAGATCTGTATTTCTCTCAGGTTATATCAAAGTAAATAGTAATTGTGCTTAGAAACTTTTGCAAAGATTTCTATTTGCATATCTATTTCTTCATTATTACAGATCCCAGAAGAGGTGAATTATAAACCTAGAGAGCCCACGGTTTTGGATTTCCAGAAGAGGATGTGCTTAAGCTACTTGGGAGTTCCTCTTGCTATGGTACTGGAGAGCCAGTACTGGTCCCAGGGGCTTGACTTGAAACTCTACAGTCCAACTGCCCCGGAAGGTGGTGCCAAATAGACAAGCTACCCTCTGAGAGTGTGCCTCAACACCCTGTCCTGGGACAGTGGCTGGAATTTGTTCAGACCTAGGAAGTTTAAAGCATATGGTGCCCACTGAGGTGGGACCCAGACACACAGCTTGGTGAGTATCCAACAGGGGAAGCACTATTGGGTTGTGTGAGTGATAGGAGGCTTGCGACAGTTTGGACACTACACTGTGAAAAATTTTCCAAACTCTGGAAGCTTCATGAAAAAACTGTAACTGAGAGGTATAAAATCACAGGAGGAAAAGAAGTGAAAAACTTCAAATTCTTTTGTAAAAATTAAGTTGCACCAATGTGGCCCACCATGAATGCATGATGAATTTGGGGCACTTAAAAAGGAGTTAGATGTGTTTAAAATGTCTATAAACTGTTTTTCCAATTAAGACATAGAGACTCAGCAGTGTGTAGAGATTACTGAGAGTTACGTATCAAGCCAAAGGGTTCATTCCTCCTGAACGAGACTAAAGAGAAAGTACCATTTGCCTAATAATTTTTCATCAACCCAGCAAATAATTATGATCTTACAGCTAACTCACAATACATTAATGTTAGAGGCTAATGCCCTCTTATCAACAAACCACAAGATTCTATATGAATTTAGGTAGGTGTCCCTTAACTGAACCTCCTAACCAATCTTGACTCCAGATCTGCAGTTTACTTTCCATCTTGGGTGTTTCCTGACAAGATTATTGCAATCTGGCAATAACTTGTTTGTGTTAATAAAGGAAAGAACCGAGGTGTAACTGTCGTGCACGCCCTTTAGTGTTTGCGTAATAGCCAATCTGTTCATTTGGCGATAGGTTTTTTTTTAACTTTGTCCAGGGAACCTAGTGTTTGGTATTGCTGCTCCTCTTAGGACAAGTCTACACTTACAGGGTATATCTACAAAGCAACTACACATCTGTGCCAGCCTGTACCAGTTGATTCGAGCTCGCAGGGCTCAGGCTGTTCTGCTGTCCCATTGCTGTGTAGACTTCTGGGTTTGGGCTGTAGCTTGCACTCAAAGGGTCCTGCAAGCCTGAGCTGGCTAGCATGGCCCAGCCATGGGTATCTAGTTGCTGGATAGACCTATCCCTGGCAAGGTGTAGAGTAGAGAAACCGCATGCTCCACTTGCATGGATATAAACAGCAGTGTAGATGGTGAAGCTTTGCTTAGGTCAGTAGAGTGTCCTACACACCTGAACTCTAATATACATCCTACATGTTTCTCTACATATCCAATCAGTGCCTTCCACAGCCACACTATTGTTTTTAGCAATGTAATGTCCCATTGCCTCACCATGCTGAAACCTACATGCCACAGTGAATGTGGATGCAGCCTGTCCTTCACTGCAGCACATCACTATGCAATACATTGCCACAAGTATAGATCGGGTCTTTCTGTAATATAAGGCCAAGTAAATCTATGTTGAAACATTAAGAAATCAGAGCAAAGAGAACATGGTAGATACAAGACGTTTTGAGGCTAATGCTTATAGAGCAAGACATATCAGATCCTGATGTGGCAGGTCTCTGCAGTCTCAGGTCTCAGCTTTTTAACTCTGACTCAGATTTGCATTTAGATGATATACCAGCACAGCATGAGGAGCTGATCTTCGCCTACATGGCAGAACAGCTGCAGCCTCTGAGACTCTTTCTAATGGGGGTAGGAGAGGGATCAAGTCTCCACTTATTCTTACTTGGAAT
Organism: Pelusios castaneus; assembly: GCA_007922175.1. Taxonomy (NCBI): domain Eukaryota; kingdom Metazoa; phylum Chordata; order Testudines; family Pelomedusidae; genus Pelusios; species Pelusios castaneus. The sequence goes on along the minus strand of ML685755.1, from coordinate 30,273,183 downwards.
GAAGGGTTTTTGCCTGCTTTTGTTCTCTATCAGACGAGGGTGTACAGAGACATCTGCTGAGTGTGAGCTTTCTGAAAAATCAGAAAATTTGTAATTATGGCAAGTACAACGTGGGTTAGATCTTTCATTGTTTTCAAAGGTGCATGCGGCAGGAGTGCTTTTCTGTGGTGCATTTATTTCTTTGAAGACCAATGCCTACCAGGTAGTTTGAACTGCCTTAGAAGGGAGTCTGTCAGGAGTGTACTAATAAATCATTTCAAATTAAGAAATAGATTTTAGCATTCTGTCAGAATGTCTGCATTCTACAATATGGTGTGATGCAGACATTCAACCCATCTACAGAAATTTGAGATAGTAAGTGGCCCATATTTATTGTCTTATCTTCCTTGTAATTGCTTCCCCAGCAGCTCCTGGCACAGGGTATGGGCTTAAGGGTAGGACAGAAAATGAAGGGAGGTGTCAGGGCATTTTTGCAAAGATCTGAGGTAGGGACTTTTTTTTTTTTAACGATACACACTTTAAGTAAAGCAGATGTTCCATTAGGACTTAAAAGATGTCTTATGAAGAGACAAGGTGGGTGAGGTAATATCTAATTTGATTACCTTCTATTGGTGAGAGAGACAAGCTTATGAGCTTACACAGACCTGAAGAAGAGCGCTGTGAAAGCTCAGAACATGGCTACACCAACACTGTATACCTTCATACAAAAGCCCACTTCACAGCATTACATCAGTTTCACCATCACAACTAAGCTACTCTAGATGTCCTCACTGGTCTCTACGCTATTGTTAGGAAACAGATTCCAGTTTGCTGTGCAACTTTAATTCTGCACCCTTGTGATTATGCATAATCATATAGTCTTTCAATTACACTTCCATGTTGTTTTTCCCACAAGAAAAAAATGGAACATGGACAAAATAATGTATATTTCCCTTATTCTTGAAAATGGCTTAACAGTTTTAGCTGAAAATTTCCAAAACAATTCAGCATGAGGCAGACATGTGACATGATTAATTCCATTGGAAACAATTAAAGATCAGCAACAACTGAAAAACCCCCTCATAATAGAAAGTATTAGAGAACATTAGCTATGGGCAATGTTAACAGTTCCATGTATAATATTGGGAACCTTACCTTGTTATGAGGTAACTGTAGGTTGATTAAGGCCAACAGATTTGGGGCAGAGATTGTCTTTTTGTTCTGTTTGTGCAGAGGACAAAACAATCTTGGGCTATGACTAGGGATCCTGTGTACTATGATAATACAAATAATTAGTAATTAAATCACTGGTCTGGACTGCTGTGGCAATCCCTGCCCAGAATGAATTGCAATCCAAAGAATCCAGCTCTGTAACTAGTGCTGATTTAAAAATTTTATGACAAATACATTCTTTCTCTGTTTGGCATTTTAATGGAATAATTGCTCCCCATCCTCACCCACAAATAATCTCTTCCTACCCCCATTATTTTGACCAGCTCTTGGTATACCGCTGGATGAAGTCCTGGCCCTTCTCAATCCATGGGAGTTTTACCATGGAGGACTAGGATTTTCCCTCTTTGTTTCCCAACAGGTATTCTATAACGGAGGATTGCTTACCTATAAACGTCCTTCTTTGAGATGGGCTGCTCATATCCATTCGGATGTAGGTGTATACGTGCCTCACCTACATTCAAATGGATATGAGCAGCACTCGAAGAAGAATCTCTGGTTACTTTCAATTCCTTTGTTTCAGCGTGTTAGGCCTCTAGTTAAAGTTCTCATTTTTTTTTTTTAAACTAGAAGGAACAAGATTATATAAGAAAATGAGCCATCAGTAAATTCAGCCTTTACATGTAACTGCTTGTATGTGTTAAACGTCGTGACGAGGGATGGTTTTAAAGTGCTTTTTTTGTGAAATTAAAAAAGGTGCCAGTACTCAGCTCGATCCAGCCCTGACCCTGGACGGGGACGTGGGGCCGGGCCACTGCAGTGACAGGAGCCCGATCCAGCTCCGACCCTGGACCTGGCTAGGAACCTGGGGCCGCTGGATCCAATCCGGCCAGCAGGAACTCGGGTTGCATCGCTGTCAGAGGTGGATCAGGGGCTGTTGAGTCCCTGGGCCTCTTCCAACCAGTTGAACCCCCCTCCTGGGGGGCTGGCCTGGTTCCCCCAACCCCTGGGGTCCTGGCCCTGTGCAGGTGGACTAGTGCTGGGAGGGGCCTGCTGAGGTTGGCTGCGGCCTGGCTGGTCAGCCCCTGGATATGACGGGGCCGACTGGCTCATGCAATACAGCCTCTGGTGTGACCAGCCAAGTCGCGTCTGGCTCGCCCCACCCCTGGGGGTGGAGCAGCCGGCCTAGGGGCAGAGCAGGAGCTCAGAGCCCAGCCTCGGGACAGCCCACCCCATTCCCCCAAGTTCCCCCCAGTGCTGGCAGGGTGCAGGGCCCCCACATTGTGGTGGGCCCCTGGGCCCCGGCCCCATTGGCCTGTGCGTTAATCCACCCTGATCACTGGGGGGGGGGGAAAGGGCCGGTACTCCGTACCAGTGCGTGTCATCACAAAAAAAGGACTGGTTTTAAAAGTAACGGGTTTGTTAATGAAATGTAATATCCAAATAAGTAACCCCAGCTCACGCAATTACCATTGCTCCTGAGTCTCTCTGGAGCACACTGAATTTTCCTGGGACCACACCCACATACCGGCTATGTCCCCCTTGACCTGTTCAGAACACTTGTAATCCTAAAAAGAACAGGTTACAGGTAACGATAAGCCAGGCATTCCTGTCTGCAACGTTATCAATTATTTACAGGGAGTCTGAGTTTCACTCCAAACATTTGATTAAACAAAGGAGCTGTTTTCGGTCCAAATCAAAGTAATTCTAGAGGGGAAATAGCTGTTCCCAGAAATCTTTTATTTTGGGTGCAGAGTGGACATTTAGTTCCTTCAGGTAGTTTGGAGTCAGTTTAATACTGAGAGAAAACTTGTCTTTGTGGGTCATTGAGATATGTTGAAAGGGACCATTCTCTTAAGCCATTCCCTGTTTCAGGCTCCAGTCCCATGGAGTAAGAGTCAATGATGTGACACAGTTGTGAAAAAGGCAAATATCATTCGGGGTGAATTAACAGTAATGTCACATCTAAGATGTGGGGGGATAATTGTCCCATTTTGGTGAAGCCCCAGCTGTAGTACTGTGTCAAGTCTGGGCACCACACTTTAGGGAAGATGTGGACAAATTGGAGAGAGTCTGGAGGAGATCATCATCATAAAAGTTTTACAAAACCTGTCTTCTGAAGAAAGTTTAACAAAATTAGGCACGTTTAGTGTTTGGGAAAAGAAATCTGAGAGGCTGTGGGCAGCTTATAACACTCTTCAGATATGTTAAGAGCTATTATAAAGAGGAGAATGGTCAACTGTTGTCCATGTACACTCAAGGTAGAACATGATGTAATGGGCTTAATCTGCAGCAAAGGAGATTTAGGATAGATATTAGGAAAAATCACTTTGTTATATAGTTAATAATAATATATATTAATAATATATAATATATATAGTTAGTTAAACTCTGGAATAGGCTTCCAAGGGAGGGCTGTGGAATCTCCATCACTGGAGGTTTTAAGAACAGGTTGGACAAACACCTCTCTGAAATGGTCTAGATTTACTTTATTGCAGGATTGGGGCCTTAGTGAAATATCCAAATGCTCTGAGGACATCGTTATTATTTTTTCTTTTTTTACAAATAATAAAGGCTCCCTGAGTGGGACCAGGAAGAGGGCAACTGAGAAATTAAATAACCAGCTGAAAAGTGATGTTCTGGATTCTTCAGCTGCCAGCAGCCACCTGTTTCTTGGCCTGGCCCCAAACCAAGGTTATCTGTGGGTCACCTTGCAATACAGACATTCCTAGGAATACAAGAAACTGCTATTATCAGCCTGGGTTGCTGGTCTCTCACCACAAGCTCTAGACTCACAGCTGATCCTATGCCCTTGCAATGTAGAGGGCGGTGGCTTCTGATTATGAACTGCTTCAGGGGGATTTTGAGGGGAGGAGGACCCTGGAAATAACCCACCCCACCTCTGTTGGGGGTCAATCCATCAACAGATTAATGAACATTGCCTATTGCCTGAGTCCTTCCCACAGACATCTACCTCTGGTAACTTCATCAAAGGTGTTCCCAGCAAAGATTTCACCACAGGAAGCAATAAAGGACTCAAGCTTTTTGATAGGGGCTTAGTCAGGATTTTTCAGAACACTGTGGTGTGCGAAGGCTGGGGTGAGGAAAGATGTGACTAGTTCTTATGCAGCAAAGATGAAAACTCCTGGTTGAAGTAATCCTCTACAATTCAGGCTTTAGGGGCTGACAATAAGCCAACTTCTCCAATCCGATTTGGAGGTTTGGGTTCCACGATTATTTTGTTTTACTCTCTGACACAGCAAACGCTTTTAACTTGCTCAGCTCTGTTTTCAGAAGAGGAACGTCCTGAAGTGCCACTTATTATCCTTATTGTTTTCCTAAGTGACAAAGCCCATGGATCAGCTAACAGGGAGTGACACCACAGGAAGGTGCTGTTAAAAAAAAAATCACACTTGAAGCAAATGGCATTGTGCTGTTGCTATCATCTCACCAATTGTCAGTCTCCTATGAGTCTTCTCTGAATAAAAAGTAAAATCAGAAAAGTCATAAATTTTTCTGGTTTGATCCCCTCCACATATACCATTTAACTTCTCTCTTTGTCAGACTGAACATAAAATTGTCATGGAAAATTTGTGGAGTATAGCCTAGGACTACTGGACATCTTATTTCCAAATGATCTTGGAAGAAATCTCCAAATAGTGCCTGATCATAAATGTGTTTCAGGTTCTTTCATGATACTATAATGGTATTTGGGAGTGTGTCTGTTACAGCAAATGTCCTCTGGGCAGTTAACCAAATTCTGAAAGGGTGCAAGTTTGCCACAGTTTTCTGATGGACGGGTTGAGTAAGGAGGAATATTTGAAAGAAATTCCTTGAGGTGTTAGTGAACAGCTGTTTTGAACTGGAAGTGAAACTAACACATTTAAGGTTATCATCCAGGAGAACCTGAAGTCTCCCCAAAAGGGTGGAGTTTATTGCATGACCCTGTGATTCTGACAGTGTTGCTTGTGATATGAGTACTTTAGCATGGTAAAGGTTTTAATTTGGGAGAACAAAAGCTAATAGTGAATAAAAATGACAATTAGCAATATTGAATTGCACTTTGACTTCAGCTGCACCACTGTACAAATATTACTGAGGTAGTATCTATCACCTGAAGGAACAGGGAAAACCAAAAAAAAAATAAAAAATTATTGCCGAATATTGTCATCAATCCAGCAAAGAATTAAACCTTACTATCTAAAGTATTGTGTATTAATGTTATAGGCTAATGTCCTGTTACCAACAACTGGAGTGATTCTATGTGACTGAAGAATACAGGATTTCGGTGGGTGTTTCATAACTGAATTTGTTGACAATTCCTGTCTCCAATTCTTTGTTTTTCCATTCAAGTTTAGGGTGATTCTTTTTAAGACAGCAGATGACAACTAGCCAGCAATTTGTCTGTGTTAGTAAAGAGCAGAGCTATAATTGCCATGCGCTCTCTTCATTGTTAACATAATTACCAGAGTCTATTTATTTTGCCATATGTACTGTGACAGAGTGCTGGGCAGCAACCCCTTAGCCATCCCTCTATCATGCCAGCCCCAATTAAATGAGGGACACCTGTACCTGCTTGTGAAGGGGAATCAACTGTCTGCCTAATTGGGAAGGGTTATATGCAAGCCCAGGTGAAGGAATTTGGAAAAGAGAAGCTGGGTGGTGGAAGGGGAGCAGAAGCTCTGGCTGCCTGTAGACATACCTGAAGCAGCTAGTCAAACTGTATGTTGTAAGAAGGTGGTGGGATTGTGCACTGTAAATAAATGACACTTGACTGCTCAGCCAAAGGGCCTTGGAGTCATTCATGACCCAAAGAGTGACTGAAACAGATGGGCAATGATGACGAAGCCCTTACAGTACCTTTAGTTTTCCAGACAGCCTAGAGCTTGGCACAGGTACTCTTTGAAGGGAAGTACAAATCAGAGTGTTTATCTATATCTAGCTATATATATATATATATATATATATATATATATATATATATATATATATATATATATATAT
>ML685755.1:30233269-30266764 GCA_007922175.1 Pelusios castaneus | reverse complement strand
TGCTAAAAATCAGGCCAAAGAGAGAGAGGGAGGGATTGGCAAATGACGCTCGAAGGCTATTCCTGATTGGAGAGCAAATGCTAAAAATCAGGCCAAAGAGAGAGAGGGAGGGATTGGCAAATGACACTCGAAGGCTACTCCTGATTGGAGAGCAAGAGTATGAGATATTGGGATAGGGCAAGTACCAGCCCACTCATGCAGCTTTTTTCTTTTTTAAAACACTGAGGGCATCAGCGTTGCCTCTGAATCCACTTCATGCAGCTGAAGGACCGTGGTGGGTAACACTTTTCAATTTAACTCTGACTCAGATTTGCTTTTAATTACTTTCCTGGGACAGGATGAGGGATCAGTCTCCGCTCTGTGACATAATTATGCATTTCCATAAATGTCAGAACTGTTGCAGCCTTTAACGGGGGTTGGGAGGCATCAAGTCTGTATTTGGAATGTGGTATTTTGGTGGCTTTTTCTCTGAGGGGGAGGCATGTACAGCAGATGTCTTCCGAGGATGTGCTTCCTGAGAAATCATCAGAAAAAATGTAATTTTGGTAAGTACAATGTGGGTTAAAGCGCTCACTGTTTTCAGAAGTGCATGGTCCAGGAGTCCTTTGAAGATTAGTAATATTAGGTATTTTGAACTGCCTTAGGGGAGAGTCTTTCTGGAGTGTACCTAATGCAGTAAATCATTTCGCAGGAAGGACTAGACTTCAGCATTAAAGCAGAGCTCACATTAAGGGGTGATGCAGACGTGCACCCTGTTTGCAGAAACGTTTGAGACCGAGGGTCAGATTCATTATTGTCAAATGGTCTCTTTGTAGTGCTTCTGTAGTGGCTCCTGGTGCAGAGGATATGGTGGGGGACAGAAAATAAAGAGGATCTGCAGCCGGAATGCGAGTTAGGGACCTCAGAGGGTGGAATGAATGAATTTTTTTAAAGACATGTACACTTTATGCAAAGGAGGTGTTCCATAGGCACTTAAAGCACATCTTGGTATAAAGCTCACGTCACAGTTCTATAGCTATCTTGTCCATCACAAATAAACCACTGCAGATATTTCCTCTGATCTCTCCACCACTGTTTTACAGCATTTACAGCTGTGCAGAATCTCTAGATCTACAACTGGTTAGCATTACGATGTCTGAGCACATTAAGGGTTTTCTCCAAATAACATTTAAAGGACTTTCAGGTCTCAAAGCATTTATAAGTTTGGAGATGGCAGACTTCAGGTTGATGGTGTAACTTTAATTCAGCCCCTGACATATATGCATTATGATAGTTTTTAATTGCATAGTCACACTTTTTTCCACATGAAAAATGGAATATGGATGAAGAAATGTATAATCTTATCCTTAATCTCATTCTCAGAAATAGCCTGGCACTTTTAGATAATACTTTCCAAAACAATTGGGTATGAGGCAGATATGTGGCATGGTAAACTTAACTGGAGACAGTTAGTTTGGTAAAGACATACCCAACTGAAAACAAGCTCTTAAAATGGAAAGCATCAGGGAACCTGAACTATAGGCAACACTATCAGCTTCATATATAATTTTGGGAGAAACTTTCATTGTTTTCCTCAGAAAGCTTCATATGAATCTAAATATCTTTGACCACCTTAAAAAAAACCTTGGATAGGGTGATGCCTCCCTGAAATTCTCATGTTCTTCCACCCTAGTCTGCACCGTTGGATTAGAGCAGAGGACTAGAGAAAACTGTACATTGCAGGGGGTTAAAATAGTTGCATTTGAGAGACCTTTCATCTTTGTTCCAAAGCCTGATTTATGCTTTTACTGTCTTAAATATGCTCTTTTAAACTTTTGATAAAGTTGATGGAAAACTGAAAAGTTCACTTGATTTCCCCCCCCCCCTTTCAGTTAATATTTTATTATTTGCAAAAGCCAAAATGTATTTACAACACATCAGCATTAATACAGACCTACAAAATGATGTGGAATATACGAATTGCTACTGACAATTTTTTTTGTAGAAAAATTCATCACAACTGAAACTTTTTGCAGAAATACATCAATTCTGAGGAAATTTTTTCAATAGGGTTTCCTGGGTCTAGGATGGCATTTCAAGAGGGAGAGGAAGACCGCTCATCCCAAAATCAGATCTAGGTCTGTCACCTCCTCATGGATGCCCTAACCTATTAGCTATTTTGGCCCATGATCTTTTTGTGTTCTCTGCAGTTTCTAAAGGTCCCCATTTTTGTTTGTCTAGAACCAAAACAAATCTTGAGATTTCAATTTATTTCAAAGTGGAATATTTGCTTTCTGATCAGCCCTATTGCATACCCTTAAACAACAGTGGTCTACAAGAGGAGTATTGTAAGAGCATGCAGTTGGCCAGTGTTCAGTGTTTACATTTTTTGATCCTACAGGCTGTTCTATTATTTTCTTCTATTCTGGTTTTTATACCACCCTCAGCACCATTGCATCTGCATGTCTGTTAGGAATGTGATAAACACTATGGGTAGCACTTGTTATGTGTGATTCTTTTTTTTTTTTTTCTCCCAAGTGAGAAAATCTGATTTTAGTTTTGTTTGTTTGTTTCTTGTTTGCCTCCTGTGCTACTGCCGGGAATCACAGCCTGCAGCAGAGCTAGTTTCCAGCAACCCAGAAGGTCAGTTGACCTACTGCAGGCTGTCTGATCGGCCCTGCCGCCTGATTAGCTGGAACAGCAGATAAGCTCTTAACCCAGCAGCAGCTCTCAGTGGCTTTTCAGTAGTTATGCTGGCCAGTGGACTGCTCTTGTGTTGCCTTGTGATTTGTTGTGACTGCTCTTGGATTGTGTGTGCTGCTTCTGTCTTGCACCTAGCCTTTCCTCAGGCCTCCACGTGCATACATCAGGTAGTTCTGGTTCCACCCTGTTGCGGTGCATTCTTTATGATCAATGTGAAGATACTAGAGAGACTGTTTTTCATATCAGTGAGGTTTAATGTGTGAGGGTTTCTTAGATAGATAGTTCAACACAAAGCCAACAATTAACAACAGCATTATCAAAGTCCCTAGACGCAAAGAGTTATATGGTCACCCAAGAGGCTGTATACCAGAATGGCTTGCCTCAGGAGCCCTTCCTGGGGATCAGGCTGACAGCATCTCCTTTGGATATTTTCCAATATCACCCACAAAATCTCTCTTGCTGCAGCTGAAGTTCATTACTCCCAATCCTACCTTCACTAGACATGGAGAACAACTAATCATTGTTCTCTTGATATAATTGAAGGCTCTTAGCAGGTCCCACTTCAATCTTCCTTTTTCAAAACTATACATGCCCAGTTTTCTTTAGCTTTTCCTCAAGAGTCAGGTTTTAAAAAACTTTTTGATATTTTCTTGCTCTCCTGCTGACTTTTTCCAATTTTTCCATATATTTCCTGAAGTGTGGTGCCCAGAACTGGACAGAGTACTCAGGCCATGCCAGTGTTGACTAGAATGAGGCAGTTGCCTACCATGTTTTACACATTATACTACTGTTAATACATCCCAGAATATTAGTCATTTTCAGAATGGCATCCCATTGTTGACCTATACTTAATTTGTTTTCTACTTTAGCCCCAGAACATTTTCAGTAGTACAAGAATTCAATCTGTTATTCCCATTTTGAATTTGTGCATTTGATTTTTTCCCCTTCTAAATGAAACACTTTGCACTTGTCTTTATTTCTGCTTGTTGAATTCAGATCAATTTTCCAATTTGTCACGGTAATTTGGAATTCTAATCCTGTCCATCAAAGGGCTTGCAACTTCTCTAGCTTGGTAATGTCCACAAATTGTGTGTATATTCTCCACTCTGTTCTCCAAGCCATAAATGCAGTTGATCCATGTGGGACCCCACTAAATACTTCCTCCCAAATCAAGACCTAACCATTGATAACTACACTTTGAGTAATATCTTTCAATCAACTAGGCACCCATCTTATAGTGTTTACATATAGACCACATTTTCATATTTGGTTTATGGGAAAGGTATGTAGGATGGTGTCAAAAACCTTACTAAAATCAAGACAAATCACATCTATTGTATTCCCCATCTTCTAGGCTAGTAACTATCAAAGAAGAGAATTAGGTTAGTTTGATATGATTTGTTCTTTGCAAATTCATGTTGGCTATTCCTTAGTATCTCCTAGGTGCTTATTAACTGATTGTTTAATAAATTATTGTAGTATCTTTCCAGGTATTGAAGTTAGGCTGACTGTCCTATACTTCTTTGGGTTGTCTTTGTTCCCCCCTTTAAAGATAAGTACTATATTTGCCTACCTCCAGCCTCTTGGACCTCACTCATTCTCTGAGTTCTTCAAGATAATGCTAATTGTTCTGAGATTGCTTAGCTACCTACTTAATTACTGTGATGAATTTCATCAGGCCCTGATAATTTTAATAATTTAACTTATCTAAATATTCTTTAACCTGTTCATCTCATATTTTGGCTTGTGTTCCTTGCCCCTTATTGTTAATATTGTGTGAAAACAAAAGAGGGACTTTTAAAGACTAACACACGAGCTTTCGTGGGTATAATCCCACTTGATCAGATGCATGAAATAGAATCTGCAGTATGTTGCATGCAGAGAAGGTGAGTCACAAGGTAGTTTTTAATCTGGTTTAGCAAATCAAACAACTTGTTTTAATTCAAACAGTGTCCACGTGGCCTTTAAAGAACAATAGACGAGACGTTCCAGAGGGGTAACTGTGTTTGTATATAGCAAAAACAACGAGAGTCCTGTCACCTTAAAGACTAACAGATTTCTTCAGGCATAAGCTTACATGCACAGCAGCTCACTTTGTCAGATGCAGCCCATTAAACAATCCCTGATTAGGGTCTGATGATTCTTCCGGTCATTCCTTAGAAATTGATGGCTCCCCTCTCCCCCCCTCCCCCCGACAACCTTCAGCATTGTACAATGTCTTTATTTTATTTTTTTTAATGTGTGCTTCTACCAAAAGTATTGATGGATAAGATGTGGCTGTTCATTATGGTGACATACTTGACGCAAGGAATTGCAGATCCAGAAGAATTGCTAAAACGTGGACATGGGAATCCTGAAGCATTTATGAATATTGTAAGTTTTTTACTGGAGAAATCTTAGAAATAATGGAATGTGTTCACTGTTATGCAATGTGGTTTACAGTTCTTATACTAACAGATTTGTTCTTTAACCACATCTCTCCCAGGTCTCCAGAATTTACCTTCACTCTCCATTTTTCCTAAAGTGTCCAATCTAATCTGCCTTTACTGGAGCAGAGATTACCATGGGTACTGGCTACAGGTCTGGTTTCAGTTCCACTAAACTCACTGTGGAGTTTCACCACTGATCTGAATTGAGTCCAGTGTGATTAAAAAAAATAAAGCAAACATAAGAGAACAGCTTTTTACAGTTCTGGTGTAAGAACTGAATTGTCAGGCAATAAATAATGATTTCAGTATCATGTCACAGAACTTGATTACAAAATAGGAATGCTGTTAATTAAGAACATAAACTTGATATAGTATAATAGTATTAATGAATCGGAGGTGCTTTTATATCTTGGAAGGTTGACAGAAAAGTTCTTAAAAGGGTGAGTCCTGGGATTCTTTTTAGGATTATCAATATGAACAAGACAATAAGGGTGCGTCTACACTTACAAATTAAGTCAACTTAAGGAGGCTTAAGTCAACTTTAACTACTCCATGTCCACACTGGGCTTTCCTTAAGCTGACTTAAGGAAAAGTCAAGTTGACTTAACACCTCATTTTAGGCCTACTTAATGCTTAAATTGATCTTATTAGGTGGACTTAAGCCAGTGTGGATGGGGATTAGTACCTAAATCCAATTTATTAAGTTGATTTAGTGTTAAGGCGATTTAATAAGGTCAAAAGGGGCTATGTCTACACTAGAAAAGTTAAGTTGACTTTTGGTAAGTTGACTTAATAAGGTCAACTTTAAGTCGACTTAAAATCGACTTTATTAAGTCAACTTAATAAAGTCGAGTTAACTTTTCTAGTGAAGACATAGCCTAAGTGTACAAATTCACTCTTCTTCAAAGAATTTTTTTTCATTTAATGATCCAATCTGACATCATTGTGTACCAGAAATTCATATCCACTTTAACCACTGATTCATAAGCTTGTACCTATCCATCTCTTAGTTCATGCAAAATGTCCACTGATCACACATAAATAACCCATGAAGGGCCTAATCATGTGAGACGCAGAGCTCAGGTACTTGCCGTTTCAGAACCAAAGTTGGTTCCTTTTCCTCTCTGGCCCAGCACAATTAATTTTACTTTACAAATCTTAGCTGGTTATTGCTGGCCTGTGACTGGATAAGTAGAAAGATCCACCTACAAACACAAGTCTATGTTCCCTTGAAGAGAGAATATTGCATTGATAAGGATGGAGAGTTTCACAGAGTTCATTTAGTCACTTTTGATGATGCTGAAAAGTCCACCTGTGAGGCACTCCTGTTTCTTTGTTCCAAACCTGGACCGCGCCATCCCCAGCTAAAGAAGAGACATAGTCTTTCTTTTGCATTTTGGACCTTCTGTGATCTCAGGACTTACGATTCCTGAAGTGTGTAAAAATAGGGCTGGCTAGATTATTCATGGGCAATACATTTCCTAATGAATGCAGAGCTGTTTTCCACTTGAAGTTCCTGACACTACAAATGTATTGCTTATACCAACTATTCATCAAATTGTTTAGATATATAAATTTTCTTAGTAGTTAAGTGGTGGTGTTATATTTAAGCTACATGGGTTATATTTACAATGGATAGTGGCCAGAGTTGTAGGAATGGGAGGCTGAAGGAAGTTGTAGAGGGAAGGGTTTAGGCTTCCTAGTGTCCCATTTTGCTTATTAGCAGGGGAGGCTTCTATGGGTAGGGCAGCTGGCCAATGCGGTGCTGTACATTGATTCATGTACACCGAGATCTTTCTTATTTCTCTAAAATGATTCCTGAGCAAGCCTTTATTTGGCAGATTTGATAAAAGCTTTCAGATGTCAGCTGCCTTCTATTGACAGTCTTTTCAAAGGTTCTAAACATGGCTTTTCTTAGGATTCAGCAGAGACCTCAGCCTCCAATTTATTTATTGAAATATTTGTATCTAGTCTGAAAAAGTGAAACATTAGAACCCAGTCTTATTTCCACTTACCAAACATATTCTCTCTTTTGATTGGACTCAAAAGGTAAATCTCTCCCCTTTTTCAATTTGTTGTTCACATTTCTTACTGTTTCTTGATTTTCACTAAAACCTACTTCCAAGAATAGATTTCTGAATGTTTATTTTTGCCAACCTGTGTCTCTGGGCTTGATGTGTGTGATAAGTGATGGGAGGCTGTGTAAACATTTTATAGACTAAAATTAAGTTAAAAGTCTAACTTCTCTGATTTCAGCCTTCTAAATGTCTATGGGTTGGGAACTGAGCTTGAAAGCACAAGACTATGTTCTCTGGGAAGATTCCCAGCATCTCCTGGATTAAGCCATTTTAAAAATACAGCGAGAGAGATTATCTCTTGCAATGTTCAGGCTTTATTCAGAGTTGTTTGTTCAGGCTTAGTTGCAATGTTCAGATTCATAGTAATGAAATCAAAATAAAATCTATGTGTTGATCCCCTAATCCCTGCATGAGATAATGAATTCAAAGGATTTGAATAAACCAATTTAGGCAAAAATCTTTGTTTTCCTTCTGTAGAGTGAGAAGATCTTGTACAAAGGTTACCCGAGTGAGGAGTATGATATTCTGACAGCTGATGGCTATTATCTTAGTACAAACAGGATTCCTCATGGCAAAGAAAATCCCCAGGACACAGGTCTGGCTCCTTTCACAGGAACTATAAAATTCCTTGGGGGGACAGGAGGGAGTGTTGTTTCATTCCTGGGAAATGCTGATGGAAGATCTGCCTAAAAGGTGCTACAGCATGAAGTGGGGTGGGGAGGTCAAAGGGTATAGCCAGACCTTTCTGAAAATAGGCTAGTTCTTCTCATCTCAGTGACAGTCTGCTTTGGTAGGGTCCAGGGATCCAACCTAGCTGTTAACAAAGCTCTTCTGGGGGTGAAAACCTGCCTTTCCATGATTAACAGAAATGCACTCTTAGTCAAGTTAGTTCTGTTCCTTCAGGAGATTGCTCCAGTGGAGAACAAATCAGTCCCTTGATGGGATGTAAAATGATCCCCTTCATTACATTGGGAAAATGTTTTATTCCTGAGAATAAATGCGTACCTGAAGAACTCTTGGAAAGCTGTTCCATATCATCTGGGCATTGGAACTTTTCCCTGAGGATTGATGGTAGAAAACAGAATGACAAAGAAGTGGATATTGGCAAAGGTTGATTATAAACTGTAAATTCTTGTTTACAACTAGTGAAAAAACCCCAGGAAATTAGAGTTCTTCCAAGGTAAATCATTTCAACAATGAAAATGTCTAAATGTAAGAAGAGAAATTTACTGCAGGGATTTCTCTGTGTCCAGAGCTCAGAATTGAGCACTGATGACCAGCTCAGTGTAGTAGTATGTCCCAAACATAGGATGTAAACTAAGGATCTCAAACATGGACAAGCAAAAGTTCAGGGGTTCCCAACCCCTGGCCGGCTATTCAAGTGGCCCATGCCCCGCTGGCTGAGAGCCAGCAGCCGGGCTGCAGCCACTTGCCTTCCACCTGGGGTCCTGCCACCATCAGCAGTGCTTCTGGGCCACACCACGCCCCATGCTCCCCCCCCCCCCCCCCGTGCCTTGGCAGCCACAGCTGGGCAGCCAGAAAGGAGCCTACCACTGTGTGGGAGGCTGGGAGCCGCTCCAGCCGTGTCGCTCCAGCCATGTCGCTCACCATCAGGCAGAGCCTGGATGCAACGGCAGGAGAGAGCAGTGGGCCAGGAGACCGGAGCAGGCAGACTCAGCGCCTGGGGCCAGGTCAGGACTCAGGTGTGGGGACTCTAAGGAGGGAGGCCTGGGGGTGTGGGGAGAGCTCCCCTGGGCGCTCTGTGCTGGGGGAGACTCCATGAAGTCCCTGTCGGGAGCTCTTCCCAGTCCCGGCTTGCAGTTAGGAGCCAGGCTATGGCTGCTAGCCTCCCCTCTGGGCTTGGGGTTGCAAGTCTTTCTTTCTTTCTTTCTTTCTTTCTTTCTTTCTTTCTTTCAAAAAAACTTAAAATTTAATTTTAATTGAAAACCTTTCTAAAAATTAAATTTCAATTAACAATTCATTCAAATATAATTAATTAATGTTATTTACAATCACTTTGAATTCAATTAATTAATTTTTAATTTTAGTTGAGCAAATAGGTGGCCCTGTTGTATGAAGAGGTTTCAGTGATGTGGCCCTCGGGCCGATATCCTAGTCCTCATGTGGCCCTTGTGGTGATTAGAGTTCGAGACCCTGATGTAAACAGAGAAGAGTCCAAAATGATTCTATGCACATTGCTCTTGCTAGCATGTACAATCTGATATTGGCACTGCAAAGACTTATGCCATAGAGCTCAAGAAAAATTGAAATAAAATTTTGGACAATGCTTGATTGTGTACTCAAATGAGTAAGATAGATGTGTGTTGTCTAAAAGAGCTAGTTTCAAATCCTGGCTCTGCCTCAGAAAAATATTGCGTGATGATGGGAAAGACAAATAGATTTCACATGTGGCAACTAACTGTGTTCTCATTTTCTGGATCCCAATATTGAGACACCTAGTCCCTGATGATTATCTTATTACTAAACGTTAACAACTGCAGCTGTTTGGGATTGGGCTACGTGGGCCATGTTGATGGTTAGCCATTCTGGAGTGAGACACTGTGGTTACAGAAATGAAGAGAGTATTGGGAATCAGGAGGTCTTTGTATTCCTGGCTCTGCAGTACATAAAACTAAGGAAGTAACTTTGCCTTTCTCATTCAGTTCCCTGACCTGTGTAATGAAATATTAAAACAATTTAATGCAGAGATTTGCTGTAATAAAGTTGGAATATTTGCCTACTCTTGTAGACTTTGGCTGTGTTGCATCATTACCATGTTACAGAAGTTCTGTTTTTGTGAAATATTCCTTTTTAATTTTCCAGGCCCAAAGCTGGCTGTATTACTGGTGCATGGACTTCTTTTAGAAGGTAGCAACTGGGTTGCCAATTTGCCCAATAACAGCCTGGGCTTCGTATTGGCAGATGCAGGTTATGATGTTTGGATAGGAAACAGCAGAGGGAACACTTGGTCTAAGAGACACCAGAACCTTTCAATTGACCAAGAGGAATTCTGGGATTTCAGGTAGGCAGAACTGGAGAGAAACTATAGAAGCTGACAATTTTATCTTGTAATTGATTATAAACAGAGAATGTAAAAGAAACCTATCATGAACAGGCGTTTCCTTATGACGATGTACTCCAGCAGTTTATCACTTTCAAATTTGCCTTTGGAGATGAAAAGTTTGCAAGTTTGTTTTTTTTCCACTGCAGAATAAATGTTGCTTTTGAGCATTTGAGGAGAATGGTTCAGGTGCTTTGGAAGATGGAGACAATGAAAACCAACATTTAAGCTGCTATAAATAACTTTCTGAAACCTTTTAACAATTTTATTACTTCTGTGCAAGGTGATAGAACTTCATGCTTAGCAAGGTATGGTCCCTAGGTCACAGAGGTACATTTTCATCATCCAGTGGAAGAAAAAAAAAGATTCAGCCAAGGTATAAGTGTTTAAAAACCATACCTCACATATGAACGAATATTTTGCTATGTGGTAAACTAAATATATGTCAGTATAGATGATCTTACTTATTTATGCCATGCTAAGCTTGTAAGACCCCAGTCAAGATTGGTGCGCCACTGTGCTTGGAGCAGTACAAGTAAATAATAGTAGAGCCATCTGGGAACTGGAATTTGTGTTTCACAGAAAATGTTGAAATTTACTTTTGTTGCAAATGGGAACAAAACTTTGAATTTTTCCAAGAAATAAAGTTGGTATGTTTTTGTTTTCTTTTCAGTCAGTCAAACTCTTTAGATTTCAACTTGTTAAAATTTTTTTAATGGTTTTATAATATAATTTATAAAAGTTTCAATGTGGGTTTTTTCTAAATGAAATTTTAGAACATCCCTTCTAACATCTATTCTGATGACTTTTCCAAAGAAAATTTTCAGCCAGTTCTAACAGTGTCAGAAAGTCTGTAACTCACAAAGCTAGGCATCTGGTAGATAAGACAGACAGAGTGGTCAGCAAAACAGGTACGGTGATGTGTTTTGTATAGGGGCAGCTTGGGCAGAGGTGGAATATGAGCAGAAGTGTTTGCTCTTTGTCCTGGGGAGGGGAGGAAGGGGTTCTTGACTAGGATCAGGTGTTGGGAGGGTTGCTTTCTGAGCATCAGCTACTGGTGTTGAGCTGAAATTCCTGGAAGAAGGGCTTAATTTGCATGTGGTTTGACCATCTCTTGGAGGCCTGGTATATACATTTAAATAAATCAAATTACATTCAAAAGGGACCCAGATTCAGTTACTGTTTTTTACTGTGCCAGAAACCAACCTCACAGGCCCTTGAAGCCTACTGTTCAACAGAGGAGCAACACTGAGATCAGAACAGGCATTGGTGTTGGAAGTAGGGGCAACCATATAAATTAATGTCCATACCTGCACCACTGTGTTTGAGTATGGTCATCATATTCCAAAAGGGATATAGAAGAAATGGAGGTCTCAGGTTATATGCATGGGGACGCTTCCCTATGAAGAAAAGCCAGAGACTATTAGCTTAGAGATGAGGAATAAGAGGGGATGTGATAGATATATACAAAACAATGTAAAGAAACCTGCTTGTATATTGACTACGCAACTGGGACTCTTCATGCCTCACTTTACATAAAACTCTTTATTTCTGGATTAACAACTCAGAGCAAAATAAACACAAAGGAAACATCGAAAGGAACAATCCACATCCAAAACTTGACTTATTTTTATTAATGGACAGATGTAGGGTTCAGTAATTGCATTTAAATGCTGCACAGGAGCAGGAATTATAATTCAGTAATGCAAACAACTTTCTCTGTTTGTGTTGCAGTTTTCATGAAATGGCCATGTATGACCTTCCAGCACTGGTAGACTTCATCCTGCAGAAAACTGGACAGCAGAACCTGTATTATGTTGGGTATTCTCAGGGCTGTACAATAGGTACATACAGTGTTTTGTCTTTTTGTTCCTGTTTCATAGTTAAGGTTTGATTGGAACTGTTATTGCACTGTGAATATTATTTGCATGGATTTATAAGAGATTGGTCAAAGCAGGCGCATAACTGTTTCCACTTCCATGCAGTTGTGCATGAATGAGAGAGCAATTCCCAACTGTGCAGAGTCTTGGGAACAAGATAGAGGGAAGACCACAGTTTTGAGAAGGAAGCGGAGAAAGGAGAAAAGGGGAGAGATGGACTTGAGATTATTGATCTCAATATTGGAAGTGGATACGCAAATGATAATCATGTTAAGGTTGTTCTCCTTCTCTTGTTGTTAAATTTTTAATATGTTCTTGAGACCCTTACATTATCACAAACATTCTTTCCATTATTTGTTCTGATCCAGCCTTGAAAATAAGGAGGGCACACTATATTAACTGGATTTTGTTTTCATTTTATTTAAAAAATGTTTGATAATGTGGAAGAGAAATCCTAGAAATGTCCAGTATGGAAACTCTTGTTTTCCAGCATATTCTGGGACACACATGGAGAAAAGATTGCCTATGATTAGTAAATTAAGGGCAATACCTGTAGTTCCAGCTATAGGGAAAAAGATCTTATCTTGTATTTACCCTGAATGATCTTCAACTTTCTGCAATAGATCAGATTTCTTTACAAACTATTCTTTGAGTTTTAAGATTAACATTTACCTTAATCAGACAGTGTATATGAACTGAAACAGGCACAGAGCTGCTTGTATATAGAGAGTTGTTGTATGTTATTTGTTTCTAAACCTCTTTTGCTGTCTCAGCTTTCATTGCTTTTTCAGTCATGCCTCAACTGGCTCAAAAAATAAAAATATTTTTTGCCTTGGCTCCTGCATACACATTAAACAAAAGCAAAGCTCCTCTGACACAACTGATCGGTCTCCCTACTGCTAGTTTAAGGGTATGTAGAATCCTCTGTATTTCATTACATGAATGAATAATTGTACTTGTATGAAGAAGGTCACTCAATGCAATTTGGGATCTGTAGCTTGTATGCACACAGGAGTATTATATGTACATTTTCCCATGTAGCAATGCAGAACAATATGCATCGTGCGATCAGTATAGTGAAACTAGGGTTGGGGAAACAGGATTTTGTGCATGCTTGTGTGTGTGTAAACTAATTAATCATTTTTCACCACATTATTCCACTTGAATTTGGCATGCCCGCAATTTGATTTTTATGCAACTGTCAAGCTGAATTTCATTGAAACATCCAAAAGTCTGAAAACCCCCCATTTTGCACAAAGATTCGGTCATGTTCTTTCATAGATTGTAAAGTATGAGGAAAGAAGAGTGATGCTCCCAAAAATAAGAGTTGAGAGCCAAGCAGTTCTTGAGCTTTCCTCAGAATTTACACAGCAGTCTTCAAACTGTATTCCAGAAGTTGTTCTGGCTCATGACCCTTGTTTAAAAGATTGGGAAATTTTGGCTCAGATTCTCTGGCTCCTTAACCAGAAAGGTCTCCATAGGTTAGGGCTTAAAGGTGTGATGTTGGATCAAATTACCTAGATGAATTTCATTAATATCATCTAAAATTGGGCTAGTGCTTGTGGAAAAATTCTAATATGTTTTCCCATTAGAAAATTGGAAGGATGCTCTTACCTCTTGTGACATGTAATAAGAGAGCAATAATAAGCAATGCATTGAGTCATGGTGAACAGTCTCTTTATATTTTCTCAGATTATGTTTGGCAAGAAAGAATTCTGTCTGTTAAGTGCAAGACTGAAATCACTTACTGCCAAGGTGTGCGGAACTGGACTAATAGACCAACTTTGCATCCAAGCCCTTTTTTTCATTTTAGGTGGATTTAATGGGAAAAACTTAAACATGGTATGTATAGTAACAATTCTAATTTATTGATCTGCAGAAGTTAGCTTCTGTGTTTCAAAGTGTTTGTGCAGCAGATCATCTTCATCATTAACAGCAACATATGCCTTGGTGTCCAAAGCTCTCCCACATGCTAGGTGCTGTAGAAACATAAAGTCCATGCCCTGGAGCCCTTAATATGAATGAGATAACTAGGTCTTTATCTTGTTGCAGAGTCTGGGGTGGTCTGTGTGCTTGTGTTCTCATGGTGAGCATTGTGTGGAAGGTAAATTGCAGGGCAGTATCTAATAGAGTCTAGTACTAAATGATGTCCTTGAAATTTGGCTTATCTCTTCCCTGCTGTTGCTGTGGAAGTACTTTTTTCTTTCTTTACACCAGCTCAGAAAAAATTGATTTTTTTTTTTTGTTGGTCTTTTTGCAAATGTTTGAAATGTCAGTGCTGATCCCTTTCCTGGAGCTGCCATGGCTCTGCCAAGAAGAACTCTGAATACAATGGGTTTGCGTAATAACTTGGGTGATCAATAGTAGTGCTGGTTTAGGTGCATGTGGGTTTGCAAGTCTTCTGATGACTCTTGTCTATTATGCTAGTTTCTAGGGCCAGCCACAATGAGGCCCCTTTATCCTAGGAAGTTTACAGACACAGGGCAGTAGATGGTCTCTGCCTGGAAGACCTCACAATCTAACTAGAGAAGATGCACATAATAGGGTAAGAAAAGGGATAGCACAAACAAGCAGAGAGAGCTATGTACCAGTGTCAATTGTCATGTTAGTTCAGGGAGTTTTTACTTATGATTTCTGTTAGGAAGGAATTTGCTAAATGGAAAGAAAAGCAAGACAGAACAATGAAGGGGCAGAAGAGGTGAAAATTGGGAGGGGAGGAAGGAAGGAGAGAGAGGTGTGGAGTGATGCTAAGATGCGGGGGGGCTGATGGCAATTAGATGGAACAGGGTCAATCATTCAGAATAAAGAGTTAGATAATAAGTGTCAGTCGGTCCCTGTTTAGGAAGAGTATGCAGTTGCTCCGCTGGCTCCACTCTCGGGCTGGTGCCTCCCTGAACTTTCTTTCTTTGAACCCAGGTGGCGTGTGGAAGAGGGAAAAGGAGTGAGGATGTCCATGGACCTTGGGAATGTGTGTGGGATTCTTCTCTGAACAGTTCTGGGGGCCCTACTGGGTTTCATTTTCCCCCCTTCTCAGCTTAGTACAGCAATCCCTGCTCACGCTGGTTCTGCAGTACTCCTGCTGACTCCTCTCTCTGGCTGGCTTCTCCCTTCAGCTTCTTTCTCAAAGGCACATGTCTGTGGAGAGTGGGCTCCAATCCAGTGAACTCCTGAAATTTCACCATGTAATGACATTCTCAATACAAAATTGTGGCTCAGCTCCCACCTTTTGTACAGCTAAATTTATGCACTATATGCAAATCTATTTTAAATCTTGTACATTTTGACTTTCTGGGTTAGAGGTAAGCCCTGTTCTGTCAGGCTTTTCTTAAGTGGAGGGGAATGGAAATAGGGTTGTATCTGAAATGGGTTCGTTTTTTAGACTTTCACATTTTTCCCTCGTTTCTTAAAAAGTTTATTTGATTCGCTGTGTTAAAAAATTCCAATTAAATCATTTCATATGTCTAGAGCATGGTAAGTCAAACTCACTTCAATGTTGAATTTTGTCCTTATTTATTTCACTTAGAAAGTGAAAACCATGTAACAATTTTTTTTTTCTTGCAGAGCAGAGCAGATGTATATGTAGGAAGCTTTCCCGATTATACATCTGTAAAAAATGTAATCCACTGGGGCCAGGTAGATTTTTCTGATATTTATTGCATGTCTTCTTTTAAAATAAATATACTGCACTAATGGTGGTGTTTTTTAATTTGGCTTGACTCTTCCTTTCTTATGTTAGTTGAAAACTTGTAGAGAAAAAATCATTTATCAATGAAATAATCATCTCCCTTTACTGCCAGAAAGTCAGGGTTGGCGATGCATTGAGTCATTTAGAACCTTCTCAATAATCAGATGTTATCTGCTGCTGCTTCTTCTTGTTTGTTGTTTTGGTTTAGTTTGATAAAGTTCTAGGTAACTAGAAGAATTCTGATAATCCAAAGAAAATGGGATGCAAGCAGAAAGGAGAAAAAAGTTCTGCAGTGTAATAAATACCCTCCTTTCTTGTACATTCTTAATGGAAGAGAGAAAAAAATTAACCAGACTTGCAGGAAATTTTTTCCAAACCTCACAGAGTTGGACAGACAACTCTTCTACTGTGCGCATGGCCTCTGAGACTTAGAACTGTATCCTGAGGTGAATAGGAGTTGGAAGTGCTCAGTTCCTCCTGGATCTTTTAATATACTCTAAAGTGCTAATGTTTGTCTTAGTGAGGATGAATGATTTTGTAGTTAACAATGCTGGATGGTAGTTAGAAGTGAGAGACCGGAATGCTGGGTTCTCCACAGAATTCCTGAAAAATCATAGCATCATAGAATACTAGGGTTGGGAGGGACCTCAGAGGTCCTCTGTTCTGACACACTACTCAAAGTAGGAGCAACCCCAACTAAATCATCGCAGCCAGGGCTTTGTCAAAATGGAGATTCCAGCACCTCTCTAGGTAACCCAATCCAGTGCTTCACCACCCTCCTAGTGAAAGGAGGTTGAAGGCTTCAGGTAGTTGAAGGCTGCTATCAAACCCCCCTCATTCTTTTCTTCTGCAGCCCAGTTCCCTCAGCTCTCCTCATAAGTCATGTAATAATTTGTATTGCTTTCCACTGGATTCTCTCCAATTTGTCCACAATTTTCCTACAGTGCAGGGCCCAAAACTGGACACAGAACACACAATGTGGCCTCATCAATGCCAAATTAGAGGGGAATAATCATTTGACTCGATTTGGTGGCCAATAAAACAAACAAAAATCAACCAAACAAAACAAAAAACAGAAACCCCAGTAACTTTCAGTAAAGGGTCAGCAACCTCTTTACAAAAGCAACTCAATAAAGAACCTCTCTTCCTTCTACTGTGAAGCTAGTTTATTCCCTAACTTTGTTGTTTAAGAAGTAAACTGTTTAATAGATGTGTTGCTACTTCAAAACAGAGGCATCATTAGAAAAAGTATAGGTTAGTTAGTCTGGAAAGAGTTGGTTAGTTAGTCTAGAAAGGGTTAATTAAAGACACAAATTACATAAAGAAGTTAATTAAGTTAGTGTTTGTAATTGTACAAGGATCTCTTTAAGTTCAGTACGTCACTTTTTCCTCCTTCTTGTCCAACACTATCTGTCTCCTCCTTGGTTCAGATTTTCCTTTTCCCTGTCCATGATAGAAATCAGTTAATTTTTGTATATGGTGGGGAACATTGGAAAACTCTGGATTCTAAGTAGACGCATCTAGTAGAATATGTTTTTTATTTTTTGAATATCTTTGTATAAGAAGTTTGAATATATAATTTTAATTGAAAAAATTGCTTAAGAGTGAATAGAGAGAATGACTTCAAATAATATTATGAAATCCATTTATGTTGCACAGCAATATATTTCTTGTTAATAGAAATTGTTGAACTTTGCAAGTTAATGCTATTCTTTAGTATGAGTATTTCATGACACTTTAAAGCAGAAAAAAGTTAAGATCATTCAGTTATGTTTTGTATTTTACACCCTTGCATTTCCTTTTTAGGTATCTAAATCTGGAGAATTTAAATATTTTGACTATGGCTGTAAGAATAAAGACAAATACAATCAGGTAAGGAAAAACAATTTTTGTTGTTTTTTTTTAAATTTTGAAGTTAAGAATATTTACATGCAGGCGTCAAAGTGGCATGGTGGGTTTGTGCCGAAACATGGTTTTCAGCACTACATTGGCACTAGGGCTGGGGGCCTCTCGGGGCTGCTGAGACCCTTGCAGCCTTGGGACTGCCCCCAGCCTGAATGCTGCTGCTGCCGGCTTCTCTCACCCTGCTTTGGGGCTGAGTGGGGTAATGGGGAGCTGGTGGTACTAGGGCTCGGAGGCTGTAGTGTTCCAGAGACCCTCTCAGAGCATGGCACCCTCCGGACATGCTGTTGCCGGCTTACCTTGCCTTGTTCAGCCTGGGAGCAGAACAAGGCAAATTGGCAGCAGTGGCGCTCCAGCTGGGAGTAGGGTGTTGTGACACCAATTTCTAAGGCTTTCAAGCACAGGATTAGTCACCAGGCTCCCGTTCCCATCTTTGTCACAGACTAAGCAACTTACCCATGGTCCCACAAAATCTGCCTCAGTTTCTCTTTTTCCTAATTGAGCATATTAGCAATCCCTCTTTCCCTTTTTATAAGAGTAAGTCTATTTAGATTGAAGTTAGTGGGAGATGTTGAATATTGGCACTTTGTAAAATCAGGCTACTTACATAGAAGCCTAAACCAGAATTTTGGGGCAAACTGTTGACTCCTGATTTTGAAAACATTGGCACAAAGTCTAAATAGGCATAAATATCAGACATGAACATCCCAGTTTTTCTCAGAGAAAATTAAAACAAAAAACCTAGGTGTGACATAAACTTTCTCACTTATGGGCACAGACCAAATTCTCACTGGTGAAATTAGAAAACTTCTTGTGTGAGCATGTTTTTCATAGTTATCCAATATATGGCTTTTTGCATCTTGCTCACAATCATTCTTCTTTTGGCTTATGGCTTCTGATGACACAAACAATGAATCAGATGTTGGGTAAGTGATGTAGCCACTCTCACGGCAGCATTGGTTGGAGATGTCAAACTTATCAACCTATCATAATGATAAAGAGGACAGCCCATAACCAGATATCACACTGTTTGTTCTTGAACTCCATAGGGACAGGATGGAGAGTTTAAAAATCCCCAAGACCAAAGGTGTAAGATAAAACACTCATGACATCAGATATCCTGTTGTAATGAAGAAGGATCCCTAAGTTTATATGATTGTTCTGATGGTCATGGAAGAGCTCATCCAAAGAGATTAGGGGATGCTGCATTTATATCCTAAGAAATATACCTTTGATCCCAACTATACTCATACACCATCTGTTGCCACCCTTGCTTAGAAAAGTTGTCTGGTGCACCATCTGAGAGGCTCAACTATTTCAGAATAGGGGCATCCGGACTTTAGCCAATGGTTTCAGTGTGGCTTCGAGATGAAACTGTGAAATAAGTTGTCTTGAGAATTGGCTGTGCATAGTAATGTGGCCAGGACCCTGCCTTAACGCACTATCTCTGAGGAAGCAATGCCAGCTGGGACTGAGGGTTTGGAGCTGTTTGGGTTCCACCAGTGATGATATGAAGGGCAGAGTTGATCACTGAGTCCAATTTACCAAAATGGTGACTGGAGCTCCAAGCTGCTGCACAGTGTTCAGCATGTGCAACAATAAGGGCATTGGTAGATGGCCATAAGGTTGCAGTGCTAGCACCCCATGAGTTGTGTACAAGTCGATGGAGGAGGATTTTAGTGCACCTCTTCTCAATGTGTTGTAGATAGGAGAGAGGGGTCAAGCTTTATCCCTAAAGAAGAAGAGCACATTCTACAAATGGTTAGCTGATTTTTCAGCAGGATCTGCACCTGTCAGTGAGTTAACCAGTCGGTGAGATGGAAACATGATGGCCCTGTTTTGTAGGCTTTAGTTTACGTTGGCACTTGAAAAGTATTTAGGCAAGGTGCCAAGGTCAAATGACAGGCAGGACAGAAGCTCCGCAAAGCTCCTTCGGAGAATTGCCAGGAAGATGTCATCAGTCATTAGTTGCCAATGTGGTTGGCAGGTTAGCTGCATACATTTATGTATGTTAAAGAGCAGCAGAACAAGTAGACATCCTTGGGCAAGTCTGTTGTTCATATGATGTGGGCAAATTGAACCATAGTGCAAAACTGTGTGAGATGCAAAGGAAACAGCAACTAAAAAAGTGCTGAAGTTCTGCCCTTCCTGAAATATATCAGTCTAATGACTTGACCCCCAATACTACAGAATGGTTAGAGCCCTAATTGATAATGAGGTGACTGTCAGTTGATTAAAGGCAAAAGATTTGGGGCAGAGATTGGGTTTTTTTGTTCTGTTTGTGCATAGGACAAAATAAACTTGAGCCATGACTAGGACTCCTGTGTTCTCTGATAATACGAATAATTAATATTAATAATTAAGGAAAACAGGTGTTGCCATAGCAGTCCAGACCAATGTGAATGCAGAGCTAACAAATGAATTTGGATTAAAAATTATTGATGATTCAGACTTTCAATTGTCTGCTTTTAAATTACTTCTTCCCTCCCCCAGACTACGCCTCCATTTTATAAGATAGAAGATATGAGGGTCCCAACGGCAGTATGGAACGGAGGACATGACTTGGTTACAAGCCCGCAGGACATTGCAGTCTTACTCCCTCGAATTACCAATCTATTTTTCTATGAGTATTTTTCTGATTGGACACATGTTGATTTCATCTGGGGTCTTGATGCAACCCAGCGTATGTATGTTGAAATCCTTGAATTGATGGAGAAGCATCCATAAAAACACAGAGCACTTAAGGATTTGATCTAATTATGAAACTTGTTTGTGTCACATATGTAAATGTACACTGTCACTCATCTTAATAAAAGAGGCTTCTTGTTACTGGTTTGGGGGGGGTTGCCATTTTTTGTCTGTGCATCAATTTTTCTATCTCACTGACTTTCAGTAAGTAGGGGCCATCTTAGCAAGCTGAGCTATAGCTCTTAGAGGGAGCAAGTTTACCCAATAAACAATTCTGGAGTGGTCATTGCAGTAAATATTGGTTATGCCAGCTGATATTGCGCTGACTACGGTAGAGAAACAGAGGTAATCCCTGCCCTGGACGTATTTCAATCTAAAGAAGTCTGTTGTGGATTAATAATTTTCTTACAGATACGTTCTTTCTTTTTTTGGCAATCTTTTATGGAATAATTGCTCCGACCTCCACCCACAAATAATTTCCTCCATTATTAGACTAGCTCTTTGTATAGCACTGGATGAAGTCATGGACCTACAGAAATCAATGGGAGTTTTATGAAGCTGGGATTTTCCCCTCTTTGTTCCCCAATGGCTACTCCATAACACTCTACTTCCTTCCAATCCCTTTTGTTAAACATTTACGCCTCTAGTCAAAGTTCTTACAATCTTGTTCGTTCCACCTATTTAAAAAGTATTAGAAAATTAGCTATCAGGAATGCAGCCTTTACATGTATCTGCTTGTCTTTGTTTTGCACCTGGGCCAGAGATGGTTTTAAAACTGAAGGGTTTATGAAATGAATATATACAGCTCGCACAAGCCCCACTGCTGCTGAGTCTCTCTGGAGCACACCGAATTCTTCTGGGACTATACCCTGGTACCAGTTGTGTTCCCCTTGACTTTGACAGAAGATTTCTAATCCTAAAAGGGTCACGACACAGGTAACTTTAACCATAATGACAGCAATATTAGCAGTTATTTATAGAGTGAGTCCAAATTATCTGTTAGTTTTTTTTATTTTGGGCAAACAGTGGATGTTCAGTTCTCCTCAGGTAGTTTGGAGTCAGATGCCGAGAGAAAATTTGTCTCTTTGTGTCACTCAGATACACTGAAAGGGACCAGTCTCTTCAATCATTCCCAGTTCAGGCTCCAATCCTATAGGAGTAAAAAAGAGTCAATGATGTGATGCAGTTGAGAAAAAGGTGACTATCATTCTGGGGTGAATGAACAGGAATGTCATATCTAAGATATGGGGGTGGGGGTAATTGTCACTGTCTGGTGAGGTCTCAGTCCTGTGTCCCATTCTGGGCACCACACTTTAGTAAAGATGTGGGCAAATTGGAGAGTCTAGAATAATGCAACATGAAAAAAGAGGACGATGATCAATTGTCCATGTCCACTCAAGGTAGGACATGATGTAATGGGCTTAATCTGCAGCAAGGTAGATTTAGGATAGATATTAGGAAAAATCTTCTTCTTATAAAAGTATTTAAGCTCTGGACTTGGCTTTCAAGGGTGGTTGTGTAACCCCCAACATTTGAGGCTTTAGGTTTAGGTTGGTCTAAATTTCCTTCATTGAGGGATTGGGACTTTAGGGTATGTCTACACTGCTGGTGACGTTGTTGACAGTATAGGATCAATTCCAGGGATTTACTGAGTGACAGTAGAGACCTGCTTAATAATCCTGGAAGTGCATTCTGATCAATGCTTTTAATCCACCCACAAGAAAAGATTAAAGCTGCATCAACCAGATGGCATTTCCCATCAGCGCAGCACAGTGGGGATGCTGTGGTAAGAAGACGTTAGTAAGTCAATAGGAGATAACTAAATTGCCTTATGTAGCTTGTGTACAACCCATTGATTGCTGCTGAAATCCACCAACAGTGTAGGCCAGGCCTTGGTGAAATGTTCAAATGCTCTGAGGACGTCACTCACTAGTGCTTAACAGATTCTATGAGTTTGGACCAAGGAGAGGACAACTAAGATATGAAATAACTAGATGCAATGTGATCTATTGTAGTCTCTGCCATCTGTTTCCTGACCCATCCCCCAAACCAAGGGCATCTCTATATGCCACAGGTATCTACCTCTGGGACTTGCATCAGAGGTTTCCAGCTGGGATTTCTACCACAGGTTTATGTGGAAAAATTAAAGAACCCAAAGTTTTTTGGTAGGAGCTTAGGGTTTGTTTGTTTGTTTGTTTGTTTGTTTGTTTGGTTTTTTTTCATACCAGCATGGTGTGTCTTAATTTAGCCTTGCTGGAGATCACAATGAGATATGATATGTCAGGTATCTGCTTTTCTTAACACTGGCCATAGATGCCACAGTTCAGACATCCAAATCCACTTAGTGCAGCAGAAGAACTTTGGTGGGTAACACCTTCTCTTAATTTACCTCTGACTCAGATTTCCATTTAATTACTTTCCTGGGACAGGGTGAGGGATCAGTTTCCTCTTTGTGGCGTGATTTGTATCTGAAAATAAATGTGAACCTAACTGTGCATTTCCACAGAGGGTCATAATTGCCACAACCTGTGAGACTCCTTCTAAAACGGGTGGGGAGGTCTCTATTTGGGTTGTGGTGTTTTGATTGCCTTTTCTTAGAAGGTGGAGGTGTACAGCAGATGTCTACAGAGGGTGTGCTGCCTGAAAAATGATTGGAAAAAATGTAATTATGGTAACTACAATGTGGGTTAACCCTCACTTTTCTCAGAAGTGCATGGTCCAGGAGTGACTTTCTATTAAATATTAATTTGCTTTGAAGAAAAGTCATAACAGGTACTTTGAACTGCTTTAGTGGAGAGGCTTTCTGGAGAGTAGCTATTAAATAATTTCACATGGTGGACTAGACTTCAGCATGGAGCCAGGACCCCCATTATGTGGTGATGTAGAGTGCACCTTGTTTACAGAAACTTTTGAGAATGAGGGGTCAGCATTGCTGTCATATTTCCTACTACTTCTGCTTTGGCAGTAGCCTGTGGTGCAAAGCTTGGGGTAGGGGAAGAAAGGGGGGGGAAAGGCATCTACAGCAGGAGTGTGAACTAGGGACTTCAGAGGGTAGAGTGAATTATATTTTGAGGCATGGGCATTTCAAACAAAGGAAGCATTCTACTGGTATTTAAAATGCATCTTCATAAAAAGCTCATTTCACAACTCTACAGCTATCTTGTCTATCACAAGTGAAACATTGCAGATTTTTTCTCTGGTTTCTCCACCATTGTTTTACAGCATTTAAAGTTGTTCAGACTCTCTGAATCTGTATCTCTGAAACTGATTAGAACTAAAATCTCTGAGCACATTAGATGTTATCTCCAAATAACTACATTTACCAAATGTAAGGTCATGAAGCCAAGCATTTACAAGTTTGGAAATGCCAAATTTCAAGTTGCCTGTGCAACCTTAATTGAGCCCTCCATCATATATGCATTATGATGTAATCTTTAATTAAACATTCACATTTTTTCTGCAAGAAAAATGGAATATGGACAAAGCAATGTATTTTTCCTTAATCTCATTCTCAGAAATAGCTGGGTAGTTTTAGATGCCGCTTTCCAAAACAAATAATCAGGAGGCAAGTATGTGGCATGGAAAACTTATTTGGGGATAGATAAAATTTGGCAAAGGCATACCCAACTGAAAACAAGCTCTTAAAATGAAAAGTATTAGCTAACTTTAGCTACAGGCAGCACTATCAGCTTCATGTATAATTTTGGGAGAATTTTTCATTGTTTTCCTCAGAAAGCTTCAGATAATTTTAAATATCTTTGATCACCTTGAAATACATTGGATAGGGTGGTGCCTCCCTGAAATTCTCCTGCGTTGCACTGTGGGATTAAAGTAGAGAACTGGAGAGCCTGAACATTGCAGTGGTTTAAAGTATTTGCATTTGGGAGAACTTTCATCTTTGTTCCAAATTCATCCTGATTTACAACTCAGTGTCTTGTCTATGCTTTTATAACTGTTTGACAGCAGTTTAGGGTAAACTGAAAAGTTTACTTGATTTTTTTTCTCTTTTGTTAATTTTTTTTATTTGCAAAACTCAATATGTAGTTACAACCTATGCGATTAACACAGCATTAACATCATACAAAATGATGTGGAATTGGTGCTTAGTTTATGCTGAGGCTTGCAGGTGCTGAGCTCCAGTGCCTCAGTTTTTGACTTGATGTGTCAAGCCCAGACACAGCAGTAGAAAAATTGTGTAACCCTTGTTCTAGGTAGAGTCGGCAGCAACAAGAGCTGGGTTCAATATCTAGTGGTTCCTGTCAATATTACAACACCAAACCGGCTTGAGCCCCCACCCAGTCATCTGGGAAATTATACACTATCGCCTGGGAACCCTCAGGAGGCAACACTTCCCCTCTCTCAGACGCAGAGCGTGCGTGTAGAAAATAAACCTTTTAATAAAAGTAAAGAAGCAACTCAGCATTGGTTTGGGAAAACAGTGCCAACAGAATTCATAAACATCAAAACCATGAGCCAGACTCATCCCACTCCACCATACATGGGATGTGTGCTTCACCTCTCCCTTCTTGCTTCCTCTTACCCTACTGACTGTCCTAGCTGCACTGTGCGCCGGTCTCTGTTGCTGGACTCAGCTAGCACCCCTCTGCTGGCTCCTGCCGGTCACTGGGCTCAACTAGTCTCCTCTGCTGGTTCCTGCTGCTGGTTGGCCAGACTAGTTCTGCTGCCTGTCAGTCTCTCAAGATTTTCCCAGTTATCTTTCTCTTCCTCCTAATATATTTAAAGAACATTTTATTGTCTTTTATGTCCCTTCCTATGTGTAACTCATTGTTTGCCTTAGCCTTTCTGATTTTGTTCCTACCTGCTTTGCTATACTTTTCTACTTTTTCTTATCAATGCAACAATATTATACTTTTTGTAGGATTCCTTCTTTATTTTAAGATTATTAAAGAACTCATTATTGGTCTCTTATGATCCTTCTTGTCTTTTGTTAACACCAGGATAGTTGGCAGTAGTATGTTTAATATAGTTTTCCTTAGAAACTGCTGGGTTCTTTCTTTCTTTCTTTCTTTCTTTCTTTCTTAATAATGTGTGCTCCTACCAAAACAATTGATAGATAAATTATTTTTCAGAGGGCCAAGATGTGGCTGTTCACTCTGGTAATATACCTGACACATGGACTTGCAGATCCACAACTCAGACCAAGTAGACATGGGAATCCTGAAGCGTTTATGAATATTGTAAGTTTTTTAATGTGGAATGTTTGCAAACACTGGAATGTGTTCGCTATTATTTATGCAATGTGCTTTACCATTTCTATACTAATAGATTTATGCTTTAACCACATTTCTCCCAGTCTCCAGAATTTACCTTCGCACACCATTTTTTCAACAGAGTCCAATCTAATCTGCCTTTACTAGAGCAGAGACCATGATGGTACTGGTTGCAGGTCTGGGTTTAGTTTCACTAAACTTGTCTGTGGAGTACCAGAAACTCATAATTACCTTATCCACCTTAACCATTGATCATGAGCTCATACCTTTTTATCTCTTAGCTCAGTGTTTCCCAACCAGTGTGCCGTCAGGTGTGCCATGGAATTTTTTGAAAAACTACTCCAAGAGTTCTGGATTGGCCAATTGGCTCATGAATATTCATGAGTTCATTTGGAAACTATATGGTGGTGTGCCTCAAAATAATTAAAGGTATCAAGGTGTGCCATGGCAGAGAAAGATTGGGAACCACTGTCGTAGCTCATACAAAATGTCCATGGATCATACATGCATACCCATGAGGGTCAGCTACTTGCAGAATCAGAATCAAAGCTGGTCCCTTTCCCTCTCTGGCCCAGTGCAGTTAATTTTACTTTACAGTTGTTAGCTGGTTATTGCTGGCCTGTGACTGGATGAGTGGAATCGGTCTGCTACAACCACCCTTCTGCATGCCCTTCATGAGAGGCCCATTGCATTGATGAGGATAGGGAATTCCACAGAGTTCAACTTTTCACTGTTGAGGATACTGAAGTGTGAGGCATTCCTGTTTCTCGGCTTCCAAACTCCACCACACCATCTGCAGCTGAGGAAAAGACATGGTCTTTCTTCTGCATTTTGGATCTTCTGTGGTCTCAGGATTTAGGACTCTTAAAGAGTGTTAAAAATAGGGCAGGTTAGATTATTCACAGGGAATATATTTTCTAGTAAATCTGAGCTCTTTTCCATGTATGATTCCTTATAATACAAATGTATTACTTATACCAACTATTCCCCAAATGATTTGGATGGATATTTTTTCTTATTAGTTAAGTCACATTATTATATTTAAGATACATGGATTATATTTACAAAGGATTGCAGCCAGGGTTGTAGGAACAGGAGGTTGAAAGACATGTTAGAGGGAAGGGTTCAGACTTTCTAGTTCCCCATTTTGCTTATTAGCAGGGGAGGCTCCTAAGGACAGGACTGGTTCATGTACACTGAGATCTTTCTTGTTTCTCTAATATGACTCCTGAGCAAGCCTTTTCTTGGCAGGTTTGATAAAAGCTTTCAGATGTCAGCTGCCTTCTGTGCTTCTTATCACCAGGTTTTTCAAAGATTCTAAAGATGGCTTTTCTCAGGGCTCAGCAGAGACCTCAATTTCGGTCAGGGCTGGAATATTCGTATTCATAATCTGAAAATGTGAGACATTGGAACCCAGTCTTATTCTCACTCATCAAACATATTCCCTCTTTTGATTGGACTCAAAAGTTAAATCTTCCCTCTTTTTCAATTTGTTGTTCACACTTCTTACTCTTTTTTGATATTATGATCCCACTAAAACCTGTTTCCAAGAGTAGATTTCTGAATGTTTATTCTTGCTAACATGTCTCTCTGGGTTTGATACATAGATAAGTGATGGGAGGATGTGTAAATATTTTATAGACTACAATTAAGATAAAATTCTAAACTTTCAGATGCTTTCTGATTTCAGCCTTCTGTACTTCTATGGTTTGGGAACTGCGCTTGAAACCAACATACTGTGTTCTCGGGGAATATTCCCAGTGTCTCCTGGATTAAGCCATTTTAAAAATACGGTGAAAGAGGCTATCTTTTGCAGTGTTTAGGCTTTCTCTGACATCACTTCAACAAATCAGGAAAGTGCAGGAGTTCATGGAAACGAAACTAAAACCACCTGCATGAGATAATGGATTAAAAGGACATGAATACACAAATATAGGCAAAACCTTTGTTTTTATTCTGTAGAGCGAAAAGATCTTGTACAAAGGATATCCGAGTGAAGAGTATGATGTTTTGACAGCTGATGGCTATTATCTTAGCACAAACAGGATTCCCCATGGCAAAGAAAGTCCCACGGACACAGGTCTGGCTCCTTTCGCAGGAACGATATAGTTCTTGGTGCCTATTTGTTTCAGCCCTGACAGATGCTGATGGAAGATCTTTCTAGAAGGTGCTATGGCAGGAAGAAGGTTTAGCCAGGACTTTCTGGTAATGTGCTAGTTTTTCTCTTCTCACTGGCAACCTGCTCAGGTACGGTTCCGAGGAACCCAACTTACCAGTTAAAACAGTTCTTGTGTGGTCAAATCCTGCCTTTTCACACTTAAAGGAAATGCATTAGAAGCCAAGTTGGTTTTGTGATTTCCAGGAAATTGCTTTCTTAAATCTCACCCCCTGCTCCAGTGGAGAATGAATCAATCCTTGATGGGATGTACAACTCTCCCATTCATCACATGGGGGAGAACAGAATGGCAAAGAAGTGGGTGCTGGTGATGCTTGAATATAAACTGTAAGATCTTGTTTCTCAGTAAGTAAAGAACTCTGGGAAACTAGAGATGTTCCAAGGTAAATCATTTCAACAGTGAAAATGGCCACATCTAAAAAGATGAAATCACTGCAGGAATTTCTCTATGTCCAGAGTCCAGGACTGAGCCCTAATGATTATCTCAATGTAGGATTGAGTCTCAGACTTAGGATGTAAACAGAGAAGAGTCCAAGATTATTCTGGGCACATAACTCTTGCTTAGATGTAGTGGTTGAGCTCAGCGCTACTCAGAATTATGCTACAGAGATCGAGAAAGACTGAAATAAAATTTTGGACAATGCTGCACTGTATACTCAAAGGAGATGTGTGTACTGTCCTAAACAGCTAGTTTCTATCCCAGGCTGTGCCTCAGACAAATATTATTGTGTGATGGTGAGAAAGACAATTAGAGCATAATTTTCACATCTGGCAAATGATGGTGTTTCTGGATGCTGAAATTGAGGCACTTACTCCCTGAATATTTGAATTACCAAACATTGACAACTACAATTTAATGGGACTGGGATAACTGGGAAATGTTGCTGCTCAGCAATAGGACAGTGTGAACTAAAACAATGAGCAGAGCATTGAGAATCAGGAGGTCTTCGGTTGTATTCCTGGTTCTGCAGTATGTAAAGCTAAGGAAGTTACTTTGCTGTTTTTAATCAATTTCCTGACTTTTATAATGGAATATTTAAAACAATGTATTGCAAAGGTTTGCTGTAATAGTCAGGAAATAGTTGCTTCCTCTTGTAGACTTTGGCTGGAGGGAAATCTGTGTTACACCATTACCATGTTACAGAAATTCAATTTTTGTAAAATATTCCATTTCACTAATATATATTTATTTTCCAGGCCCCAAACTGCCAGTGTTACTGATGCATGGCCTTAATTTAGAAGGTGGCAACTGGCTTGCCAATTTGCCCAATAACAGCCTGGGCTTCATATTAGCAGATGCAGGCTATGATGTTTGGTTAGGAAACAGCAGAGGGAACATCTGGTCCAGAAGACACCAGAACCTTTCAATTGACCAAGAAGAATTCTGGGATTTCAGGTAGGCAGAACTGGAGAGAAACTTAGAAGCTGACAATTTTATGTTGTAATATATTATAAAAAAGAGCTTGTGAAAGGTACCTACAATTTATGTGAACAAGCATTTCCTTATGAGGCTGTGCCTGCAATTTATCGCTTTCAAATTTGCCTTTGGAGATGAAAGGTTTGCATGTTTGTTTTCACTTTGGAATAAATGTTACTGTTGAGCATTTGAGGAGAATAGTTCAGGTGCTTTGGAAGATGGAGATAGTGTAAACAAACACTTTAGCCGCTATAAATAACTTTCTGAAGCCTTTTAACAATTTTAGTACTTCTGTGCAAGGTAATAGAACTTCATACTTAGCAAGGACATAGTCCCTAGGTCACAGAGGTACATTTTCATCATCCAGTGAAAAAATGGATTTAGCCAAGTTATAAGTGATTAAAAACTATACTTCACATAGGCACTTATACTTTTCTCTACAGTAAGCTAACTGCATGTCAGCATAAATCATCTTAGTTGTTTATACTACACTAAGCTCACTAGGCCCCAACCAAGATCAGTGCCCTCCTGCACTTGCAGCTGTACAAGTAAATAATTAGAGTTTTTTGGAAACTGGAATTTGTGTTTTACTGAAAATACCATGATTTCAAAATTTACTTCTGTTGCAAATGGGAACAAAACATTGAATTTTCCTGAGAAATAAAGTTGGCTTTGTTTTGTTTTGATTTTTAGTCAGCTAAACTCTTTAGATTTCAACTTTTAAAAAATGTTTATCTAATGTTATAATATAATGTATAATTGTTTCACTATGGGATTTTCTAAATGAAATTTTAGAACATCATTTGGAACATCTATTTTGCTAATTTTTTCAAGGAAAAACAGTTCAGCTGAAAAATTTTCAGCCAATTCTAATAGTAACAGTCAGTCTATAACCCAATAGATAAATAACCTAATGGATAAAAGAGACTTAGTGGTCAGCAAAACAAGTACAATGATGTGAGTTAGCTTGCATGAAGTCAGACAACAGGTCGTTGGCCAAGCTGGGAATGAATCCAGATCTTTGGATTACCAAATTGGTACACAATCTGCTATACCATGCTACCTATCATTCTGCATTGCAACTGCATGATAGGAGAGGAAGGTGCATAGAAAATGACAAGTACTAGCTACTACAGATAAGAAGAAATTAACCTGAACTATACTAATACACTGGTGAATTCGAAGTTGTAAACAAACCTGTATGTCCTAGTGGAAGGCTCAGATAAAACCTCTACTCAATTTTCAGCAAGAAGCAGAAAAACACAAAGAAAATAGGCTGCATAATGAATTATATGAGAAATACTGAAAAATATACTGATGTATTAATATGGCAGCCATACACTGTTACATGTAGTCTTCAGAGTTCCTGCTCTTAATGTGACAATACATTTTTACTTTTGGAAAGATAAGCTGTATTGTTAGTGTTGTTCTGTGTAGAGGCACAACATGGGGAGAGAAGGAGTACGAGGAAAATATTTGCTCTTTGTCCTGGGCTCTTGACCAGGGTGACACGTAAGTAGGGTTGCTTTCTGAGTTCCAGCCACTGGTGCTGAGCTGACATTCCTGGTAGAAGAGATTGAACTGCATGCTGTTTGAGTATCTCATGTCAGAACAGATACACACAGGGCTGTCCTTAAGGGGAGGGGGGACAAGCAGGACGACTGCCCCGGGTGGTTTGGCAGGCCTCACACTGCCCCCCACTGCCTTGGGTGGCTTCAGTGGCATTTCTGGCCCCCGACCATGTGCCGCCAGCCCAGGTGCTGGCCCTATGTACGCATATGTGAAGAATCAAATTACATTTAAAAGAAATGCAGATTTAGGGTGTGTCTACACTTAAGCAAGCTGCTTAAGTCGACTTAAGGAAAATAAAGTCGACTTAATGAATATTAAGTCGACTTTATTAAACCTACTTTTAGTTCCATTTTAGGCTTAAGTTGAATCTTAGTCGACTTAAGCCAGTGTAGACATGAGGTAGCCCTAAGTTGACTTAGGGCTACTCCAGGACTCCCCCAGTGCCCTCCCTGCCAGGGGGGTGGAACAGGGGGAGCCTGGCATGCTCCCCAAAGGGCAGGGCAGAGCCCTGCCCATCCTGCCCCTATGCCCTGCCAGGGTCCCTGTTCCCCTTTGCCCCATTGTACCCAGGTACAATGGGGCAAAGGTTGAGGCCCCTGGCACTGGGCAAGGGGTGCTCCCCCTGCCACCGTGGACCTGCCCAAGGTCCCCCTAGCCTCTAGAAGTTGACCTAGGCATCCAGAGTGGACACTCTAGGTCGACTTTGTAAGTTCCCCCCAAGTCGACTTTAAAATTTAGGTGTAGACATGCTAAGTCAACTTAGCTAAAGTCGACCTAAATTTACAAGTGTAGACATAGTCTTAGTGACTGATTCTATTGCACTGGAAACCATCTTGTCAGGCCCTTGAATTTTACTGTTCAGCAGAGGAGTAACACTGAGATCAGAACAAGCATTGGTGTTGGAAGTAGCAGTAACTATATAAATCAATATCCATACCTGGAATAAGGATTTTGAGTATGGTCATGCTATCCCAAAAAGGGTATAGCAGAAATGGAGGTCTTAGGTTATATATACAGTGATGCTTCTTTCTAAAGAGAAGCAGAAAAGACTATTAGCTTAGAGATGAAAAATAAGAGGGAATATAACAGATATATACAAAATAATAATGTAAAGAAGCCTGCTTGCATATTGTCTACACAACTGGGTGTCTTAATGCCTCGCTTTACATAAAACTCTTTGTTATCTCTGGATTAACAGCTCAGAGCAAAATAAACACAAAACAAACATCAAAAGAAACAATCCACATCCAGAACTCAATTTATTTTTATTAATGGACAGATGTGTGGTTCAGTAGTTGCATGTAAATACAGGAGCAGGAATTATAACTCAGTAATGCAAACAACTTTCTCTATTTGTGTTGCAGTTTTCATGAAATGGCCATGTATGATCTTCCAGCACTGATAGACTTCATCCTGAAGAAAACTGGACAACAGAATCTATATTACATTGGGTATTCTCAGGGGTGTACAATAGGTATGTTTGGAAGAAGACAGGTAAATGTGTTTTGTCTTTTTGTCCCTATTTCATAGTTAAGGTTTGATTGAGACTGTTATCACACTGAATATTATTCACATGGATTTATAACAAGATTTTGGTCAACACAGGTGCATAACTGTTCTGCATTTTCATTCAGTTGTATGTGAATGAGAGAGGAATTCCCAACTATGCAGAGCCTTGGGAAGGAGATAGGGAGGAGACCACAATTTTGAGAAGGAAGCTAAGAAGGCAGAAAAGATGATGGATAGAATTGAGATTATTGATTTCAATCCTGGAATTGGATACACAAATGATAATTAATGTTATGGCTGCTGTCTGCTAACCCTTATGGTTAAATGCTTGGTATGTTCTTGGAACCTTGGCATTATCTCAAACCTTCTTTGCACTATTTCTACCTAATCCAGCCTGGTAAACATGGGGGGAATGCTGTATTAACTGGATTTTGTTTTCATTGAATTTAAAACATTTTTGGTGATGTGAAAGAGAAAACTAAGAATCCTCAGAAATGTGCACTATGGAAACATTTGTCCAGCATATTCTGAGACAGACATGAAGAAAAGATTACCTATGATTAGTAAATTAAGGGCAATATATGCTGTCAGGTACCTGTAGTTCCAGATAATGGAAAAAGATCTTATCTTGTGTTTACCCTGAATGATCTTCAACTTTCTGCATTATCTCTGATTTCTTCACAAACAAACTATACATTGAGGTCAGAGATGATCATTTACCTTCATCAGACAAGTGGCTGCACGTGCACAGATCTATAAATACGGGGTTGTAATTTGTTTCCAAAATGGCTTTAATCAATCACTTTTCCTTTCTCAGCTTTAATTGCATTTTCAGCCATGCCTCAACTGGCTCAAAAAATCAAAATATTTTTTGCCTTGGGTCCGGGATACACACTAAACAAAAGCAAATCTCCTCTGACACAAGTGGTATTTCTTCCTACTGGTGTAATAAGGGTATGTAAAATTCTTCATATTTCATTAATCTAATGAATAAATGTTGCTATATGAAAAATTCATAAATGGAAATTTTGAAGTGTTATGTACATTTCCCATGCAGCAGTGCAAAATAGTATGTATGGAAACAAGTTTATCATACAGCAATAGTATGATAAATGTATTGAGACTAGGACTAGGGGAAGTGTGTGTGTGTGTGTGTGTGTGTGTGTGTGTGTGTGTGTGTGTGTG
>ML685755.1:30157389-30233259 GCA_007922175.1 Pelusios castaneus | reverse complement strand
TGTGTGTGTGTGTGTGTGTGTGTGTGTGTGTGTGTGTGTGTGTGTGTAAAATAATTAGTCATTTTTACCAAACATTTCCACTTGAGTTTTTCACACTTGAAATTTGATTTTTCTGCAAATATTAAAGTCTGAAATCTTTTCACTAACAAACATCCAAAAGCCTGGAAAGTTCCATTTTGCACTGTGCTGGCCGTCCTTTGATTTACTGCTACTCCAGTTGCTGGGGTGGTTTTAATAGATCGGCATCCCGATCGACTGATTGGGTCTTCACAGTCCCAATCAGTCGATTGGAAAGGTCAATCTGATGGCTGTGATTTTGCTGCTGTCAGTGGAGAAATAAAAGTTATGGTGAACAATCTTTTTATATTTTCTCAGATTGTATTTGGCAAGAAAGAATTCTGTCTATTAAATCTGAGACTGAAACAGATTACTGCCAAGGTGTGCAGAACTGGACTAATAGACCAACTTTGCATCAAAGCCCTTTTTTCTATTTTTGGTGCATTTAATGAAAAAAACTTAAATGTGGTAAGTATAATAACAATCCTAGTTTACTGATCTACAGTAGCCAGCTTCTGTGTTTCACAGTATTTGTGAAACATACGAGCAACATCATCATACCCTCAGTTTGGATTGCAATCCACTGTATTGGGTGCTGTAGAAATATACTATACTAGAGATCTTAACATGAATATTTAATCTGCAACAAAATAACTAAGTCTTTAGAGCATTGTGGAGTTTGGGGAGGTTCTTTTTTGTCACAATGAGCATCATGTAGAAATGATTTGAGTGGACAGTTCCCAATACAGTCTAGTAGTAATTGTGTCCTTTATATGTAGCTCAGATGTTCCCTGTTCTTGCTGCTGAAGCACTTTTTTTTTTCTTACCAGCTCAGAAAAAATTGAGGGATTTTTTTTTCTTTCTGCACAAGGTGCCATTGCTATATAAAGGAGAAGAATTGGCTTTGCAAAATAATAAAAGAATTGGCTTTTGCAAATAATTTCCAAATCACTTGGATTAGTAGTAGTGCTGATTTAGGTTCACATGTATTAATGTACATGTTTTGCTTTCTTATTACAACTCTTGTCTATTTTGCTAGTGTCTAGGGCCAGATAAGCTTAGGACCCAGTGTCTTCGACACAGGGTACTAGACTGGCTCTGCCTGGGCAACCTCACACTCTAACTAGAAAAGACACACACTATAGGGTAAGAAAAGGGGTAGCACAAACAAGCAGAGAGAGCCATGTGCTGGTGTCAATTGTCATGTTAGTTCAGGGAGTTTTTGCTTATGATTTCTGTTAAGAAAGCATTTGCTAAATGGAAAGAGAAGCAAGGCAGAGCAATGAAGGGGGTAGAGCAGGTGAGAAGAGGGAGGGGAGAAAGGTAGGAAGGACAGGTGCAGAGTGATGCTAAAGTGCAGACATTGATGCAGGCAGTAGAAAATGATTAGATTAAACCACGTCAGTCTATCAGTGTCCTTTGGCCCCTGCTTAAACCGCACTTGCTCTGCTGGCTCCAGTTCCTTCCTAAAAGCCCCCCATGATATGTAGAAGAGGGCAAAGGAGTGAAGATGCCTAGTGACCGTGGGATGGATGCTCGTCTGCACAGTTCCTGCAGTCATACTGAACTTCATTTTAATCCCTTTTCTCTCTAATACAGCAATCGCTGCTTTGGCCGGTTCTGCTTCTGTCTCTGGTTGGCTTCTCCCTTCAGCTTCTTTCTCAATGGCCATATGGCTGTGAGGAGGGTCTTTGAGTTTAAGGCTAGAATGAATCAGAACACTGAATGTAAGCAGCAGACAAAAAGTCTGTCTCTGTTTGAGTGGAAGCCATGCAGTGTGATCGAGTGTCATGTGATTTCATCCAGAAACCATAAATCTTCTCTGGCACTCTGAGCTTGACTTAGGTGGCTCCAAACCAAGTGAACTCCTGAAATTTTGCTGTGTAATGACATCCCCAGTATAAAATTTAGGCTCAGCTCCTGCTGCGCTTGCCTTTTGTAGAGCTAAATTCATGCACTTGATAAAAATCTATTTTAATGTCTGGAGATGATGGCTTTCTGGATTAGAGGTAAGCCCCCACGGTTCTCCCCGGCTTTTCTTAAGGGGATTGGTATGGAAATGGGGCTGTGTTTGGACTGGATACAGGGTTTAAACTTTCACTATTTTTCCTCTGGGTTTCTTGTAAAGTTTATTTGATTTAATGTGATAAAAATTTCTGTTTTAAATCATGTCATATGTCTAGAGCATGGATAAGTCAAATTGAATTGAACGTTAACTTTAAGTAGACTTTTGTCCTTATTTACTTCACTTAGAAAGCAAATATTTTATAACTATTTTTTCTTGCAGAGCCGAGCAGATGTATATATAACAGGCTTTCCAGATTATACATCTGTAAAAAATGTAATCCACTGGGGCCAGGTAGATTTTTT
The DNA here is from genome assembly GCA_007922175.1 of Pelusios castaneus. NCBI lineage: Eukaryota > Metazoa > Chordata > Testudines > Pelomedusidae > Pelusios > Pelusios castaneus. The sequence goes on along the minus strand of ML685755.1, from coordinate 30,230,832 downwards.
TTCTGATATTTATTGCATCGTTTAACCATGTCTTCTTTTAAAATAAATATACTGCACTAATGGATGATGTTTTATAATTTGGCTTGACTCTTCCTTTCACACATTAGTTAAAAATTTGTATAGAAAATATCATGCATTTATCAATGAAATAATCATTTCCTTTTACTGCCAGAAAATGAGGTTTGTATGTACATTTAGCAGACTCAAGAACCTTCCCAGTAATCAGGTATTGTTTGCTTGGGGGGGGGGGTTCTTTAGTTTAGTTTTGTCAATTTCTAGGTAACTAGAAGAATTCTGATGATTCAAAGAAGATGAAGGAATCATCCATACAAGCAGAGAGGAGAAAATTTTTTGCAATGTATTGAAGATCCCTCTACAGCTGTATATCCTCAATGAAGGAGAAGATAGAGAAAATTAACTAACCTTATACTTAAAGTTATATATTACTTAAGGAGAGGGGAGTTCTGCTAAATGGGAAAACTGACTCCAGTAGGGAAGTTCTCCTTCTCCATCATAACCATCATGGTCACTAATTCTAGGATATCAGTAAATCAATGATTCTGGAATCTTAGAAAAGACATTCTGCACCAATGGGAGAAGCACAGGGTAGAAGCAGAGGGCCAATGGTTGGTCTCTCTCATTGGCCCTTGACACCTGCCAGTCCCAGGATCATGATTACTCTTCAGCCTTTCTCCTGGTTTTGGTAAAGGACCAACCAAACAACCAAAAAAAAAAAAAAAAGGGAAGTTTCAGTAAAGGGCCAGCAGCTCCCTTACAACAGCAACCCAATAAAGAACCTCTCTACCTGCTACTGTGGAGCTAGTTTTTCCCCAGTCCTGTTGATTAAGATCTAAACCAATTAATAAATAAATGTTGCTACTTCAAAGCAAAGACATAATTGGAAAAAGTATCCCATATACACACTTGAAGTGAGCTATAAAAATATGACAGGCTAGCGCTGTCAGATTAGCTAGACCATTTTAGCTCATGGGGTTTCTCACCCACATTATGTACTCAGTAGTGGCCTCTTATTGGACATATAGAAATGCTAGAAAATTCTTAGGCCTATTCTGGTTTCCAGGGAAGTCAATGGGAAAATTTAGATTGATTATGCTTTATATATTACTTAAGGAGAGGGGAGTTCTGCTAAATGGGAATACTGACTCCAGTAGGGAAGTTCTCCTTCTCCATCATAACCGTCATGGTCACTAATTCTAGGATATCAGTAAATCAATGATTCTGGAATCTTAGAAAAGACATATTCTGCACCAATGGGAGAAGCACAGGGTAGAAGCATAGGGCCAATGGAGAAAGGGACTACTGAGCACAAAAATGATATTGTACTTTACTGGTATTCATTTTAGTCATTTGTGATGCATCAATTTCAGCCCACCTGGATAGCTAACTAGAGTGGATTAGTAAATCCAGAGAGAAAGGGTATTAAAGGTGCAATTTACATACAAGAGATCATTAAACTAGAGTTCATAATTGTATAAGAATCTCTTCAGGTTCAGCATAGCACTTTTTTCTCATCTTGCCCATCACCATCTGTCTGTTTTCACCTTCTCTTCTCAATTCAAATGGCTTACCCTTTTTCTCAATTGAAGATAGAAATCATTTAATTTTGCATATAATGGGGACCATTGGAAAACTGTGGATTCTATGAAGTTCCTTCATTAGAGCATGTTCATTTAAAAAAAAAAAGTCCTTGTATATTATTATGGAATTTGAGTATGCAATTTTAAATGAAAAAATTGCCTGTAAAAATAGAGAAAATGATTTCAAATAATGTTATGAAATCAGTTTATTTTTTATGTTGCAGTTACATATTTCTTGCTAATTAAGATCATTTGTTATATTTTGTATTTTATAACCTTTTATTTCCTTTTTAGATAGCAAAATCTGGGGAATTTAAATATTTTGACTATGGATCTAGGAACAAAGATAAATACAATCAGGTAGGGGAAAATGATTTTTTAAAATTTTTGTTGGAAAGCTAAGAAGAATGAGGATAGAACTAAAACCAGAATATTTACAAGCAGGTATCAAGATGGCAGGGTGGGTTTGTGCGTTAGCTTTTTTGACTCTGCAAACCTGGGTTCAAATCTGATTATGGGCCAAGTAGTCATATTTGACATCCTAAATTACTTCTTTTCTTCTAACAACAACCATAAGGTGCACAGGTGGAGAGGCTGTTCTTGACTTCAGCCTAAACAAAATACAAGAATTGGTTCAAGAAACAACTGTGCGAGAGCTAGTAAGAAACAGTGACCGCAATATAATTAAGTTGAAATCCTCGGGAAAAGAATTTTAACAAAACCAAGGCCTGTGACACTAAGCTGTAGAAAGGAGGATTTCAACAATTGAAGAAGCTTGTGCCAGAGAGCGTAGAATCAGAAACAGAAGTAAGGAAGTAAAATAGTCACAGGAGGTCTGCATATGCCTACAGTGAAGAGCGATCAGGAAGGCAATGAAGCAGAGGTAGCCTTGCATTAAGGCATGGGACTGGCCATCAGGAAATCTGGCTTCAACTCCCATTTCTTTCACAGACTTTGTGCATGACCTTCGGCAAGTCACTTAATCCACATGTGCCTCATTTTCCGTTATTTTTTTCAATTGGGCATAATTGTAGCCTCTTTCCCTTCCTTTGTATAATTTTACATAGGTCTGTTAGGACTGAAGTCTGTGGGAGATGTTGGGTCCTGGACACTTTCCAAAATTAGGCCTTATGTAGAGGCCTACATCAGGATTTTGGAAGCTTCTGTTGTTGAATCCCTTGGCCCTAAGTCTTAATAGGATTTAGATAGGAATGGACATCCCTAGTTATCTCAGAGAAGATTAAATGACTAGATGGGATCTAAAGTTTCTTACTTAGGCACTGGCCAATCCCTCACCATGGGAAGTTAAAACAAAGCTTCTCCTGTGAGCAGGTTTTTCATAGTTGTCCAGTGCGTGGCTTCTTGCATCTTCCTTACAAACATTTGTCTCAGACCACAGAAGTCAGAGATAGGATACTGGGCCAGAAAGACGGCTGGTCCGAAACACAATGGCAGTTTCCCTGTTTATGCACAGCTACCAGTTAGCAAACAGACGTTTGGATAAAATGCTACTGAGGCATCAGGACTTCATTTATACAATTTTAAATTGCCTCCCTTCTCTCCCAGACCACCCCTCCATTTTATAAGATAGAAGATATGACCGTACCAACCACATTATGGAATGGTGGACGTGATTCGACTACAACCCCAGAGGATACAGCAGCCTTACTCCCTCGAATTTCCAATCTAGTTTTCCATAAGTATTTTCCTGATTGGACCCATCCTGATTTCACTTGGGGTCTTGATGCAGCCCAGCGTATGTATGCTGCAATCCTTGAACTGATGAAGAGGCACCCATAAAGCAATAGGGCACTGAAGGTTTTGGTCTAATTATGAAATCTGTTGGTTGGTTGAGTCAAATAGATGGGTGTGCGTACTACTCACCTACCTTAATGGCATCTTGTGATTTTATATATTTTTTTTTTTGGCCGTGTTTTGTCTCGGCACCAATTTTTCCATTTCGCTGGCGTGTCATTTAAGTAGTTGACCAAATAATGCAAAAGTACCAAGTCATGCTGTTTCTTTAAATTTTATGATTTTTGTGAAATTTTTGAAGTTGAGTCACTGCTAATAGAATCACACAATTCATGATCGGTAGACAGGGTATGGATTCGTCACTCTGATGGTAAAACATTTCTCAATTCCTGAACTGGCCAGATCTACTACAACACCAGAAAAGATTGTGACCACCCCTGCAACTGTATGTCTACACTGCAGTTAAACACCTGCTACCGGCCTGGCCACTATGGTGTCAGCTGACTTGGGCTTGTGAGCATCAGGCTTCAGGGCTATAAAATTATGATGTAGATGATTGGGATGACCCCAGGCTCTGGGACGCTTCCACCTTGTTGGTCCTGCTTTTTAGCAGGGGGTTGGACTAGATGACTTTGTGAGGTCCCTTCCATCCCTATTATTCTATGATTCTATGAACCTAGGATCCAGCCTGAGCCCTGAGTCAACTGGTATGGGCCAGGTGTGAGTGCCGCTTGTAAGATGTAAAACTGAAACAAGAAGTGCCTTAACTGCTATCTCAATATTGGGAACTTTGCTTAATAATGTATAGTTTATGCCTATATGTATTTTGTCATTAAAAATATGGCTATATTTGGCCAAGGTATCAAAGTAAATGTATCAGTATGTACATTTCCCTGATAATAAGGGTGATAGCATCCTATTAGGAACAAGCTCAAAATTCAATAGGAGAGAAAGAAATTGTGCCAAAAATGAGAAGATTTTAATAATAGGAAATTGCAGAATTTAAACGAGATTGTTGCATCTATTTTGGGCTTGTTGGTTTATATGGAATAGAGCTAATATGAAACATATAAAAAGACACAGTGGGTCAGGGCTTTTTTTGTGATGGTACTCAGGGGTACTGAGCACTGGCACCTTTTTTTTCCACAGCAATAAGGCCCCAGCTTCTGCCACCACTGTTGGAGGCCCCAGGTCCCTGGCCAAGTACTGGCATTCCTTTTTTTTTTTTTTTTTACAAAAAATGTATTGGTGGGTGTTTATGAACATAAAGAATCAGGCAAGGTTTATAGTCCATAACAGGGGCCTTACTGGCCCCCAAAAGATTGCCTCGGGCCTGATCTGGGCCCGAGCTGCAATCAGCTCATGGGCCTGAGCACACTGGGCCCCAAACCGGCCTTTAGCCTCCGCCCCTGAGCCCAAGCTGCCGCTGGCCCTGGACTGGCCTGTGGCCACCCGCCAGGCCAGCCCCGGGTCCCAGTCTCCCACCACCCGCCAGGCCAGCCCCGGGTCCTAGTCTCCCGCCACCCGCCAGGCCAGCCCCGGGTCCCAGTCTCCCGCCACCTGCCAGGCCAGCCCTGGGTCCTGGCTGGCCCCGAGCCAGACTGCCACTGCCTGCTGGCCCAGTGGAACCAGCTGCTGCTGCGGCGCCAGGCTTGCACAGGCTCTGTGGCTATGTCTACACTTGTGAAGTGAAGTCAACTCTGTTAAGTCGACTTAAAGTCGACCTTGTTAAGTTGACTTCTCAGTAGACATAGCCGTCCACACTGGCTTTAAGTCAACTTAAGAATTCGACTTAAGTCTTAAGTTGATCTTCAGAGGTGGTGGTAAGTCGACTTAAGCAAGTGCTTAAGTTGACTTAATAAAAGCCCAGTGTGGATGCAGCTTTGTGTAGGTCGACTTAAGCATCCTTAAGTCAACCTAAGTTGCCAGTGTAGATGCACCCTGTGAGCCTGCGCTGGCAGGACTTGGGGCACTGGGCCGGGACATTCGTGGCCTGTATCCCTTGTACCCAGCACCAGCAACGCTCTGGTTCATAATAACAGAAGTAAAAAATTAGCTCTCGAAAAAAATGTATTTATAATTTTCACAACATTTCTATATTGTTCGATTAGACACAAATGACAGTTAATTAATTAGTATAAACAATAAAAAGCAAAATCTTGACACTTTGCAAGGCATAAAGAAACAATGCATGATGAAACACACTCACATACAAAGCAACCAACTATTTTTCCCTCTGTAGGCCTTGATGATGGCAAGTGTCTTAAAGGACAATGCCTTGCTCAATCTGGGCCTGATTTTCAAAGCAGATTCAGGGGAAGCTGTGGGTACTTAGCACTTGTAAAAATGTGGTTCTTTTGTCACTACCCCTTAATTTATATGCTAATCTAGTCTACGTGTCAATATCAGATTGGTGAAGATAAGAAAATGGATAAGGGATAAGATAATGGATAAGGTGTGATTCTTTCTCCTTAACATAGGCCAGGAACGTTCCAAGATAAGAATGGGCAAACTCATTTAACTTAATTTCACACTCTTGAATAATTGTATGTCCCAATCCCACAATCTGAATGACAGAGCACATTATAATCAAGGCTCTATCTGGTTTATAGCATTCTGAAGAGGGCAATAAATGGAACAAGATTTCTGGATTCTGTGGCCCTCTATGCATTCTGTGAGACCTTCATTTATATATAGTTGACTGAGAAAATCAATTAATGCTATAGTCCCAATGTAATGTTATTCAATATTAAATTTAATATATTTCACACTGTTCCCACCATCTTCAGTTTTCAGCATACCAAATGATCAGTAATGATGTAATAATTAACAGTGGTAACATATTTAAATTGTCATCTTAAGTCTAAACCTAAACTGTCAGGGATAAGTGCAGCAATTCATACTTACCAGAGCTGTCTCAGGCTGTCTGCAAACTCAGGAGAAATCGCAGTTCAGTTTTTAAAACCTCCTTTGCAAAAAAAGTTTAGAAACTTTGGATCAGATCTTCAGATGGAGTGCATAGATGTCAATGGAGTTATTCTTATTTATGTCAGCTGAAAATTCTATCACACAATCTGGAGCAAATTACAAAGCACAGAACCATGGCGCACAGGAGTCCTCAATGGAGTTATGATATAAATACTCAGGATTTTACATATCTAATTGAAACATAATCCTCTACATTTTGAAGTGAAATCCCTCTGAAATTTGTGTGGGATGTAAATCAATACAGAATTTGGTTTACAATGTACTGTATCTATTGCTCCTTAAGGGTTTGGTCCTTTGATTAATAAGATGACAAATAACCATACTCAATCAGATTTATTAATTCAAGTTTATCAGTCAAAGATTTAACAGTACAACAAGAAGGAAGGGGTTAATGGATTATCCTGTAGTTCCCCCAATACCTCTTCCATTCATTTCTCCAAAAACTCTGAATTTGGTCTGCTGCATTGATCAGAATGAAGCTTAGGGAGTAGGTACAGGACATATCACACAGCCAAAGTTATACAGCAATCCTTTTCCTTCACATAAAAGTACACAGTACATTGCATTTACTATACATTGCATAACACATTTTGGGATTGGGTTGGCTGTACAGCATGTGCTCTTCATGCATGACTTACCCTTTATCTCATCCAACAGTCCAGGTTTATCTTATCCATAGTTATCTCATCTATTGTAAATGGTTCCTTAGGTGGTTCTCCCTTACTTTAGCTAGTACAGACATTCTGTTTCCAGGCTCCTGATCCATTTACCTGCCTAATCCTGTCTTCCAAGAAATGAGGCCTCACTCCTGCCTCATGATTTATGTCAAGCCATGCTTACATAATACCTTTCCACCAATTTGGGGCTGTAGTTACAGCAGTAACATGGTTTTGAAATATTACTTCACTGCTAGTAATAACTGTCATTTTGGTCTCTTACCATGGGCTGGAAACGCCCCAGTTTATGGACTCTAATTTTTCCATTCCAAAGCATTTTACTTCTGCTGTCCAAGACTACTGGAATTCTTTATTTTGCAACAAATATAATAGTTGCTTACTATTTTAACAAACTCTTGTCCTTGGCAAATTCTAGCTATATCTGCCAAGAACCAAAAGTCTATATGCAGCAGTTTAATATATATCAATGCAAAGCATGATGGGAAACCGATACTTTTAGTACAAATACTTTAAAAATACATAATAAATGTTTTTGGTTAACACTATAGAATAATTTAATGAGTTACAGTATTTACTTTTAACACTTTAAGTGTAGCCTTGTTAATAAGAATATGAAGATTTTGGAAAGTATTTGCTTGTAAATTTTTTTACTGAACAAACTGCAGTTCAATTTTAAAAGTTAATAATCTACTCTAAGAATTTTAAGATACAGTTTGACATAAAATCTTAAGGGGAATTTTCAGATTGTTCTATGTCTGTATTTTTAACTAACACGTGTTGACAGCCGTTGCTGTTAAGTGGCGAATGACTTGTTGATATATGATTGTAAAATGTGAATTAGACATAACATGCAATGTGAGCAAAACAATGAAGTCACAAAGGCACAGGCATGTTAACGGTGAGTACAGAGGTGATAGCTCCTCTTCATGTGGCAATGATGAAATCTGAAATCCATGTTCATTTTTGGCACCATTGTACCAGAGCTGACAAGGCAGATTGAAAGGAATGCAGAAAAGAACAAAAGGTCTTATTGAAGATTTGGAGGAAGTGTTGTATGAGGAAAGAGTAAAAGTACTAACTGTGGCTAGGCTTGAAGACAGCTAATGAGAGACGTGATACTTATACAGATATATGAAGGTCACACACCAGGAGGAAGGTGTGGTCCAAATGCATATAACTAGTGATTATGTGCAATTGGATGACCTTGTTTTGTTGATGACCTTGTTCTGCTGAGTTCAATACATCACTTAATGGAAGAAAAGACCCAACTTTTGGTAGAAAAAGGCAAACAAGTTGGTTTGTTTATTAACAAGGGGAAGCCAAAATATATGGCTCTCAACATTCCAAAACCAGCCATCAGAGTAGATGGAGAAGTAAGGCTTCTTTATCTGTCTAGGGGATGAGATGTGCCGTGATGGTGACACCATGCAAGATGTTAAACAACTAAAAATCAAAAGCAGCAAACAACTTTCATAATCTGGAAAAGTAACCTGAATGGCACTCATATAAAAATACAAATTTTCAACACTGGCGTCATGTCTCCTCTCCTTTATGGAACAGAGTCACAGAAATCTATAACAGAAAGTGAGATAAGACGACATTAAGATAAGATCAACTCACACCAAAGTAGAAGATCTTCAGAGTCCAGTGGGTATTGTTTCTTGCAACATCGGAAATTTTAAGTAGCGCAAACCACTTAAGCATCAAACATGGTAAGAGTATAACAGACATATTGAGGACATGCTTTAAGAATGCCCCCATCACGACTTGCATGACAAGCAATGTGGATAACACCTGAAAAAAGAAAAAGAAGGAAACCTAGGGAAACATTTGGCCAAACAGCAGAGAAAGAAAAGAAGTCAGACCCTTCAATACGACACTCAGAAGCTTGAACACATCAGCAAATGACATAAACTGGTGGATGCCCCATGTCCCAGGATGGGGAGCATAGAGGAAAAGAAGAAAGCATTATAGGCCCAAGCTCACTAGAGCTGAAATTGCAGTAGCAACAGTCAGGAAAAAATTGTTCAAATGTGTTTCTACTGCTTTTCTCCTGTTCAGCATGGATAGAGTTATTTTTTGAAAAACATTCAATAGTTGTTTCATTAACTGCTAAAACATGGAATTGCAGTTACAGAAAAATCACACCAGTGTGGAGCCCACTGTAGGAGTGGGATGGTCAAACAGAGGAGTCCTGCATTGTGTTGTCTGTGGTGTCAGGATGGCTCAGGGAGCTGAGAGCATCCCTCTTAGCACATGTCACAGCTGATCCAAAAAGAAGCAGATGTGCCAACTCTGGCTCCATGACAGCAGTTTGTCTCAAAGGATTGGGCATCTGACTGGGCTCCAAAGGTAGCAAATCATGATTTTGGGGCCATGGGGCACCATCCTGCTAGACTGGCCTATGCTGTGCTAGCTTGAATTGAGAAAAGATGGTTGTGTGCTATGAACAAACTACAGTGGCTGTGACAAAGTATAGATGAACGTCTTCATAGTGAAATTCCTAACCATAATTCAGTGTTTTAGCCGCAAGGTGTGCATGTTCCCTTTCAAAGCCACCCACAGCCTGCTTAAAAAATTATGCTTATTAATATTAATAAAGAGAGGCGACGGAGATGTTATTATGGTTCACACCCTTTAAAAGCAACATACTGATGTAATAACAAGAAGGGGAGAAAAGTTCTGAGGGAATCATTCTCTCTCCTCTTTCCTGCTTCATTTTAATTAGGGCCATCAACACTGCAACCATTAAGGCATCTGATTCCCATTTGGTGCAGCAAGCGACCTCTGGTAATCTCTTCTTTTTCCTGAATCAAATGCATGTTGATAACTTTTCTGGAGGTAGAATGATTAATAAATTGTCTCTGAATTTCTTGGCTACTGTCTCATAACAAAGCTTAGAACATCCATAGACAGAGGTGTTGCTGTTGTCTGCCAGATTCCTTCTGAAGGAATGAGGAGGAGGCCTGCATTGATTTTAATGGGGAAGGAGAGAAATGAGGGAATGGGGAGGTCTGTGGTGAGTACACCTATCTTTCGATAGTGGAAAAATGACATACAGATCAGAAAGCACAGTAGTAACTAGAAAGTATGTAATAGATTTAGATCATTTGTGGCTCCCATGACGTGTATGGTCCACCAGTGATTTCCAGTAGATTTATTATACTGAATTGAGCATTTGGATATGCATGGTATTTTGAGCTCCATTCAGAGAATGTGTTGAGAACAAAGGGTGCCAAATAATATAGGATTTATTACATTCCCCTGGCAAATTGTAATATTTTATATTTAATTTGTTTGACACAATTTTAGGCTTATAACAGAATTACAGACACAAATCAGTTTAAATGCACTGAAGGAATTCCAGAGGCTAACAATGTGCCTTTTCTTTGTCCTATGAAATTCCATTAATCTTTTGCTGAGACATAAACTGTTAAAACTTGCCATTTCCCTTCTTGCTTGTGCCTGGACACACATTGGGGGAAAAATTCATGTTATACGGGAAACTGTAAAACTGGCATTTTCTAAATTTTACACATCTGAATATACCAATATAACCAGTGCATTGAAGATGATTAACTTCAGACTGTGGCTACTTCTGTAAACTCTTAGTGTTACAGGACTGTGTCAAACCAATTAACTTTCAGAAATTGAAATTTGCCAGCAGGGTTTGCCACAAAGCATTTGCTTCTGTCACACTGACCAAGTGCTACTCAGTGGCATTTTATAAATGGAATAGTCATTATGTTTTGGTTAATTGTTTAAAAGTAGCTTAAATTTATCACTGCTCGCTGGCTGGGCTCTATGTTGCAGTAATAAACACTCACTTTCATGAGTAACTGTAATCCCAAGCAAATTAAAAATGAAAACTGAATCCCATAGCATTCAAGATGTGATGTGAACAAAACTTAAGCTGTTGAGAATTAGGGTTGATTCAGCATGTTACCTAGGTCAAATGAATAGTCTTTTAAAAACCAGTCTGCACATGTCTGAGTAAATTATCTTCCCCAATCTGATGGAAACTCTCTATGGGTGGAACTAAGTAGTTTCCTGCTTTTTCTATCAGTTTTCCCACACATGGCAATGTTCTGTCTGGCGAAAGAGGTACTTTGGACAAACTGAAAGACCCAGCATTAAAAAGGGATATAATTCTATTGCTTATCTGGTCCTGATCACCTTAACATATTAAACGAAAGCCCTTAGACAAGCATGAGAGCAGGTAGCTACAACACTCTCTCTAACATTATTTCCAGTTTGAGCACATTGAGCACATCATGGTCGAGCACTGTCTTCTGTATCTGTATATTGTAATTTTTCCAAACCAAGATACGTATTTATAGCAATGTTATTAATGGGTATATTATTTTATACAAAACCCAGATGTGGCTGTTTATTATGATAGCATATTTGACACATGGAATTGAGAGTTCATTAGAGACTATGAGAATGGATGTGAATCCTGAAGCATTCATGAAAATTGTGAGTTGCAGGTTATTACCGGAGAAAAGGTTGGGAGTAGGGAAATGTGTTATGAATTAATTGTATAACATCCATTCTAATTTCTTCATTAAGAGAATGTCCTTTTAACTAACTCTTTCCCCCCAATCTTCTATGATTTTCACACATTTTTTTTTTCCCAAATGGACCCTTGGGATGTTCCTTTGCAGAAGGCTATATTGAACTAATAAGTGAGATTTTGACTTTATTTTTATTAGAGAGTGCAGCCTGCTGCAATTTTTTATTTTCTATGTAGTCCTTTTACCAATGGAAGAGACAGGTAAAGTGAATGGAGCCTCCTATATTTTTTTAAATCAAAGTAATAGCTGTTAATTTTTTTTAAAGTGTAATATTTGTATGGGAGTATTAAAGTCTGGATTGTAACTTTGATTATCTGTCTGTGCAGGGGACTAGCTGGGCAATAGAATCCCTCTTAGAGAGGCTACCTAAATTTTGCGTCTAGGTACACAGGAATAAGTGGAGTTCTTCACCTGCTTACTCCCTTCCTGGAACAGTAGAGGACCAGAGCCTTAACATCACCTCCTACTCACTGGCCAGCACAGCAAAGCCAACATGAAGTGGCAGATGAATTTAATTTACTGCTGATATAGGCCAACAGTAGATTACTAGCCTCCTGGAGCAAAGGGGAAGCCACATTTCTGTGAACCACAGTTCCTTTCCTGGGATTGTCCTGAGGCATTGTTATCCCTTATGATTGTGTGTGTCCTAATATGAAGAGAACAGGTTTGGCTTGAAGAAGGTGTTGAGTAACCAGAGCAAGAACATTTTTAAGCTTGCTAAATTCTGTCTCCTAGTTGAGGAGATGTGGTGATAACTGGGTATGTTTCCCAGCCTCACGTGTGGCATATTGACTATTTATCATTCCTTAGGACTCTATTACATCCCATCTTAATATAAATTGCAACTTCCCTTTCTGAGCATTTTTTGCATATTTATTTTTGGTTCTTCACCTGTGAATAATTCACTCTCCTGATGTAACTCACAGATACCTTTCATAGTAATTGCTTTTGAAGGCTTAAGGAAGAGCAGTCCATGATACATTGATATCTCATTATTATGAAATGCAAATGTATGTAAAGAGTCCAGGGTCTGGTATGGGAGCACATGAAATGCCCTCTTGTAAATGTAAATGAATGACCTAAAATGAATCAAATATACAAATAGTACATTGGTATCTGGATCACATCCAATGCCATAGTCACAAAAAAGAGTAATGTGCATGGTAAAGTGATACAGACATACAGCAAAAGCACTAAGAAAAAAGATAGAGAAGATTTTGTTTTTAAAAAAGTGACTAGTGATGTGCAGGGTCAATCCTTGCTATCTCTTTGTTGAACAGGGTTTGGAGGCACTTGATGGGCAAAAGCATATGCCATCTTTTCAGTCCTGTTACCTGCTCATTCTAAGGAAGCTAAGGAAGAGCATTGAAATGGAGACAGAAATGAGAGTACAATAATAAGTATTCCAATGATCTCCAAGAGGCTGAACATCACAAAGGAAATTTAATAGTAAAAGGTAAACCCAGTGAAAATATTCACAGATAACCTTCTCTCCTACCTTCACAATGGATTCTACACTTGCACTCACTGCTCTCCTTGGGTGCGTCTACACTGGCAAGTTAGGTCGACTTAAGGACACGTAAGTCCACCTAAACAAAGCCGCGTCCACATTGGGCTTTTCTTAAGTTGTTAAGCATTTCCTTAAGTCGACTTAATAATACCTTCTTTTAGGTCGACTTAAGCCTTAAATCAACTCCTTAAGTCAACTTAAGGCCAATGTAGATGGGGATTAACGCTGTCGACTTTATTAAGTCAACTTAAAGCCAATATAGTGGCTATCTCTGCTGTTAAGTCAACTTAAAGTGTGATCAATTTAAGTCGACTTAACAAGGTTGACTTTAAGTCGACTTTAAAGTCAACCTTGTTAAGTTGACTTAACAAAGTCGACTTAACTTTGTAAGTATAGACATAGCCCTTGAGTGTAAGGACTGCCCTGTGCTAGTACTCCAGAATGGTCAAGTTGGAGAACAGAGTACTGACCTTAGTGTGAAGAGCATCTACTGTAGTGGGAGAATCATGGGAGTGGTGTTAGTTCTTCGAACTCATGCTGAACTCTTTTCAAGAGTGAGTGTAGCTCCTCTTCTAGCATGTGCATCTCCTGTACCCCTAAAGCCATTCTGCCACCTGGCAGTGCTGCAAAGCCCTGCTCAAGCTTTCCAAATACCACAAGTGTTTGCTGCCCATGTAGGCAGTAGCTGGCCTTTGCCAATCTGCTTTAACTCTGTAAGAAGCTGTGAGCAAGCCTTTACAGGCCAGGTTTACTACCACCATTTGCATGTCAGAAGCCTCAGCTGGTTATCTTTCATTCTTTCTGAGCTTCTAAAGCTACCCCTCTCCAGATTGTGGTAGACAGACCTACAGCTCACACTGATCACACTGGAATGAGGGGTTTCTATTAGGAGCAATATTTCCCCCTCCATCCAATTAGTTGCCTTTTGTTCAGGTTCAAAAATCAACCCTTTCCCTATTTTATTATGCGTTTCTTTTGTATTATTCATTGGCACTTATTTTTCTGAATCTAAAATGCTAAGGGAGTAGAGATTTTTTCACATTAAAATTTTACTGAAGCCTACTGGATGAGAAGTGCTATATAAGAGCTAGGTATTAGGGTTACTGACAATACTAGATTTGCAATACATATTTACTCCTCGCACCGCCGCAATGGCATTAGTGTGCTGCTTCATTCCTGAGTTTGTGCCTTCAGTATCTATAAAAGCTTGCAAGACCAGTATACCTGATTTCTAAGTAGAGGCTTTTCTATAGCTTAGCTTTGACCTTTTCAGAATCTTATTTGGCTGGAAATCTTAGGAAAGCAAGCTCTTTGGGAAGACTCCCAGGTGAAGTGCATCCACCAATCTGGATTCAGGATCTCTTGGATGGCTCAGCCACTTCTGAGAAAATACAGACATAGCAGCCTGGAACTTTCCTGCTGAGCGTAGAGTACACTGGAAAGGAGTGAGCCCAGACATGAGATCTAGTCTGTACTGTCCAGTGGCAATGCAGTCCATTCTTTTAAGCTCATATTACTTTTTATTCTTACTAATATTTCTTCTTTAACTTATTTTTGTCCCTCATATATTGGAGGGCACTAACAAGTATGTCCAGTTGCTTATGTGTGTGGCTTTGGAAAACTGAAATATTTTTTCCCTCCCATTAAAAAAACAAACCAAAACAGTGTTTTACAAGGAAATCTGTAAAGCTGCCTCCATACTATCATACCTACACATGTTAAACATTATCAGAAAGTGGATCTCTAGTCCTCACCTAATACAGTGTTCAGACAATGAGTTCTGCAAGTGGTGGCCTCTCTTACTCATTTATTTTCTTGTCACCCTTCTTTTCCTTACCCAGATTTCAAAATCTAGGAGTCTACTGTTTTTTAGATAAAGGAAATGTGATAAATCTGATATACCTGCATTTCAGTAAGGCATTTAATACAAATCCACATGGGAAATTATTAGTTAAAGTGGAGAAGATGGGAATTAACATAAGAATTGAAAAGCAGATAAGGAACTGGTTAAAGGAGAGACTACAGTGGGTCAGCCTGAAAGATGAATTGTCAGGCTGGAGGGAGGCAATTGGTGGAGTTCCTCAGAGATCAGGCTTGGGACCAATCTTATTTAACATTTTTTGTTAATGACTTTGACACAAAAAAGTAGGAGCGTGGTAATGAAATTTGCAGATGACAAAGTTTGGAAGTATTGTCAATATGAAGGAGGACTAGAATATACAAGATTTGGATGACCTTGAAAACTGGATGTGAGGGCACCACTTGGGTGACAAGAGAAGTTGGGTCTCCAG
The DNA here is from genome assembly GCA_007922175.1 of Pelusios castaneus. Taxonomy (NCBI): domain Eukaryota; kingdom Metazoa; phylum Chordata; order Testudines; family Pelomedusidae; genus Pelusios; species Pelusios castaneus. The sequence goes on along the minus strand of ML685755.1, from coordinate 30,215,436 downwards.
CCGCTATTTCGTTATTTATTCCCAGTGGAACAGATTCAACAGCAGAGACTGAGGGAACCTCATGTAAGAATATTCCATAGCTCAGTGGTTAGAGCACACTCTTGAGATGTGAGTCCTCTGCTCAAAGTATCTATCTATCTATCTATACACACACACACACTAAGCATTTGTTTAGTGATTTATAGACAATTATAAAAGCAAGGTTGCTTCAATGAGGTTCATTCATTCTGTATAGAAAATAGGAGTAAAGATACCAAGAAGGGATTCAAACAAAGGCAGTAGTTAATCATTTTCTGCATGCCTTGCACTGTTTTTGTTTTGTTTTTTATTCATCATGTGAAGATGTGTACTTTTTCTTTAAACCTGTAACAGAAAGCGGGGCAGGAGGGAGCTTGGAAAGGTTCAAGCAGAAGTTCAACAGAATGGGAGATAAAAGATTTAGGAATGATGACATTTTCCTAATTTCTAATAAAGGTCCTTATTTATTTACTTATTTATAGAAGAATACTATTTATAGAAGAACACTCATTGTCATTGTCATTGTCAGGGTGAGTTGGTTTTATAGGCTTCAGAGAATAATTTCATTTTTTAGAAGAAGCTTGACGGAGGAGAAATCTCCTGGAGTATTTTAAAATGAATTAATTAAAACTATAACTCCAAAGGAGATTTAAGGCTCTACAAACTCCATGTAGGAAAGACATGTAATTGTATATTTGCTTCCATCACTGTTGTCTTTTAAAATATTCCATTCAGACTTACCTCCCACTCCATAACTTTTGCCATCCTCCTACTGCTGCAACTCCTGGCAGAGTATTTTGTTAGTTCAGAGCCAAGAGAAAGGAGCTCAGAGGAAATCTCACAGTCCTGGACTTTGTAGATTGTGTTTTGCTGTACATGAGGCCATGCTCCTTCACATCACTGAGCACCTGTCCTGGCTCAGGGGAGTACTATGAGTGTATGAACCATAGTGGGTAATGTTTTTTGCATTTTTACAGACTATTCTTGGCAAGAAAGATTTCTCTATGAAGGAAGAGATTCTGAGCAAATACACTGCTCAGGTGTGCCGTGGCTGAATGTTTCAGAAGCTTTGTAGTTGGTCTTTTCTGTCATCAGTGCTTTTAATGGAAAGGACCTAAGTAAGGCATGTGTTTAGTGATTTTAAATTACCTAACTTGTTTGGCCACAAATGGATGGATAATTAATCTCAAACAGCAAAATTGCCTCTTTTCCCCCCTTGGATTCCAGTATAGGCTAACATGTTAACATTGCCTCCTAAAACATGTGGTGTGTGATAGAGTGAAGAAGGCTGGCTGGGATGTTGTAGGATGGGCCAGTCCATTCGTTTGCCCTCCCTTCCAGCAGGAGTAAATGATTACACAATGTAGAAGGAGGCCATGGGTATCTTGAAGTATTAGTCTCTAAATTCAAATGCACTGTATGGGCATAATACAATAAGCCTAAGAAATCTTTTACTTTTACTGAACATAGGTAGAGTCACTTTGATTTATTCTGAAACCATTTGAACTTTCTAGGTTTAAAGTTCTTTTTGAACCCTAACATTATCTGGTTCATGTTCCAGCTGGAAACAACCAGGGAGAGGAGAAAAAAAGAATAGAGAGGGGAAAAAGTAATTTAAGGGCAACGTGCACACAATTTATAGCCCTATAACTCTTTCAACACACACACGTGCGCATGTGCACACACACACACCAAATCCACTCCCCCCTAAAAGCTCTGTGAACCCAAATAACAGTTTGAAAGATTCATAACTACCATACTTTAGTTTCACAGAGGTGGGGTTGACTTGTCAGCTTGAAATATTTTGAATGACTGGAGTTTGCAAAATTGTTTTAGATAAATGGGCATGATTGGAACTGAAAGTTTTCATTTTAAATGGATTATGAGATTGAAAAAGTTAATGCTAGTTGCTTGTCATGGCAAAAACTTGGAAGAGGCATGAATTTGTCAGAACAGACATTTCACAGGTCACAAAGACAAAATGTGAAGACTCAGAGGATCACATTATTTTAAGCAAAAATTTTCTTGATTTTTTTTTTCAGTTAAAAACTATTTATGGCTTGCTAATAAAAATGAGCAAAAGTTTAAAACTACTAAAACCCTCCAATTATTCTCCCATATTCCACTGTGCTCAACATACAGGGTCAGGTTCTGCCTCCCTTACTTTCACTGATGAGTTCTTCATGAGACTATCCACAGGGTAAGGTTCTACTCAGTGCAAGCAAGTGGGAGAATCTGGTTCAAATTTATAACAAATAATGGAAGAGTATTGCTAAGCAAGAGGCTGGCCTGGATTCGAAAGGCCATGTTTAGTTACAGAAACTTTAAAAATCATTGTTTTGTTATGGAAGTTGAACTGTTGTTACAAACATAAAGGAACAACTTTACTCAAAGGGAAACTGAGCTAAAGTTTTGTCTGGTTTAGAAAACTATATGGATCCATAATGTGGATCAGATTTATTTGAAAATTGTCAGGTCCACTAAATGACTTGCAAAACTTTTGTCAAGCCAGAGTTCATTACACCTGTCTGAATAGTGTTGAATATAGTTACATTTTGTTACATTTTTGTACACTATGGATAAACTGTTCATTTTAAAGTTAGTTCAGTTCTTGAAAATGAATCCAGTTTTTGTATGTAAGTCAAAATATTCCCAGTCCCTTTCAGTAAGACTTTCTAGAATACAGATATGCTAACATTTTGTAGTTATTAAACTGAATGGTATTTACTTTAAAATGATTTTCACTTCATCCATTTCATTTAGAAAATAAATGTCTGAAATATTTTCTTATAAAGTTACATTAATATCTACCTGTCATATTTCCAGATTCAATGTCTGTAAAAAATATACTCCACTGGGGCTGGGTGGTGTTTCACAAATATAAATGACTTTAATTCACTGCTTATATTTAAATACTATGCAGCCAATTCTGATGTTTTATATTCTCATGCATCCTGTCTGATCATACTTGAATTCTGATTTATTCATGACAGAGAGAGAGCTATCTGAATTGTACATCTCAGATCCCTATTTATTTTTTTTGCCCTTGTACCTAGTGTGGAGGTTTATAATACAAAATAATTAGTTTATTTAATATAATTATTAACTCTCTAATTAGTATATATTATACTATTATAGCAATATATTATATATTAACTCTATTATTATTGATACTGACCATGAGTTCAGATATCATTACCATATAATTATAAATCACTCACCTTACACAATTTAAGCCACCCCACTAAACTTAATATTGTCTTCCATTAGAATTTGAAAAAAAAATGTGCAAAGATCAATATATTAAACTTGCCACCATGTTTATCACTTGTGGGGTTGCACTGGTGAAAACTTGACATTAAATGTCTATATACACATGGCCATAAAGAGACAGAAGGCCTTGAACTTTGTTTATTTCTCAAAAGGACATTTTACATTTTTGGAGCTTGTAGGGAACAGTGATGAAACCAAAGTAATGCAAAACAACAAATGTTGGGGTGCTAGTATAGGGTTAAGAATTGAATTGCTGGGATCACTCTGCCTTGGAGTGTAACGGTCAATAAGCCCACATTTTATAAACCTCAGTGATGAGTCTTTGGGATCATATATTGATGAGTATGTAGTTATGAAAGACATTGACTAAGAACTTGAGAGGAAACATGCCCAAAGGACTTACATTTAAATTAACTCTTTGAAGGTACCACTTCAGTATATGCTAGAAGTATTTTAAGCCTCACTGAATAATCTTTACTCCTTAAAAATGGCAAACTCTGTAAATAGCCTAAAGCTTTTTAAATGTTAGATGAAAGCTAAAATGAGGTTAATCAAATACATATATTCAGCAGTATCATGTCTTATATGGAGTCATGCTAATGTCACCCTTACACATAACCTGGGAAATGGGGAAAAATCCTGCGGAGATTGCTGCTGAATTAGCTCCATCCCCCACCTTCAATAAGTGGCTCAGAACATTAATTTTCTACTCTTCAGTCTTAGGATACTGACACTTCATTACGGTTGTTAAAAAGAGAACACAGTAAGCTTGATTGTTTTATTATTCTGATTTGGACATTTTCTTTTATACTCCCTTTCTCTCTCTCTCGCTCTCTCTCTCTCTCTCTATTCCCACACCCCTTCCTCACAACAAGGTTTCCCACAGAATTTTGACACGCAATTGATGAGCCCCAAACACATGATTTTCTAGACTAGAGTGCTGGAACAGAACTATATGACTCAGAACAGGATATGAGAAACTACAACAGGATGTGCATGAATAGTTTGTTGCCACATGTGCAGTAGATTATGCATTCTGGTATGCTGTGAAATATGAACTCTTCAGTCTTGGGCTCTCATCTCCACAAGAAGCGCACCAGTAGCCACTTGTTCTATTTCTTGGAATGGCTTATTGTTCTTCTTTGTAACAAACCTTGCACATAGATAGCTAGATGGGTCTGTGCCACAAGGCATTTATCATCTTCAGTTTATACAGCACATAACAAAGGAAGGCACAAAAGGATCAGATGAATAGGGACAGCATTACATAAATTAAATCACTTGAAGACTGATACTCGTGTGTAAAGGGACTTGTGTATGTTTGCAGAATTGGGGTTCAGCTAGTTCATGTGGTCACCTTAGTGAGCATGACTCTTTTTTTAAGTTTTACTTTAGTACATGAATCAGTCCATGTTCCATAAACGTCATGGCAGAAGGGAGTCACTAGTGAGATATGAACAAGGTGAGAGGGTGATGGGTGGTGAATTACATAATATAGCTTTACACTATGAAAGGCAGTTCATGGTAGAAGAATAGGGTTTTTTTTAAAGTGTGTACGTGTGTGTCTTTATTTCAGTGGAACTATTCATGTGCTTAAAACTAAGCACATATCTATGTGCTTTTCCGGAACAAGGCCTTACCTCTTTGATCCAGTGATGGAAGTAAAAGCTTTGATGCAGCTTCCTACCACCAGATGCTTCTCCGAGCAACACACCTTTTTCTCTTACATAGCTGAGCACTGTGGCTGACCTACAGGATGAAGTAGATTTTTTTTAACTTTGATGTCTTTCTGGAAGAGGAGTGACAACCACTGGCCATCAAAGGTGAAAGAGTGCGTCCCTTCCCAGCCCAGCACTCAGCTGTCTTTGGACGGTGGTTTTCAAATTTAGGATTGAGATCCAGTACTGGGTCGTAGACCCTCAGGCATGGGGTTGCAGCTCCTCCTGATAACTCGGCCAAAAGACTGGAATGCATTGCTCAAAGATGTAATTGTTGGGTCGTGGGCATAAATGTTTTTTTTCAACTGGGTCCCGAGAAAAGAATTTGAAAACCACTGTCTAAGGGAAGTGACTATGCTAGGAAGCTGAATGAAAGGCCATTTAGTTGGGACCTGAGAGGAGGAGACAGAAGAGGAAATCATTGAAAGTTGAAAGCATTGGCTGTCTGTAGCCGCTTTGGAGGAAGAATTTTTTTGCAATACTGTAATTCTTCCTAGAGATCCCCCTAGTATCATTATGTATGAATAGAACACTGCCATTTCCATTTCATGCATCTGATGAAGTGGGATTATGCCACAAAAACTCATGTGTTAAATACAGTTATTAGTCTTTAAAAATTCCACAGGACTCCTTGTTTGTTTTGCATCAATCTAGATTATCTCCAAGAGCTCTCAACCAACAACTTTAACACCTAGGTTTACAGACGGTATAATTGTTATTCTGAAAAATACATTGAATTTCTACTGGCCCTTAGCTGAATAGAACTTCGGTACTAGTAAATAAGTGGGCATAGAATCTCAGGAAGAATATAATTCACATCAATGTAAGAATGAACACAGGATGAGAACCTATACAAATGTCTTGAAATGATGCACTCAATCTTGGGGCTGCGTAACTTTTTAAAACCCTTCTGATTGGTTGCCTTATCAGTCTGGAATGAAATTTTGAAAGTGAAACAAGCAAAATTATTACATCCATCTCCATTCTGGAAAGCTGCCTATTATTTCTTCTGTTAATAGAACTAATGTCTAATTTAGCGGGTCCCAACCTTTTTGGCTCGAGGGCCACAAATACAAGTTTAAGAACCCGGAGGGGCCATCAGACTACTTAATTAAATTTACATTAGAATTAAATTTAATTAAATTCACATTAAAATTAATTAAAATTGATTTATTAAACTTAAATAAAATTTTAATTAAATAGACTAGTGGCCCTTCAGAGTTGTAAAAAAAATTATTTGTGGCCCTCAAGCCAAAAAGGAAACTTTGGGGGGAAAAAAAAAGAAAGTTGGTAGTGAGGAGAGTGTAGCTAAACAGAACCAGGTAAGAAAAAAATCTGCGATTTCTTAAAAGTAAGAATTAGTAGAATACTACAGCAAGAATATTTCTGTGGCAGGAATGAGGTAGATTGGCTGCATTGCCTGACTGTGGTGAAAATATAATCTATTTGATTTATTTGAGTTATTCAATCTGTGCTCCAAATATTTTCACCACTGCATATTGTTGGTGTCTATCCACTGCCCCGTCCAGCTGTTATCATTCTATTTATTTTCCAGTGAAATCTGTAGTGGTTTAGTTGCTACATCTAACAATGCAGTAGTTTCATTCTTCCTGGATGTACCTAGAACTTCAAGCAAAAATTAAGCCACAGATGAATATTTTGTGTATATTATTAGTTCACAGGTTTTCATTTTTAAAGCTGTTCAATTTGTTTTCTAGACTGAAGCCCTCTTGTATATGTTAGAAGATATGAAAGTGCCAACTGCATTCTGGTATACTTGAGAGGACTGGCTTGTGGATTTAAAGGACATCAAAATATTACTCCCACAATCTAATAGCTACTATATGAAAAGAATATTCCTGATTGGGCCCATTTTGATTCTATTTGGTGTCTTGGTGCTCCTGAGTGATTGCACAGTGAAATTATTGATCTGATAAAGAAACATTCATAGACTTGCATACTAGTGTTTTTAAATTAAGCAGGATTAGATGGGTTCCTATGAAATCAGCCTTGTTTCTGAGCTCTTTGTAGCATTAACAAAGGTGTTTCTGATGATTCCTTGGATTTGTACTACTTGTCTTTATTATATTTTCTCATAGACTCTAAGGGTACATCTACACTGCAGGCTTTGTTAAGTCGACTTAACAAGGTTGACTTTAAGTTGACTTAAAGTCGTCCTTGTTATGTCAACTTAGAGAGTCCACACTGAAAACTCCAGTTGACTGCCAGCGTCCACACTGGCAGGGGCTAGGTCGATGGAGGAGTGGTGCACTGTTGGTAGCTGTCCCACATTGCACCAGGGCCTGTAGGCCAATTAGGTCGATTTAAGGGCACTCCCCGTCCACACTGGCTTAAGTCGACTTAATAAATTCGACTTAAAAATTGTCAACCTTCAGAGATGTTTCCAAAGGGGTAGCCGTGTTAGTCTATTGTAGAAAGACAACAGAGTCCTGTGGCACTTTTAAAGACTAACAGATTTATTTGTCGCATGAGCTTTCGTAGGAGAAAATCCCACTTCGTCAGACGCTTTGAAGATGGGAAAGTTACAGAATGGGAGGAAATTAAATGCAGGGGAGTGTATGACATAGGATCAGGTCAGGCTGTAACAGCAAATCAAAATAGGTGTTAGGATTCAAACACTGGGGATGAAGTCAAATCACTTGTTGTAATGTGAGAAAAATCCATAGTCCCTGTTTAACCCCAAGACAACTGAGTCAAATTTGCATATAAGTTCGAGTTCTGCAGTTTCTCTTTGAAGCTGTGATTTGTTATTCATCTGTTTCAACACAGCTATTAACAAGTCGTCAAGGGAGTGAGCAGGGAGATGGAAGTGTTCCCCTATTGGTTTTGTAGTGTTGCAATTTCTGAAGTCAGATTTGTGTCCATTTATTCTTTGGCGCAGAGATTGTCCTGTTTGTCCAATATATAAGGCAGAGGGGCATTTCCGGCACATGATAGCATAAATCACATTGGTGGATGAGCAGGTGAACGAGCCCTGGATGGAGTAGGTGGCTTGATTAGGCCCTGTGATGGTGTCATCAGTGTAGATATGAGGACAAAGTTGGCAGCGTGGTCTGTTGCAGGGATATGTTCCTGCTTTAGTGTTTCTGTTGTATGATCTGTAGTTGCTGGTAAGTATCCTTTTAAGGTTAGGGGGCTGTCTGAAAGCAAAGAGAGGTCTGTCTCCTAAGGCTTGAGAGAGTGAGGGATCATCTTGTAAAATAGGCTGTAGATCTTTGATGATGTGTTGAAGAGGTCTGGCTTGGGGGTTGTAGGTGGTGACCAGTGGTGTTCTGTTGTTGTTTTTCATGTGCTTCTCCTGCAGTAGTTGACTTCTGGGTACCCGTCTGGCTCTGTCAATTTGTTTCTTCACTTCAGCGGGTGGATACTGTAGTTTTAAGAATGCCTGGTAGAGATCCTGAAGGTGTCTGTCTCTGTCTAAAGGGTCAGAGCAAATGCGGTTATATCTTAGGGCTTGACTGTACACAATGGATCGTGTGGTGTGTTGAGGATGAAAGCTCGAGGGATGTAGATAACTATACCGATCAGTAGGTTTGCGGTATAGGGAGGTCTTTATGTGCCCATCGCTAATTTGCACTGTAGTGTCCAGAAAGTGGATCTCTTGTGTGTAGTGTTCCAGGCTAAGTTTGATTGTGTTGTGGAAATTGTTGAAATCTCTATGGAAATCTTCAAGGGCATCTTTACCATGGGTCCAGATGATGAAGATGTCATCAATATAGCGTAGGTAAAGTAGAGGTGCTTTGGGATGAGACGTGAGGAAACGTTGTTCTAAATCGGCCATAAAGATGTTGGCATATTGTGGGGCCATGTGGGTACCCATAGCAGTGCCACTGACTTGAAGGTATAAATTACCTTCAAATCTGAACTGGTTGTGGGTGAGTACAAAGACAAGGGAGGTGCCGTCGTCAGCATGAATAAATCGGATTACGATCAGGAGGCTTATAAACAGCTGTCCAACAGAACGTTCTACAAACCACTCCTCTCTGACCCCACTGAGGAATACCAAAAGGAACTACAACACCTACTCAAGAAACTCCCCAAAGCAGCACAAGAACAAATCAAGACAGACACACCGCCAGAACCCCGTCCAGGGATATTCTATCTACTCCCAAAAATACATAAAAGAGGAAACCCCGGACGCACCATCATCTCAGGCATTGGCACTCTTACAGCAGGATTATCTGGCTATGTGGACTCTCTCCTAAGACCCCATGCTATCAACACACCTAGCTATCTGAGAGACACTACAGATTTCCTGAGAAAAATCCAATCCATTGACGGTCTTCCAGAAAATACCATCCTGGCCACTATGGACGTAGAGGCTCTTTACACTAACATCCCACACAGGGATGGATTACAAGCTATTAGAAGAACTATCCAAGATGATGACACAGCTAAACTTGTGGCTGACCTCTGTGACTTTGTACTCACCCACAACCATTTCAGATTTGAAGATAATTTATACCTTCAAGTCAGTGGCACTGCTATGGGTACCCACATGGCCCCACAATATGCCAACATCTTTATGGCCGATTTAGAACGTTTCCTCACGTCTCATCCCAAAGCACCTCTACTTTACCTACGCTATAGTATTATCAAATCAGTACACCTTGCATAGCTATATGTATAACTGGGTTTTTCTGCTTTATAAGCTTCACTTGCTCATTAAATAGAGAGAAATATAAAGGAGACAGTAGCAGAAAGTGAAAAAAGAAAGAGATTCTTTAACTATATCAGAAGAAGGAAGCCCACAAAAAGCTATCCTACATCGGGCTACTGTGGTCTTATACCTTTCTCTGAAGCTGCTGGTTTGGGCCATTATTGGAAATGGGACATTAGACTAGCTGCACCTTGCTTCTATTTTGATCCAGCTGGGCAATTCCTATGTTGTCACCATTTAGACGCTTTGGGACTGAAGGGGCTTTGCATATCCTCAAGAGGAACTCAGGGAAGCACTGTCCTCTCCTCAATTTGCAGGGAGCTTACAGTAACATGGACAAGAAAAGTAATTTGAGCTAACATTTACAAACCAGAATTTAGGAACTTTAATCCATATTTAGACATCTCAATAAGTGGCTCGTTTTCCAAACATGTCAAACATCCAGCAGCTCCCATAAAGTCCCTACATGGGAATAGGTTTGGAGAAGATTGTGATGAGACAATTCTATGATATCTGGATTCTTCATATTTCTGTATCTATTATTATTCTGGGTTCAGACCACACTGCACTAATTCTGTTCGTTAATACTCTGCTAGTGATGGATGAAGATCAAGTGGCCACTTGGATTTTATCAGAATGATCAGCGAATATTTGGAACTATTACCATTAAGACATCTGTTGAATCATTTAGCCTCTGTGATATTTTTTTTTTTTAATATTTAACAACTTCTTCCTGGGATAAGGGAAAGAGCCCATCATAAAAGGACAATAATGTATTCTCCAAAGAGAAATCCTGGATTGATCACTTGGGAAATTTATGATTTTAGTCTCCCTTATCTTAGAAACTGTGACTCTTTGATTGTTTCCAGGTGTGTATAATAGGAGTAGGAGTTGACCACAAGTGACTCAGCTTCATTTGGTCAGAGAGACCCCAGAGGGTAAGATTGAATGATTGCACTGTATCGGTAGACTTATGGCTTGTTCCAATGCACATTCAATGGAAAATGGCGAGAAAACATTTTATTATTGATTCGAACAATGCAATCAGATGTGCAGAATTATGATTCCATTTTTTGGACCCTGAGAATATTTGTAATGAAGTGTTTATGGGATAAACTTTGTTCTCATTTACTTTCTGGCAAAAAACATACTATATGCATGAGCTGCTTTGATTTGTTGATATGCTCATTTATGCAATGAATAATTCTTTTTAGAAAGTACATATTCAACATAAAATAATTAGGCACATTAATGACTAGAATTGGGCACAATAAATGAATAATATTACCATGAATTTGACTTCATTCTGCTCAACATTAATCCTTTTTAGAATGTGTTTAAGACAAACTCTGATATGATTCAGTTGTGTTTGTACTAATGATCATGAAAAGTAAATTTTAGTTTAGAGATGCAGATATTTGTTCTTGGTTTATTTTTTATGTATTGGGCGTTTTGTCAAGACAACAATGGGAGAGATTCACAAGAGCCCTCATCAGCTTTCTGGCAAAGAGGTAGTTGAATGAGCTAGACAAGAAGATAACCAAATTCTTTGTAATGAAGACTATGCATGCACATGCTGTTGTATTTTATCAGTGACTGTGGTGATAATAGAAAATTACAGGTCACTACACACACACTGTAATTAATATATTTTATATGGAAACATGACACTGTTTAGCACCCTTCACAACTCATGCAGAACAGCAGCTGCTTTGTTGTGAATGTGATAAGAGCAGATTATGTTTAAATGAGTTTGAATGCAGCCAACATATAATAGTCTAAAATTAAGCACGTGTATAACTACTGAAGGATCCATGTCTTACTGTGGAAATCCATTAAATGACATCATGTGCCTGCATATGGAAGGAAATGAAGACATTTAATTGCACAATAAATATGGTTTTACTCAGCAGTGATGTTACATACAGCCATGACGTTATAGGCACCTTCTTCAATTGCGTGACATGTAATTCAGTACTGCCTGTCTTTGTCACCTCTTGCTTCTAACACTGGTGTCGTGTGAACCGCCATCATTCAAGCATTCACATCTCATCTGATACCCTGGACTCTGGTTGGTAATATCTTTTCCTTCCTGAACTCAGGTTTACATTTTAGCTGCTCTTTTGGGCAAATATCTGATAAATTTTACCTCAGCCACTTGGTTTATGTTAAATTTGTACATGGGTTTAGAAAGTTCTTTAGATGGAGCTATGGCTACTGGCTGTAATGTTTCCTCAGAAGGAATGAGGAGGGTTAACATTGAACTCCTTTGATGGGGAGAAAAACTTGTTGGAAAGATATTTTGTGGAGAGAAAAAATGGTGGGAAAGACTGGTGGTATATGTATCCTAAGGGTAGATCTGTTCTTTTTTTCATAGATTGATATGTTACTTAAAATTATGGCAAAAATTACCATTTACAATACTTTACAAAAGGTGAATGGCCCACAAGAATATTCATCTGACTTGAAAGTGCAGAATACTTTAAATTGATATAGGAGCGTATTTTTTGTGTTCTTAATGCGGCATCCAACAGTAAAATATTTAATTAAGAGATGTCATATATTGTGTTGCTGGGTTCTTTTTATGCTGTTTTCAACAAGCCTAACTTTCAGTCTCTCGAGTTGTGTTGACATGACACAAATCTAGCACTATTTGCTTATGCTTGTAAAATTCTGTGGTAAGTTTGATTCCTCAGAAAAGTGAGGGATTGGTATCACAGCACAGAACAAGGGAGGGTGTTTGCAAGGAATATTAAAAGTAATGTTTTTAAGCCCAAGAGCCATTCCAGTCATACTGTAAATAGATTTCTTACTGGGAGATGTGATCACAACATGTCCCAAGTAATATAAAGGCTTTATATTTTCTTGACAAATTTATTCAAAAAAATGTAGTTTGATAATTTTTTAACCCTGGAAATAATGATTTATAGCAATGTGTTAGATTAGGGGTGTCCAACCTTTTCCGGTGAGGGGCCACATTTCAATTCATTTCTCACTCAGGGCAGGGGGGCGGTGAGTAAATTTTGGATAGATAAGGGAGGGGAGAGCATGGGGAATATAAGCAAGGCAGGGGTAGCATAGCAGAGCGTGGGAAACAGGTGCAGGGCAGGGGTGGTAGAAAGGACAGCCCCTTCCTCAGCCCCACCCCACCCCACCCCAGACTGGGATGGAGTGGTAGGGGGGGCCTGGCAAGGCAGGAGAAGGATAGCGGGAAGGGGTGGGGTGTCAAGGGTGGGGCAGGAGGGCAGAGGAGCAGTGTGGCTGGGTGGTGGGACCCATTGCTTCCTCTCCCCTCAACCACACTGGTTCCCAATCCCCCCCACCCTGCACTGGATCAGCCCCCTGAACCCTTCCCCCTACACTGGCTCCCCAGCCCTGGGCTGCTCCCTGCCCTGATCCTGGCCTCACGCTGCAACCCCCTGGCCCAATCCCAGCCCCGCATCATCCCCCGGGTCTCCCCCAGCCCCATGCTATTGCCACTCTCCCCTCTCTCCTCAGCCCTGATCCCAGCCCCCTTTTCCCAGCCCCATTCTACACTTGTGCCACCTCCATTCCATCCCCTTCCTCGGCCCCAATCCTGGCCCTACACTATTCCCCCAGACCCTTTCCCAGCCCCGTGCCATCCTCGTGCCACTCCCATCCCATCACTGCGGCACCACTCCACCCTGCACTACCCCCCCAGCCCGATGCTGGCTGCACACCACCCCCTCGAGCCTGATCCTGGCTGTGTGCTGCACCCCCCAACCTCCCAGATACCTTTCCCAGCTTGGTGCCATGGCCGGCCCTATTCTGACCCTGGACCTCCCTCCCCAGGCCGGAACCCAGCCCCATGAAAAACCTGGGCCCCCTGATTTTGGCCCCGCCTCCGGCCATCTCTACCTCACTGACAGGCCTGTGACCGCTCCAGGCTCCCCATGGACTTGCCTGGGGACCCATGACAGGAGCAGAAGTCCTGCCACAGCTTCCTGCCTGACTCCCAGGTGACCCACAGGCCGGATTCCAGCCCCTGGCAAGTTGCATTTTGGCCCACGGACCGGAGGTTGGACAAGGCTATGTTAGATTGTAACCTCCTTGTGGCAGGGACCATGTCTTCCTAAGTGTTTGATCAATGTCCCGGTTTAATCAATAGGCTCCTGATTCACAACATATTATTAATAAAAAAAGTACAGACATGGCCATAATCTGACTGGCATGAATGTATTCCTTGACATATTTTTAATCCTTATTTTTACTGTGTTTAACACAATATAAGATACTAATTTATGTAACATTATTCCTTGGCATGAAGAAGTTTAACTGCTTTTAGTGCTCAAAGTATAACAGTTCTTTGCATAAGACTTGATCCATCTTCCATTGCAGGCAAAAGGAGTCTTTCAATAACTGCAGTAAGAGTTAGATGTGGCCCATAAACATAACATAGTTACAGAGACTGAAGTAGGGCGTGGTCTCCATTGAATTAAAAACTGTTATGCTTGTGAGGAGGAATAGGCAGGACAAGCAGTGATTTTTCTCCTTATTTTCCAGCACATTTTTCACACTCTTTAGATGTCGAAGAGAGATGGCTTAAATGTTACAAAGCCAAGACGTATGTTGGTAGCGATATTATTAACATGGACATATTGTTTTACACAGAAACAAGATGTGGCGGTTTATTGTGGTGACCTGTCTAATACAAGCCTCTATAAGCTCAAACATGTGCCTCATCAGGGAAGGAATGAATCCTGAAACGTTTATGAATGTTGTAAGTCACATACTTGTGAAAATCTTAGCGGTAATGAAGCACAATAATTAAACAAACGCCTGAAAATTCAGATTCAGGGCCTCATTTCAGATTTTTAGCCACAAGATTTGGAGGTATCTGGCTTTACGATTTAGAGAGGCTCATTAATAACATCCACAAAGTGAGCTAATTGCAAACTTTGCATCCAAGTTTCGGTATAGATTTAATATTGGTAAGATTTTAATTAACCATTTTCTCTTTTACTCTTTTCCTTCCCCCTCTGTAGTAGCAGCACTATTCCTTCAGTCTGTTTTTTCCAAAGGGGCCTTCCAATTTCTTTACTGAAGGATAGATCAAGGGAAGTATTTCATGTGCATATGAGTAAGTCAGTAAAAATGGGAGTGTTCTCTCATATACAGTTCCATGCACTTCCTTGGTCCTAGATTTAAAAAATTCTTTACACTTCTCTTCTCTTCCTATATAACATGGTTGAGCTGTCACATTTCTTATAATCTTTTGCTTCTTACAAGTTCCTAAAGCTGGTCTTTGCAGAATTTTCTGGACAAACATACTCATCACAGACTAGCTGGAGTATTTATATTATTAAATACTCTGGCTCTGGGATCTGGACCTGGACATATCTGCCCTCTGTATGCTTAATTATCTTTTGGTTTGGGTTTTCATCATAGTCCTGGTAAAGCTCCCCCAGCTGCATACTCTCCAGGCTACTGTCTTTGGGCCTCACATACTAGGCCCACATGTTTTAAGCATCCCCTAATCTTTTTACTTGGCCTCTCTAGCCTGCTTCCCAGGCACAGGCTCCTTGTTTGTTACCCCTTCACTGAGATAGGCCTCATGGCTCACCAGCTAAGGTGCCCAGGAGCAATGGTAATGCCCCAGATTCCCGAGTAATTTGAACACACCCTTTCCCTGAGCTCCAGGCTTGTGGGCACTCTGGGTGCATCTACACTTACAGGTTAGGTCGACTTAAGGAGGCTTAAGTCGATCTAACTTACTCTCTGTCCACACTGGGCTTTTATCAAGTTGACTTAAGTTGTTCCTTAAGTCGACTTAAGTTGGTGTTATTAAGTAGGTGTTATTAAGTTGACTTAAGTTGTTCCTTAAGTTGACATAAGGAAAACTTAAGTCAACTTAATACCACCTAGTTTCAGGTCGATTTAAGGCTTAAGTCGATTCCTTAAATCTGTGTTTACAGATGCACAGATTTCATGATTTTGTTCCAAAAAGCAATCACTCTTTACTTTAGCTAGCACAAGAAATATACAGAGCTAGTCAAGACTCTAAGATAGCTGTACACATTTTCCTACCACAGTTTTCTCAGCACTCTTGAGAATTCTTTCAGTTTAGGGCAGAGCACCCTAAAGAGTACACGGATACCCCCTCCTGAATATAGCTTTTCCTCCAAATCATGGGGTTTCTCCTCTCCTCTCCTCTGCCAACTCTGTTCCTCTTTCCTGCCCAAACTCCCTTTGTCTCTGTGAGTCATTCCTTCAATTTCCTCTTTGTCCCTGATCAGTCTCATCAGGTGATCAAAGAGTTCCATCAGATGATCCATTGTTTAGTTACTTCCTCTTTGGAGTTCGGGCTTGAAAAACTGGTTTGCCATGGGGATCAATATCTCTTTGCCGAGGGTGCTCTGTTTGAATGGATGATCATCAAAGTTAGTGGCCTGCCATTGTCCCTGGTCAGAGAGCTAGTCAACGGCCCTGATAGCTGATAATGAATTGTACAGCAATATCATAAAATTAATTGGAATTCTTAAATTGTATCTAAGCAAATTATTACAGTTCAAAAGTGATTTTATTGTATTTTTCTCATTTATTAATAACTGACCCTTTTTCCATTTGAAACACTTACTGAGAATTTCTTAAAATTACTATTCCAATGAAAACTGTTTTTAAATAAGATTCCTGAATATTTATTCCCTTCTGACTAAAACTATTGCATTTGCATTTGTGAAGGAAGACCATGCAAATGTTTACATTCTTTGTGGAGAAATGTCTAAGTTTTTCTCCAGCTAATCCAGCCTTCTTGACACCTCCTTGTTTAGGGAATTAGGATGGAAAGCTCATGAGAACAGGCTTTTGGGGAATATTTTCAATATTTCATGGTTTGGGCCAAGTTAGGAATACATTGAGACTCATCAGTTCTCTCTACTTTAGGCTTTATTTCATATCCCATTTGAAAAAGAGTTAAGTGCAGAAACTCATACATTTTAAATAAAAACACTGACACTTCCTAATGGGAAATGTCTTCCTCTCTGCAACAGATAATATAAAGACTTGATACAAGTAAACAATCTTAGAGCTTTATTATAATTCCTACAGAGTCAGCTGATCTACTACGAAGGATATCCGAGCGAGGAGTATGAAGTTTTGACAGATGATGGCTATTACTTGAGAATAAACAGAATTCCTTATGGCAGGGATAATCCTATGGACAAAGGTATGGCTCCATTGTCCTTGATGCAAAAATCCCCAAATAACATACATCCAAAATAAAATATTAATGAGCCCACCAATTGGAGTGAAAAAAATATATTGGGGACAAGTTTAGTATCTGTGGCAAAATCCTGAACTCAAAATATTTTTTCTCAGAGAGAAAACCAGTGAAGTCTTTACAAATTTCTGTATACTCATACTTACTCTGAAACAGAGTGCAGGAAAACTGAGAATGCTCAGGTGATGGGTTTTGACATTAGTAAGATATAATTTCAGAACCAGAGAGGCTAGATGTGTTGGCTGAGTTGCAGTGATTTTTTTTTTCTATGCATCTGTGACTTTTGCATATTTTGTTCCATTTTGTTGTTGTTGTGTCAAACAACCAGCCTTAGTTATGAGCAGTTAAAAATAAGGATTTAGTATGGAAATACTTAGGAAATCTTAACTACAATTGTTAGTGTTAACAGCATGATGGCTAGTTATATGTGTATATGAAATGCTAGTGATTGCCATAATTAAATTTTTGGAACATTTCTTTCTAAACTTCTCTTTACAATTGCTTTTAACTTTAGCTAATTATTTGTCACATTCCAAAGGGGTAGCTGTGCCAGTCTAGTTCAGCAAAACAAACAATGGGTCTTGTGACACTTTTAAAGACTAACAAATGTATTTATCGCATGAGCTTTTGTGGAAGAAAATCCCACTTCATCAGACATATGAAGATGGAGAACTTCCTCCTATTCTGTAAATTCTCCATCTTCAAGCATTTGATGAAGTGGGATTTTCTCCCATGAAAGTTCATGTGGTAAATACATTTGTTAGTCTTTAAAAGTGCCACAAGACTCCTTGTTTATTTGCCATGGGGTATCATACTGATGGATGTGGTTAGATTATAAAAGTTTTATCAGCCTGTGTCTGGGGTGAATGCAATACAGTATATCACTTTGTTGTCATGTTAAAGAAATTATGGTTTGGTAACATATTCCATTTATTTAGGTCCAAAGCCAATTGTGTTTCTCCAGCATGGATTGTTTGGTGAAGGTAGCAACTGGGTTGAAAATTTGGCCAACAACAGCCTAGGCTTCATGCTAGCAGATGCCGGCTATGATGTTTGGATAGGAAATAGCAGAGGAACAACCTGGTCCCAAAGACACCAGAACTATTCAGTTGACCAAGAGGAATTTTGGGATTTCAGGTAGGTTGAACTGGAAAGAAATCAATGAAGGCAGCAAATGGTTTTACATGTTGCCAATTCTGTATGTGCCGGGATCTGCATTGCACTTAATTCATGTGAACGTCAATTTGGGTGGCTTGTACTCAGCAGTGGTGCTTATAGAATATTCAGATCTGTAATTTTGTATAACTTTCCACTTGGCTCCATCGCCAAGGGACTGGGATGCCATAAGTGCAAATCAGCAGAGAACTTCTCTTGTTCACATCATTTATGCCATTGATTTCAGTATGGGGATAGAGAGTAAAATAAAACCCTCCGTGTGATAGAGACCTTTGTATTGAAATATGCCACTGTCAGGACCATTAGTCACCTACAGAGATATACTGCACTGTTAGAGGTGTTTAGCTCATTAAATTTCATAAGGAACCTTTCCCTCACTGCTTACACAGTTGGCAGGAATAGTCAATCCCTGAGCACAAAGCAGGACAGGGATTGCTCTCGTCCTGCACCATGGGGATAGACTTTGACCCAAAGGGGCTAAGGAGACCATAGAATAGACCCTGTCCCTTTCCATTTGCACCACTCCAGAGTGGGCACTATGCTAAAGGGGCAACTGAACGTTCCCTTTCAAGTGGACAAGTTCCAAAGGGGTAGCCATGTTAGTCTAGGTCAGCCAAACAAATAAGGAGTCCTGTGGCACTTTTAAAGACTAAATAAATTAGTCAGTCTTAAAAGAGGCACAGGACTCCTTGTTTGTTTTTTCTTTCAGGTGGAGAAGCTCAGGCACAAAATGCATGTCATGCAGGCTTCGGGCAATACAATATCATCACATTTTCCAACTGGCTGCTGCCTCCTCTTTCAGCATTGTTTAACTATAGCTGAGCCATTTTGTCACCGGCTCATCTTTAGTAATCTATCAGAACTGGGTCTACTTATTGGATTTCCATTTAAAGGACATTGCCATTTTCCTTTAGCACAGAAGCAGAATTAAAAGAGCATAGAGCTAACATTAATACAAACGTCATGGCTTGGCCAAAAGAGCATTCTTGTATTTCCTAAGCTTGAAATATAAATAAGAAATCTGTGTGACTTAGAGAGACTAAAGACAAACTCTAGGCTGGCGAGCCTATGGTAGGCTGGAACATTGAATAGCTTGAGCTATTACCTCAGACCCATGGTTCACCAATGTTGCATTCAAATGCACATAAGCAGGATTTGCTGGCCAGAGTCTCTCCTTACCTCGACCTTCACTTGCTGCCTGATTCTGAGAGCAAGCCCTACTGGACAGCTCGAAGTTGTGGCTCTGGTATAGGGTCTTTAATGGATGCTTCAGCAATGAGGATTGATGTAATGGAATAAAGCTCCATTATGTCCCCTCTCTCACATCTGGTATCTCCCCAGTGTTGGGGGTTTAGGGAAGGCTGGGGAAGCAGCCAGAAGCACAGCCCTAGACCCCAAGCAATTACACTCAGCAAAGCAGAGAGCTTCCCTACACAGTGGGAGTTTTCTCCTGGAAATTTAATCCCAGACTCCTCCCCTTTATGTCACTTTAGTGGTGGATAGGCATCATAACCTACTTGAGAATCAGGCCTTATAACTTCATTATGTTGCTAATTTCATATTTTTAAATTGCAGTTTTCATGAAATGGGCAAATATGATCTTCCAGCCATGATCAACTTTATTCTGCAGAAAACTGGACAGAAGCAACTGTATTATGTTGGCTACTCTCAGGGCTGCACTATGGGTATGCTAGCAGAATTTTGGGCATCAGCATTGTATGTGTCTCTCTTTTAAGTAAAGAAGGGTTTATCTGGGCTACTATTACCTCTTTCATATGTTTATAAGCAAACAATTGCAGAGAATATTCTCATTTTTGTGTAACATTCTTCAGGTACTTTATATAGGATTAAATCCAGAATTCCTTTCTCAGTTGAAAGTCAGACCTATCTGAGGTGGAAATCCCACTGTAGATATGGCTCCTGAGATGTAGTCAGGGAGGCCAACAAATTCCTAGAACAACCAGATTGGTTTTGGTGACCTCCAAAGTTTTCTCTCTTGCTAAACTACATCTTGCTGTTGCAAATGGATTTTTTGACTATGCTCCAACCTGCAAAAACTTTAATTGCTGGAGGGACCAGAATACCTCCTAAAATTAACCCAAGGAATCTACACAACATTCATGGCTTTTGTTTTCAGATGAAGTGCATAGTTTTCCCTTGTTCAGTTTCCCACTGACGGAATGAACTAACTAACTAACTAGCCAAGATGTGAAAATGAATTTACTAACTTAGGCTATGTCTACACTAGAAAAGTTAAGTCAACTTTGTTAAATTGAGTTAATAAGGTTCATTTAGGCACTAATCCCTGTCCACACTGGCTTGGAGTCAACTTAAGGCTCAAGTCGACCTAAAAGGAGGTGTTATTAAGTCGACTTAAGCTTACCTCAAGTCAATTTAAGGAAATGCTTAAGTCGACTGAATAAAAGCCCAGTGTGGATGTGGCTTTGTTCAGGTTAATTTAAGCCTCCTTAAGTCAACCTAAGTTGCTAGTGTACATGCACCCTTACTGTTCCAACTCAGGCCTATCAATTTATCATATTCTCTGTTAGTAATAGTGATAAAATACTACCCTTTTAGTCTCAATAACTGCTGACCAAGAGAGCTGCTTCTTGGCAATAAGCATTAAAGAGGTCTGTATCAGGGCTATATTTGATCACAGAAATAGAAAAATAATCTCCTTTGAACATATTTTGTGTGAAAGCGATATGAAATAGAAAGGCAGTGAACAAATATCCTTGGCTATGTCTACACTAGAAGAAGTTAGGTCGACTTTGTTAAGTCGACTTAGGCTCAGTCCCTGGCTAAATTCTTTCATGACTTCACCTGTTCTGATTCATAGTTAAAGACCACCCAAACTGCATACAAATCCCTTCATTCTGTATTAGAACTGATTTCTTCTAAACCAAATCTGCCTGATAGGTTCTGATGCACACTCTGATGGAGTTTTCAGACAAATGCCTGTACGTATTAGATTATTTTTGTAAGATTTCTGTAATTATTTTCTTCTACTTTCTCAGCATTCATAGCATTTTCATCCATGCCACAGCTGGCACAGAAAGTCAAAATGTTTTTTGCCTTGGCTCCGGCAGCCACGCTTGCATATGCCAAAAGTCCTATGGTGAATATTTTATTAGTTCCTGAAGGACCATTAAAGGTATGAGATTTCTTTGTGTTGTATTACTCGGAGTTCTGGTTTTAAAAAGTGGTATTGTGCCTGAACATGAGTCCCACGCTATCAGAGAATACCAGAGGAAGTATGTTGTAAACAGTGTCAGAATTAATCTCTCTGTTGGGAAGCTTAACTACTGAGTTCCTGACTTGAGTATGTTTAAATTAGCAATTGTAATGTTGTATTCAAATATTTTTAAAAAAAAAATATTTTGAAAAAATGGCGGAGGGAGAAAATAGTTGAATGTGAATTTGCCAGCTACACATTCAGATTACCATATTGATACAGTTCTGATACATATGTCTACAAAGTATCTGTACAAGTCAGGTACCCAGTGGAAAGTCACTGTCAGGGCTACCTGAATCAGGCCTGGACTTCCATAAGGGAGCTATTGCCTGGCCCTGCAGGTAGAGCCAGGAATAGAAACATTTTGAAAGTTCACTGTAAGTAACAACCTTTTGCATTTTCACAGAGTATTCTTGGCAAAAAATACTTCAGCTGGTGGGGTGAGACTATGAAGAAGATTGCTGCTAAAATATGCAACTATAAAATACCCAGTAAACTTTGTACCAGTGTGTTTTTCTATGCGGGTGGATTCAATGAGAAAAACCTAAATTTGGTATGTGTGTATATCTATATCAGTCCTATTTTTTTACCGATGATTAAAATGAAGCTAACTTTTTGCATTCAATCATATTTGTGCCAAATGTGCAATTATTTAATTTGGAATGAGTAAAGCAGGGTCCCTTAAGCATTCTAGAGTTTTGCTAGACAAGGACTTTCAAACATGAGAATGGAGAAGGCAAATGCCACAGTGATGTAGCTGGGGATAAGCAGTTTAACTGGGAATTGCTGAACCCCCACATGGTTCAGTGGTTTGGCTAATGTGTTATCTGTCTTTTTCTCCATGAAACAACATAAATGTTTAACGTGGCATTAAAATATCATAGTCAGCTTTGGAGTTTTCAGCCTGCAGTTCCAGGTCCTGATTAACATTACAGCTGTGTCATATAAGATGATGTACAGAAGGGGTCAGCAACCCCCAGCACGCATGCCAATAGTGGCACTCAAAGCCATTTGGAGTAGCACATGGTGACCCTCTCCAATGCCACAGAAATTGCCACTCCTGCCTGAAAAAACTACTCCCGCCCCATTCTTTCTACAGCATGCCTGGAGACGGCTCCCCAGGCATGGCCTGGAAAGAAAGCACCCGGAGCACTTCCTTTCCATGGCATGCTTAGAGATGCCTACCCCAGCCGCAGCCACATGCGTTTCCAGGGACACCATTGAAAGAAGCCAGTCCACATGGCTTCTTTCTGTGGCATGCCTGGAAACCCACCCCTCCGGCCATTGCTGCCACCAAATTTTCAGACGGTGGCCACTTTTAGTCAGCAGAGGGGGCTGCGGGCATGGGGGTTGGTAAAGGTTGCTGACCCCCGTTGCACAGGGTGGGGTCACAGTGCGCTCTCTCAGTACTGTGGGTAGACAGTCTGCATGGGTTTCCAGTAGGGGGGGTGTGCTGGCGGGCAGTAGAGAGGCTGTTGGATCCAGTGTCCCCAAAACAAGCACACACTGCCGCATAGATAGGTTAAGAAATAGCTTTAGAGTCTGTCTGTCTGTCTGTCTGTTTGCGGAGGAGGTGTGTGTGTGCATTCCACGCCTCAGACTCACCTGACGTACGCTAGATTGCTGCCCAGAGAGGAAATAGCTGCAGTTCCCTAAATAACAGGCACCAGTTGCCACCTGATATTAATCAATATTATTAAACTGTGTCTGTAGCTTCACGGGCACCAGCCTGCCAAAGATTCAAGTATTGTCTGCTGGCGACATTGCAGGGAACCCGCTATCACACAGGCACAGAACTTTTGTCAGGACTATTTAATCTGTTCTCTGGGGAAAATACCGACTGTTCACTGGCAATCCATTTGCCAGATGTGTCATTTCCATGGCAACCTGGAGTCCTCTGAATGAAAAACTGGACAGGACGTTGTACCTGGGGTGAGCTGGTAGGTTGCTCGACCTGCTTTTAAATGAAGCCCCATGCAGTATGCAGAGTGACCGAGTTGTGTGCTTCCAGGGGCTGGTTCTATTAGCACAGAAATTAACAGCAGTTCAGCACCGGCTTTCAACTCAAACTTGGCTGCTCCTACATAAGCAACCCCTAACTCCTCTGCTTACAGAGAGCAACACCTTCTTCCTTTATGTTCAGATTGTCTGACAATCCCCTAGCTCAGTGAATCACCAGAATCCACTTAGCTTACCCCAGGATCAACCCATTGTTCAAGCATGAGGTGGTTCAGGGAAATACTGCAAGACTGTTTTCTCTGGCACTCAGAACCGTAACTTGGACAAGATTAAATGAAACCCTAGAATAAGTTCAATGAGAGCCTGATATTACAAATGCTTTCTTACTACTTTTGGCAGAACTGCAATTGATTTAAAAATGAACAGGTACGAGAGAAATTGTATTTCTGAAATAGTATTTCAAGTTTTTCTGGCTATCCAGTTTTCGACTACTTGTAATGCTGTAGTTACTAAATTGAATTGTGTTTTGTTCATGTAGAATTCTGCTTTGTTCCTATTTCATTAAGAAAACAAATGATACCCTAAAAATGTTATCTTGCAGAGTCGAATAGATGTGTATGTAGACCATTTTCCAGATGGAACATCTATTAAAAACCTACTTCACTGGGCCCAGGTAGAGCTTCTGAAATCTTTCAGTATTCTGTCCTTTGTACTCTCCTTTGATCTCTCTGGTCATAGTTAAAACCTAGTTTGTCCAGAACAGATGGGCAGTTATTTATCAATGAGATTTTAATATCGGAACATAATCCTTTAATTTCCATCTTTGAGGTTGATTACTGAGAGTTTTCAGTGTGAAAGGATGTGTATGTAGGAAAGCTATGAATATTATGGTTGTAAAGTCACACTCAAAAGTTAGGACATTCCAGAATAAAGTTTGTTCATGCAACCTTAATGTAGATTTCCTTGTGCATAGGTATTCTGTTCCAGGCTTTAATTGTATGACTGCACACTATTTTTTTCCCCACAGGACCTTTCCTCATTCAGTGCACAGGATAGACAAGGCTCAGGGAACGTAGGGTTTTTCCAATATGCCATTGAATTGGTTTTACTGAATTTGCCAGAAGAATTTAGCCTAAGATAGATGCCCAGTCTGAAAAAATGATTAAAGTTTAGCCAGCTGAAAACTGGCTCTTATTATGAAAAGTGTCAGGTGATCTTAACTATAGGTTGCTGCTTGCGTCACCTATAATGCCTCAAAAGAACATTAGTATAGAGAGGAATTCTGAAAAGGACAATAATAACTCTCTGAATTATTTATATATTTTGAGGTTACTGTGTCAGTAAAGAGAAAAATGGAAAAAAATATGGACTATGTAATACCAAGTCTGTCAAAACAAAGTTCTCAAAAAGCATCCCATACGCAGAATATTAATGATGACGTTAACAAAAAGAGAAACCTGTTTGTTAACATATACGGATTAAAAATTACTCACCAGCAATGAAAAGTGAGAAGTGATTTTGAAGATGTGCATGTAATTCTTTTAGTTTTTGTCCGAAATATCCTATTTTAGATGCAAAGAATTAAATTCTGACCCTATTGAAGTCAATGAGTGTTTTGCCAAAATTTCACCCAAAATGTCTAATTTTAGTCCAATGTTCTGTGATAGGATTGCTTTATGATAGTTTGAGGCAGAATAGCACTGATACACAAAGACATGGGGATAATTATGTGTTTAATTTTATGCTTTCCTTTTTTCATTTTTCTAGGGAACTAAATCAGGAGAATTCAGACATTTTGACTATGGCAAGGAGAATCAGGTTAAATACAACCAGGTAGTAAAAATTTATTTTTATTGAAAAGTAAGTGATCTTTTAAAAAATAAGAATGGGTATAAAGCAAAAGTATTGCTATGCAAGACACAAAGTGGCCAAATATGTTACTGCATTACATCTTCAGTTCTGGAGTCCCAGGCCTCTAATTTGATGATAGTCTATGCTTTAAACCTATGTATTCAATTTAACCCTGAAGCACTCACGGCCTGCTGCAGAGAAGCTATTGGATGGATGCTACAACAAATGGCAAAGCTGCATAAGGAAATGCACAGTACATTGTATTTGAATACCGGGTTCTCGGTCTTAACTCTTCAACACCAATGTCTTAGTAATCTTTTTCTGAAGGTTTATGAAAGAAGACTATTTTTTGGCCACACAGCATCTTATTTAAATATGTGGTACCATAGCTTTTGTTTCTGGAAGAGTTTAATTGGTACCTCACTAATGACAAATATACATTTTAAGTTGTTATTTCAATAATGGGTTTTTCAGATAGATAATATCATTATCTTTCTTATTCCGGTCATAGTTATAAAGAAGACATCAAAATGTAACCTCAAGGTTTAATGATGAGCTAAATGAATCTCTCACAATCTAACAGATTACAAAAAAATACAACAGGAAAAAAAGTTTATTTCTTAAGAAGCCATGCCTTGCTTGATCTATTGTTTTAATAATTGTGTTAATTTATTTGTTATTGTTTCTCCATTGTGCCTGTGAATTTTTTGGTTTTTGCATTCAGATATAAGAATGTGGAATGAAAGTGGCAAATTTAATTCAGCTCTTTAGTAGTACTTTGCAAACTTTTATTATTTGGGCTGCATCTTAATTGACAAATTTTCTTATGAACACTTTCTCCCCATTTGCCCCCTGCCCCTCCCACCCTCAGTCATAGCACATCCTTAAACTTTTATATGAATTGACTACAGGGGAAACTAGCATTCCGAAAGTGTTTATGGACTTTTGGGGTTGTATTTAATATGGACTTCATCCATTTGAAAAATGTAATCATACGGTGTTCCTTTGCTTTTCATTCCATTGACCCCTCTCATTTGTTCTTTTACTCACTTTCTCCGGTTTCTCTGAACCTGCTCATCTACCATCTCGTCACCTTCTCCTTCACTATCTTGCCCTGTGTTCAGTGCTGCTTTGTCCTTACCTCCCATGCACAATGTCATTTTTGCTTGGCCCTTGTGTCTTCCCACACGTGCTCCCCTGCTTTCAGGTCCTCCTTTCTCCCTGTCCAGCTAACAGGTTCCTCTCTTCCCCACTCCCTTGCATGTATTCCATTTCATACTCTTCTGATCATGGTTCCCTGCCATGTGTTCCCTATCTCCTCTGATCTTCTGTGCATGCTGCATGTTGGATGTTCATCTCCAGCTGGATGGGTCTTGGCTCCTTTCACCTTAATTTTTGTTTAAAAATTAGGACAGCTTCTCAGACTTAGATTTTTTTTTTTTTGTCTTTCAGTCTGTTCCTCCCTTATATAAGATAGAAGATATGACTGTGCCCACTGCAGTATGGTCTGGTGGAGAGGACTGGGTGGCAGACCCAGAGGATATTGACATGTTAATTCCTCGAATTACTAACCTAGTTTCCCACAATCGTATTTATGACTGGAACCACTTTGATTTCACCTGGGGTCTTGATGCATCCAAGCGTGTATACAGTAGAATAATTGAACTGATGAGAAAGTATCCATTAAACCACATAACCATGTTTGAGAATTAGGTAATTTAGTTTTATTGAAACCTGCTTTCTGGATGTGTGGCAATAGTCTGCTTTTCTAGTTGCTATTTTTTCAAATCAATCATGGAACTTGTAAAAAACAAGGGGGAATTACTCTGACTGGAGTTAACATTTACTTTATTTTTCTTTTGGTCATGATACCAATATTTCCCCATCTGCCTGGTGAAATTCAGCACTCAGGATGCTATAAACCAGAAAACTGAATTACATGTCTCAAAGAAAATATTTCTGAACCCAAAACTAAAATTTTATAATGCACATTTCAGCAATGAGCCAGAATATGCTTGAATGCCTCAAGTCGTTCAGCACAGTCCATCATTAGATGTTGAACAAATGAGGACATTTCTCTGGTTCACTTACAGTACTAGATAACTTTCCCATTTCACATATTTAAAATAAAGGTTTTTTAATTACTAATCAATAATATAGCTTTTCATATAGCTGTGTATCATGATTTTACAGTTAAAGCAGTCTTAGTTTTACTTTGACCACTTATTTTGTACAGATACATATAACTATATACAATAATAATGATAAAACAGGAAAAATACATACATGAGTATGTCCTTGAATTGAAAGGCTTGTAGAAAAAAAAATAAAGAGAATCACACTAGGAAGAGATGAATGGGGAGGGGGGAAACTCAATGTCTGGAATCTAAAATATATGTGTAATTAAGGATACAAAGTTATATTTCCCCCTCATGTAAATATACCTTTTTATTTCCAAAAATTGCAGTTACCCCTCCCAGGCATTTTTCCAGGTCACCAGCCTCTCAGTTTATCAGCTTCACATAACCAGCTATATTTCCTTTACATTGAAATCAGTATTCTGATAATGGGCAATATGGATTCCATCATCCATATGGGATGACCTTATCACCAAGGATGTAGCTCATGCAGTTTAGTTCTTTTGACTGTGAGAGATTCTTATTTTAGTAAGGATATTTAACAGATGAAATGAGATGTTTCTCTTCCCCAAACTAGTTCTATTATTTGTGGCATTTGATTCCAGGTAAGATGCATTCACTTGCATATCCACATAATATATCCAATATCGGAATGATCATCTTCAGAAAAAAAATACCTTTTACCAATCTGATTGGAATTGAGTGCATTTGTGTGAACTGAATAAATATTTCTTAACACTCAAACTGAATTTATAAGTGTTGGTAAAATTCTATCCCACAGTTTGCAGGTGAAAGAAACTTGAAGAGTCCTTTCCTATCTACAGTTTAGAGAAATTAGTAATGCCAATGTACATTTTCAGTCTTAAAATTATATGTTTCTGAAATTATTTGCATTTTCTTAGGATTTTGCTATAACTGTTTAAAAAGAGGTATTGATTTTGGATTAGGTTCTATATTACTTGTGTAGAAAGGAAATGTGGAATTTTGGAGAGTATACAGTCATAGTATCAAGGTATATCGATGCAAATCAGGGACATGTAGAGTGCAAAGCCTGCTTTAGGAGGCACTCTGGAAGGACTACCATGCAAGGAAGTATCAATTTGCTAGTTTTCATCAATATTGCCACAAATTAGCAATGTAGGTAGCAAAGTATCTCAAACTGTTGTATGGAAGACCCTCACAAGTATGTTGCTGTGACTACAAATGATATATATCCAGGGTATTAACAGAGAGAATATTCTCAGTAATTATTTTATTTCTTGTTATTGATACTTATTTACTACAAACCATTTCTTTTAAAATTGTAATAACATAGCTCTTTCATACTCACTCTTGATCTTTTTCTTGTAAATGAAAAAATAAAGAAGGAAAACATTTAAATACAAAAGTTCCTTTTATGCCTCCTAAAACTTATATTTATTATGTCCTCAGTGCCAAAACCTGAGCATTAATTGACATTGGCAGCTCCTGTTGGGAACTGCAAGTGCCAGCACCTGGAAATATGCAAAGGCCGCATCAAAGGTGAAAAATAGGTTATTTATCACTGTAACTGCAGCTCTTTGAGAGTTTTATCTTTGCGTATTCACATTATCTGCCCACTAGAAGCATTGCATTTGATGACTAGTCCCTTATTCAGAATGGCTGATGTGACTCGGTGCCTGGAATTGGCCACACGGAGAACGCAATAGTTAGGACAGACTGAAAGAAACAGAGCAGACAATACCCAAAGCTGGTGGTTTATTCTAGAATTAGTAATCAAACCAGTAACACAAGAGATTCTGTGGTACTGCTCCAGTTGTCTAGAAGCCAAACACTGTCTCCTTTAGGTATTGCAGCCCAAGGTCCCATCTAGACAACCAAGTCTAATATAGTAAGAGTTTATTGAAAACCTATTTGACAATATGTGAGGTTCTACTAATCCCAAAATCAGACACTTATCTCCAGGTCAACATGAAGCTCAGATCTTACCCAAATATAGACTGTCAGACAATCCTTAGTAAACTAACTAAAGATGTATTCATAAAAGAAAAGAAGAAAGTGATAAATGGTTAATAGATCATATGCATATGCAAAGTCCTTATATCAGTAGCAGCTGTAGCAGTGATAGAGTAGATTGCTGGTTTGCAAAAGCCTCTCTGGTAACTTGCAAAAGATTGGAAGGTCCTAGGTCCATAGTCCTAAATTCAAGATGCTTCTTTTAGCTGTAAATCCACAGTCCAGAGAATTGGAGCAGGAGAGAGGCAAAATGATATGTTTTAGGTCATTTATATCCTTTTGCCATGTGCGTGGAAGTTTGCTATCCCAAACGAAGCCCACAGACCGGGTGCCTGGAAAGTTACAACCTGACACATGAGTTTTGAATGGTTGGGGTTGGCAATGCTGTACTCAAAAGAAGAGAGGCTTGATAAACTATCTCATACAATTAGTTCCCCCTTTTCATTAATCACCATTTTTATAATTTTCAAATGTGAACAACACACCTTCTATTGTGCAACATATGTTTTGAATAACTGAGGTGCATCAGTTAGTATTCTGATGGACGCTTACTTAGTACAGAGGTTACACTGCTCCCCCTTGTGGCTGTACAGTTCTTTATTTAGACTGAACATGAAATGATTGAGGATTATTTTTGGCAGACTCTTGGAGCATACGTCTAGTAGGGCTGCATCTACACAGAAAAGTAATAGGACTTAACTCCTGATTCCTGACCTGACTCAGGCTCAAGCCTTCAACCTCCACTGAGTTCTGGGACCAGGGGTCTGAGCCCTTGATTAGTAAGTATAATGTGTGTGATGGAAGGAGAGTTAGTTCTAAGCCTGAGTTTGAATCCCGGACTTATGCTGTAGTGTAGACATACCCAGGGAAAAAGAGAACCTGTATTTGCCAACTGGGCTTTAGAATAGGGTGCTCCAAACACCTAGAAAAGCTGTTTTGATTGGATCAGGTGCCAGTTATTAACTGTTAACTATAAACATTGCCTGTTATTTTGGCTACACCCTGTTCCCTTCTCCCCAGGAAGCCACTAGCAGCTCATCCCGGCTCCCTTCTCCCCAGGACTGCTCAGGATCCCAGCAGTCCTGGCCAAAGGAAGCCCCGTGGCTCCTTTCTGCCCAGGACCCGAGCAGTCCCGGGGCTTCCCTCTGCCCAGGACCCCCATGGGGTTTCCCTATCAGCTGGAGCGCGGTCCAGGGCAGAAAGGAGGCACAGGGCACCCTTCTTGCTGGGACCGCTGGGATCCCAGGAAAAAGGGAGCCCCGTGCTCCCTTCTGGCTGGGACGCTGGGGTCCTGGAGAGAAGGCAGCCCTGTGGTGCCTTCTGGCCAGGACCATGGGGCTTCCTTCTCCCTGGGACAGCTCTGCGTTCCCTTCTCCCCTGGACCACACTGGGGCTTGCTGTCTTAGGGAGAGCCCCCCAACCCTGGGGAGCTGAGGCTCCAAAGGAGCCTTGCCTCGCCCTGGACCTAACCAGTCAACTTAGAGAGTCTAGTGTGGACTCTCTAAGTTGACTGAATAAGGTCAACTTGGTAAAGTCAACTTAGTAAAGTCGACCTAAATTCTTAAGTGTAGACATAGCCTATCTGCCTTATTTATTTCAGAAAACTCCTGTTTAAAGCTTGCATCATAATACCTCTTCACAGATTCTTGAAGGCTTAAGAGTACAATGTGCTCTGGTAGTTTGCACACACCAGCCTAAGAGAGAAACTTATCTGTATGTAAGTTTATCCTAATTTTCCACAGTCCTGACAAACTTCTTGCAAACTAACATGTGAAATTGGCCTGAGCTGAACATGAGTACGAAAAAAAAAAAGGACCTAAATAAATAAAGTCAGCATTAAATGCAAGCATATTTTTTTCTGTCTGGCTTGTGTAGCTCTAGCAATATCAGAAAATATATAATACATAGTACTCCATAGATGAAAAAAACCAAATCTGTGCTCTTAGAACATTGGGCTGATATAGCAAAGCACTCTATACTCAGGAAATACCAAAGTTGTATTCATGCTCACAATTTAAATCTGCCTGCTTTCCACCTATGCTTTGCAATAGAATTGCATAATTATTTCTGTTCATTAGGGAGAAAACACGCTCGACGCTAGTAAGGAAGCATTAGAAGTGTTGCAATCAATTTAGAAAGAGCTGGATACCACTTTTCTTGTGTTGTTTTGTTTTTTCTCTCTTAAGACCTAGCTCCTGGAGTCATGTGATTGAGACTCTCAGCTTTCATTAACAAAATGAAACAAAACCATAATTGAAGTTAGTGCCTGAAGAACTTTGCCTGTTAATGGTAATTTTTTTAGTAGTTTCTGGACAGCTGCAGAGTAAATCTTTCTGACCACAGTATAGACATTCTCAAATGCACCATTGTCATGAGCTGCAGTAAAATTTTTAGATTTAATACCAGCAGACATCTTCTTGTTTTCTTTCTGATTCATTAAATCTTGGAAATCTACCTTGGGTACACCATTGGCACTGCTTACCACATCCGACTTTATAGATCAGTTAGGCAGTGTTTTTAGTAGTTTAATGTTTTCTTCCCAGAGGTAAGCAACTCTTGAATCCTTGCCTTGAATAAAAAACCCCATTGTTGGTTAATAATGCTTCCAGCCCGTGTCGCCCCAAAAAGGTGCATTT
The DNA here is from genome assembly GCA_007922175.1 of Pelusios castaneus. Classification (NCBI taxonomy): domain Eukaryota; kingdom Metazoa; phylum Chordata; order Testudines; family Pelomedusidae; genus Pelusios; species Pelusios castaneus. The sequence continues at coordinate 30,183,516 of ML685755.1, read as the reverse complement.
CTTCATTAATGTGCAGGTGTGAATTTGCTGAACTTGGACAGGTTGTAATGCTTCATTATCGCTTCTAACATTGTATTTAAAGCTCTCCTGTTGGTTATTACAACTTTCTACTGCCTGGCAGAGATGGAGCCACCATGTTCCTCTGTGTTTTATTAGTTGAAGTCGATCTGTATCACACTAGTGCTGGTATTGCTTGTACTCCTCTTTTAATTTTGTACTACCATTAAAATAATAAAAAATGTCCACCAGCAGATCTTCCACTGGTTTTGAAATTGTTTTAACAGCACCCTTTACTTCTACATGTGCAATGTGGGAAACAAAAGGCAAGACTGTACATGAACCAACCCTGCTGTTTTAGTCGATTGAAAACAGAGTTATCTTTTCCTATCATGATTTTGGCAGAGTCAGAAGAGATATCGTCTCCCATGGAATGTGTTGATTAGCAAAAACAGACTTTATTACATGGAACAAGTCTTCTCCATTTGGTATATTACATATTTTCAGTGCTAAGAGGTCTGTTTTCACAGTTCTGAGAGTCTGGTGAAAGTACCTAATGATAATGTAAATCTCTTTGTCACTGCAAACATCATTACTCTCATCCACCATTTCAGTGATTCAGCCCGTTTTATCATGTGTTACAACTGATTCAGAAGAGTGACTGACAAGAGCTTTGATTATTGCAATGGCTTTTGTTCACCCACAGGAAAATGCTTTTGCAATGTTTGAATTGGGAAATGTCAGCATTATGAGTTTTGTGAAATGACTTGCAAATGCAATCGGTAATCTATGTTCTTCAATGGCTTGGCAAAACAGTGCTTCAGCATTCGAAATCTTCTGAGCTAATGTTTGATGAGCTTGGCTAAAAAAGCCCATTATTGACTGCTGAGTTTTTGAGGCCACAGCCCAACTTACAGGTGCTTCCTGAGGTCATTTAGTCCAGAATTCCCAATGCTGATGTCCTCAGAACAAACAAGACAAAAGGAGCATTTATCTGAAAGTTTGCTGTTTTTTTGCTGGGTAGGGACTGCTCCAGTCTCCATTGCATTTGCACCTCCATGTTTTGGGGGCATTCCTGTCAGGATAGAAGGCCATGATGGGTGAAACATTACAGCACACGGCACTGAAGCAAGTCTAGGAGCCTGGGACAGTCTGCTCCTTCAGTACCTCGGGAAGCCACCCATAACCAGAAGTGCAAAGTTGGCTTAAGGTTATTTTACTCCTCCTGCCTCCTTTCTGGCTGTGAGTCTGAGCTCAGTGTCCATAGAAGTCCCTGTGTTAATAGGTAAGGAGCCTTTCCCAGAAAAAAATGCCAACATGTTCATCTCCTTTACACATGTGATCTCAACACAAACTGCTTCTAATTAAAGCAATAACAATGAATAAAGGTCAGCTGTCTCATGCAAAATCCTTTTTGTTTCCTCCTGGAGAGTGAGACCACTAAATACAGGGCATAGCCTAGAGAGGAGTATGAAGTTGTAAGAATACAGGGCTATATCCTTGTGGGAGAGTGTATGTTGAGCACTCAAGTATGACTTAGGAACATATTACATAGGCAACTGGATGTAATCCAAAGTTGTTAGCATTGTTATCCTGTCCTAATTCTTAAAATGACTTTGGTACACTGCAGTCTTTATGTGGGTAACAAGGTCCCATTGCTCAGAGTAATGCCTTGCTGAACCGTGTTCATGGTTAACTTTCTTTAGCTCACTTTAAAAAAATAGTTACAATTAAGGCATCACATGCTGCCTTTAAAAACATAAGGGTGGTTTTTGGCATTAGCCACAAATATATTTATTTGGAGCTATTAGCTGTAAAGTTACACATGGGTGGTTGTGTAGAAACTCTGACAATAAGACAATATTTCTGATTGGCATTGGCCACAATAGCAGCTACAAATATCACATATTTTACAGTTTCCACTAGGGTTGATCTTATCATTGATTCTGCCTCCTACAGGGCCTGTGTTTTTGTTTATATCTAAAAAGTTTCTATAGAAGCTCACCTGGAGCTAAGGTTTTGACTTGGGGCTCAGAGGGCTCCTTGGTTTGGGTAGTGATTGGCCCTTACAGGGTTACAGTGGGATATTACAGTTCATGGGATGGGCTCCAGGAGTTAGGTTTGTGGAGGGGCAGATTTTCAGGCTACAGCTGGGAGTGGGATGGAGAGAGCTCTGTGGGCTGTGGAAAGTAGGGCTTCCCAGCTAACAGTTAAGAAGGTGGAGAGGAGGGTTCCCCCAACATAGGGTTAGGGTTGTGAAGGATAGGGCTCCCCAGCTGAGAGAGGGATGGGGAGAGTTCTTTGAGTTACGATTAGGAGTGAATGGTAGGGCTCCCCTAGACCTAGATTTTGAGTGGGAAAATAGAGTACCAAGGATTACTATTGGCATTGGGACAGCTGGAGCTCTTTGGAATAAAGCTAGGGTTGGGGGCATTCCTCCTCAGGCTCAGAATAGTGGGGGGGAGGGCTTCTGGGGCTTGGGCTGAGGTAGGCAGGCCACCCTAGACAAGGGGTATTGGGATGATGGAGCTCCTTGCTATGAGCATAGTGTTGGGCATAGTGTAGTTTGGCATGGGTGGTTTGGTCCCTACAACTGCAAGCCTTAGGCAGGTGTGGAATTCCCTCCCTGGCCACGCTCAGCCATGCTAGCCTGACTGGAGCTGCCACCCCAAATACAGAGGTCAAACTATGCCAGTTAGGGTGAGTATTGCTGCTTAGTCTAGCTAGGGCTAGAGTTGGACACAGTAGGGCTCCTGGCTAGGATGGGGGCAGGGTGTGTGGCAAAGCAGGCCTCTTTGGGCTTGAAATAGGGAGAGAGCCAGTAGCATTCACAAGAATTTAAATTCCAGGGCTTGTGAAGGGGCACATTCTGTGTCCCTGCCCCTCCATGGGAACTGGAGGAGATGTAGGCTCCTGCTGGGGCCCCAGAAGAGAATGTGCCTCCATTGTTGAGACTCTGGAGGAGCTCTCAGGTTTCTTGCTGATTATTGGAGGATGGCATGCCCCTGCTTGTCAACCCCTTGCCCCATTTGTGGATGCCCTAGGTGGAGCAGGTATTGGTCCTTAAGATAAACTTTGAGTTGGGTGGATAAGGCTCCTCAAGCTAGGGTTGGACCTTGTGAAGGATAGGGCCCGCTGGGGTTGAGTGCTGGGTAAGCAGATAGGATTGTTCAAGATTGTGTTAGGGCTGGGCTGGGTAGGACTCCCTGATTTAGGGTTGTGTATGGTAGGCTTTCTCCTCCTACAGGTAGGGCTTGAGTGGATTAGATTCTTTGGGCTAGGTTAGAAGGATAGAAGGTTGGGGTCAGAACACTTCCCAAGTCAGGATTTAGAATTTGGAGAGTTAGTTTCCCAAGCTAAAGTTAGGGTTGGGATGGGCCTCCTTGAGCTCAGGTTAGGTTTCAATCAGCTAGAGCTCCTCCAGCTAGGTTGGGGATGTGTATGGCTTCTTGGGTTATACTTCTCTCTACTCCACTTTCATTTTTTATTACTGCCCATGCTGAAAACTGATATCTGAGAGTCTACACTTTCCCCTCTCAATATCTGCCCTCCCACTGAGCAATAATCAAAATAGAATTATTGCTTCAATTATCATTTTAATTTTTATTGATCATCAGCTTTGAGATTGGAGATGGGAAATTCTATCAGACTAATTTAGCTGAAGTTCTGTGGATGCATTGTCCCCTGAAGTTTGGTGGAAATTTAGGTTTGCTAATGCTTTCACAAAGCAAATTCCACTGTGGATACCTAGGGATGGAGGTGGACAGATATACCAGCTGAACTGAAAAGGGCCATAAACTATTATTTTCCTTTATCTGTAAATACGTATTTTTAAAAAATATCCACAATGAAGCTGCTGCTGAGTAAATGCTCATTGAGGCTGATGTAGATTGAAGAGACCATGATAACTAAGTTCTACATTTTCCGTGTGTCAGAGGATGGAATTTTCCCATGCAAACCCATTTGGACAAATAGATTTTGTATGTGAAAATACTCTTGTTTGAGTGTTTCTAAGACAACCTTCCCCAGAAAAAGGAATCAGGCTTTCTTCAGAACCAGTTAACAACTCACCTTAATGAATTTGAATGACGTGAGGCATTTAAAGGTAAGCACCTTTAAACAATTCATTCCTGAAAGTCATGTTGTTCTTGAAAGATAAGAGGACGTGGTGCTCATGTTAAAAGGAGGAAAGGTGGCTTTCTTATAGGCAAGCTGGATTGCTTTATGAACAAATACAAAAAAGGCATAAAATCCCAGACAATCCATGGATAGACACAACATTTATAAATATGTTTTAAACAATATATTTGACACTTGTTTCCTCCTCTTCTTTATAGCCAGGACCTGAATTTAGGGTTCTGTGACAGCAAATCTCATGGGATCAGACTCTCTCCTAAAAAAATTCTTTCCTATTTCTGCCTGGGCTGGAAATGCTAAAAGAACAATCTTTCTTATGGTATTTCAAATACATCTGGTCCTAATCAGAACCAAAACTGCAGTGGGGAGGGACACAAACCAATAATAAATATAAATAGAATTATTCAAAACCTTGGAAAAGATTCATTCAGACATACAGATAGAGCTTTGAGTCAGTTTACTCATTCTTAGTCTTGTGCATAAGAACAGTGTCTGGTGTGAAATTGAAATGACAAAAAATGAACCCAATAATGAAGAATTCTTCATTTCAAGGTTTAAAAATTCCATACTGAAATGCAAAGTCCTGCACTTAGGACAGAAGAATCCCATGCACTGCTACAGGCTGGGGACCGATCTGCTAAGTAGCAGGTGCACTATAGAAAAGGACCTGGGGGTTATGGTGGATGGGAAGCTGGATATGAGCCAACAGTGTGCTCTTGTTGCTGAAAAGGCCAATGGCATATTGGACTGCATGAGTAGGAGTGGTGCCAGCAGATCAAGGAATGTGATTATTTCCCTCTATTCGGCACTGGTGAGGCCACATCTGGAATACTGTGTCCAGTTTTGGGCTCCCCACAACAGAAGGGATGTGGACAAATTAGAAAGAGTCCAGAGGAGGGCAATGAAAATGATTAGGGGGCTGGGGCACATGACTTACAAGGAGAGACTGAAGGAACTAGGCTTATTTAATCTACAGAAGAGTAGACTAAGGGGGGATTTGATAGCAACCTTCAACTACTTGAAGGTGCTTCAAAGAGGAGGGAGCTAGGCTATTCTCAGTAGTAACAGAAGACAGAACAAGGAGCAATGGTTTCAAGTTACAGCTGGGGAGGTTGAGGTTGGATATTAGGAAAAACTTTCTCACTAGGAGGGTGGTGAAGCATTGGAATGGGCTATCTAGGGAGGTGGTAGAATCTCCATCTTTGGAGATATTTAAGGTTCGGTTAGACAAAACCCTGGCTGGTATGATTTAGTGGGAGTGGCCCTGCTTTTAGCAGGGGGTTGGACTAGATGACCTCATAAGGTCCCTTCCAGCCCTAAGATTCTATGATTCTATAGTATAAAGAACAGTAGATGATGCTTCACTTGGACAATACAGAAATTAGCTTTAGTCACCTTTCTTCTTATTGCTATTCGTGATTTGTATTCTGGGTGTCCCTAGAAGCCCCCATCCTGGATTAAGGCCCTACTGTGCTAGGCAGTGTACAAACCTCGGCCAAAGGGATGGTTTCTCCCCAAAAGCTTCCAACTGAAGTAATTCTGACACTTGGTCTGGGAAGGAAAAACCAGCTTTGAAACCAGTTCAGTCCCAGCCATGCTGTTGGGAAAATTCTGTTGAATTTTGAAGCTGCTTAATATTTATTCCTGTTAAGCCTGAATACTAAGCACCATACCTAAGAACCGTGGTAGTCTGTTGTGTCTTTTACAGTTAAAAGATACCTGGCAATTCATTTCCAGAGTTTTTCAGCCAATATATTTACAGATTTCCAGTCTGGGACATAAAGAGCAAGGCACATTATCTGAACGATATGCCATCGTGCCCACTGTTACGTCACTATGCAATGAGTATAATTGGGCACATTTCTTCGAGAGGCTGAGCCCAATAAGTCCAGCTGACCACCCAGACAGGTAAGGGCCTTCCGAAGCTGATGATGGACAGTACACCATGAGCCATTTAAGCAAGGTAGCATTTTCTAGAGCCTACTTCCACAAGTTATACCTTGATAATTATAATTGCACACTGAAGAGGTCCGTATATTTATTGTCATAGTATGCATGGAATTCACACTGATGGCATGCAGCTGTAATCAGAATAGGAAAATCTTCTTAACTGTTTCTGCATCACTTTAAAAATACAGAATGGCAGAACATGCTTAAAAGAGAATAAAAAGAAAACACTGAGCAGGAAAATTCATATTTTACACAGCGTCAGAGTAAGGTTGCCTTTCACTGCATAGGCCGTGAATATAGCTGGCTTGACGGGCTGGCAGTAAAAAAGGAAATTCTTCCAGGTTTTACTGGCAAGGTACCTCTGTGAAGTTATTTGTATTTGAAATTCCTGACGAGTCTGTTCCACTTCAAGGGGCTTGGTATTCCCTTTAAACCTCCTGCATTCTGTGAGAGTGGAAGGAGTCATCACTTAGCACCACTAGAGAAGTGCACTGCCTTTAATATTAATAAGGTGAACAGCTCATCTATCCTGCCAAGTGGAGAAAAATCAAGGCTCATTGCCACGGTGGCTAATGAGCACCGGGAAACAACTGTGTGATCCACATCACATTGTTCATCTTCGTTTCCGTAGTGCAGCTGTCAAACACTGAGTTGTCATCATTCCTGCACTGGAACAAGTGAATTTCTAGCACAAGGTTGGTAACACTTTCACTTCACTCTGACCAGAATTGTGTGATAGTTTTCCTGGAGTGAAGAGACAAAACCAAACAATGGTTTAGCATGTGCTATTGATAAGAAAACTCCCTGTGTTTGGTTGATTTGGGGGGGATGGGGGGGAAGCAGGGGGGAGGAGCGGGTTGGCGGGAGCCAGGGGGGGATTATTTTGTTTTGAAAATGGCAAAGATAAAAGAATTGCTGCTTGCTGAAAGACTCTTTCTGGTAAAGGGTGACTGCACAGTTCATGCTCCAAGAACATGAGAGGCCTTGGGACAGCTTGTCATACAAATTTCCTTACTCTTTCCTGGTGTTTACTTATGTTTTTATCTGATACTGGATGAACTTAAATCCAGATAGCTGCCAAGCTCCCTTTACTTTTTACTTAGAGTTATTTCCTTTGCAGTGCGAACAGGATGTGTTAGATGCCTTACTGTAGTATCAGGCACAGCTTCACCTCTCCAAGCTTCATCTCAGCAGTTCAGCTCTCAGCTATCATAGTGCAGTTGTGTATATGTGCAGAGCAATGTTGTTAACAGTTGAATGTACTATTTAACACAGAAACAAGATGTGGCTATTCCTTACAATGGCATGTTTGTCCCAAGGAGTGGTATCTACAGAGAAACTCATAAGAATGAAGAAAGATCATGTGTATCCTGAAGCATATATGAACATTGTAAGTTATTCATTAGCATTAATTTTAAAAGAATGGAATGCATTTCTGTTGGCACAATATTATTTAGAATTGTCTTCATTAACAGGAGCAGGTAGAATGCATTTAGCTAACATTTTCCCCTCTACTCAAGCACTGACTGTCACTCTGCTTTACCTGATTTGTCTTCCTATCTACATGTATAAGAATCCAGCTCATGAGTGATAGAAAGATATTGTAAGATTGAAAGACAGTGCATCTTTCTTTAGTAAAATTTCTCCTCTGAACACTTGATTATTGCACCAGCATGAGCCTTTCAGCTGACAGGGCAAGAACCACAGACTTTCTCAGTTAAGATTTTTGGAAGAGATTTGTGATTTTTGGCTGTTCTCGGGCATTTTTGTTTGTTCTGTTGGTTTTGGGGGGGCGGGGGAGGCCCAACGTTAGACATTTTAAAGAGGCTGATTTTCAAATCTTTTAAAAATCTTGATCCGACTGCCCTGCAGCAGGATAAATGCAACTAAAGAATGCTGAGTGCCTGTAAAATGACCTGGCCTTCCAGTAGCAAAAGTAAAACATTAAGGCTTTGGGTTGTTTCAGAGCAATGAGCTGGCTCGGCTCATTTCCTGGGTGACCATAGGCAAGTCACTGTGACATACCAAGATCCAATCGAATTAATGAACAGCTGTGTCACCCCTGCCATGCAGTCTTGGGAGACTTACTATGTCTTGCTGAAGTGACTCCCTCCTGGGCTGCTCACAAACAGACTCTTAGCATGCAAACCACATCCCAGATGTCTTTGTGTAACCGCAGCCTGACACACAGCCACGTTTGGGTTACACTCTGGCTCTCACCCGCCTTGATTTTACTGCAGGGTGACCCCAGGTCATCTCTAGTCTTAGATTTCCCCCCAGATATCTGTGTCTCATGCGGCCCAGCCCTCTTCTGGAGAGTACAGGTTATAACAGGTCTGTTATTTCTTTAAAAGGAATAATATGCACAAAACTTGCCAGAATTCAATTGAGACAGATTTTATCAAGACAATAATGACCAGCAAATTATGAGTTTTCAAAAGATATCTTACACGACGTACTTTGTACAGAGATTATTACAAGGATGTGTAGAGTGTGAATAAAGGCATACATTCTATCACAGTCACTTAACTTTTCTAGCCATCATACAGCATGGGTGGTGGAGGTTCCTACTGCCTCCCCTGGCTCAAAGTGATTTCCATTATATATATGGTTTGTAGTTCGGTTCAATGGCTCTCAGCACCCCATTATACAAATTGTTCCAGCAACCCTGTCAAATAGCTTTCTCTAAAATGGAGATAACATACCTACAATTATATCATGAGGCTGTTGTGAGGTTTGCTTCATTCACAGACAATTATTAACTCAATATTAAGGTGGTTTCATAATATTTCTATTCTAAAAAGCTGGAAATTCAGTATCAGAAAAGTTAAAAAATGATGGACTGCTATAGCTCCTTTTCCCCTATTTCCCCTACTCTGCTTACATTTCCAACGTATTCCATATACTCTATCTTTTCCGGCACTATCTAGCTGCATAAGAAAAAATGAATCATCTCACCAAGTCCTCACACAGATCTAAATGTTCTCAACCGCACTGCCTTGTACACTCTAATAATGTCAGTATTTTACGTCTTAAACTCTTAATCATTTTACTGTTCCTGCCCTTGAAAAATGCTTCTTGCATAAGTCAATGTCAACATAATCCAATTTTGTACTATTAGTTCATTTCATTGGAGATGAAGGGTTATGTAACTGGCAAACAAATGAAAAAGGTGCCAACTTCAAGAGTTTTTAATCACAAAAATAACTTACTCAGTTTCTCTTCAACTTCCTGGAAAGGTTCTTTGACCTACTGAAAGGTTAACTTTCAGGAAATCTTTTGAGAATATGATCAATTTTATTGTTGCAGTTGGAGTGGCTTTAAAATGGAACTCTGTGTCCAACCTTAACCCTGAAGGACTATCGCCTCTCCATCATAAAGATACACATAAAACCATTTATCTCCTTCAGTATACATTTGCACATTGTGTGAATAGCAGAAGCTAATTTGGCATCCTCGAAAATAGGCTCTTAGTGAAATGTCCAGGTACTAATAAGTTTCTCAATGGTTAATCCCTCTCTTTTGATCTCTATCTATTAAGTCTTTTCTAGATTTTTGTGTTAGTGTGACTGGGTGGCAGAATTCTAGAGCTGAGGTTTAGAAAGTAAAATCATAGAAATGTCGGACTGGAAGGGACCTTGATAAATCAGCGAGTCCAGTCCCCAGCACTGAGTCAGGATTTAGTATTACTTAGATCATCCCTGACAGGTGTTGGTCTAATCTGTTCCTAAAAACCACCAATGATGAATGGAGATTCCCCCACCTCCCTTGCCAATTTATTCCAGTGCTTAACTACACTTGCAGTTAGGAAGCTTTTCCTATTGTTTAACCTAAATTTCCCATCCTGCAATTTTAGTTATTACTTCTTGACCTGTCCTCAGTGGCTATGGAGAACAAGGTATCGCCGTCCTTTTTATAACAACCTTTTTACGTATTTGAAGACAATTATCATGTCTCTCCTCAGTTTTCTCTTCTCCAGACTAAACAAACCCATTTTTTCCTATCTTTTTTTCTTTGGTCATGTTTTCTAGACTTTTAATAATTTTTTTTGCTTTCTTCTGGACTTTCTCTAATTTGTCTACATCTTTCCCTAAGTGTGGTGCCCAGAACTGGACACAATGCTCCAGCAGAGGTCTCTTGAGAGTGGAAGAATTATTTTTCACGTCTTGCTTACAGCACTCCTGCTAAAATATTCCAGAATGTACTGTGGAATGTGAAAGGATGTTGGGGGGGCATAGTTTTGAGGGATGTGTCGTTAAAATACAACATTTTCTTTTTATTTTGGACTTTTAACTAAGAGGCCAGATCTGCAGCTGAGTCTAGTGCAAAATGTTTCCTCATCAGAGATCCTTCCATATGTATACTGTGAAGAAAAAGAACTCCTGTAAGCTATTGGAAGCCAAAGCATTTGTGTTTTCTCTTGCAGAGCAAGCTCATTACCTACAGAGGGTACCCCAGTGAGGAGTATGAAGTGGTGACAGAAGATGGCTATATCCTTAGACTTAACAGAATCCCTTATGGAATAGAAAATCAGAGAAATACAGGTATGATTTATTTCTGTAAAGCAAGGAAGACTTGAGAGAACACATTTTGAAACACAAGTGTCTAATTGCTTTACCATCTGCATAGGTGTGTGTTTGGATTTCAGCACTAAATCCTGCTAACTTTAGGTGGATAGTCACAGTGACGTTGATGGAAATTTTGTAAGTAAGGTGATTTGCTGCTAAGTCAGTGGTATTGAAACAGTTTTATAGGGGGGGAAGCTGAAAGCTATTGAACAAACCTGTAAACCTTTTATGACAGAAACCACTTAAAGCCCTAGGGTGCTGCTGCACCCGTATTCCCAGCCCCAGGTACCAAGTGTCTGTTTTCCAAAATCTGGCCTGGAATGAACCAAAACTCATACTCTGATCAAGAGGGACTTAGTATTTGTTAAGTAGAAGTTTTTAAAAAGTGTCAAGGCTGTGATCTACCCTACACAGCCACTTTCAGAAAAACCCAGTTCCTTTTTTGGATCTCACGTTTTCGTTTTGGTGGCTTTTGTCGCTACCTGTTTAATGAATTAATGACGAATTAACATACTGAATACAGCAAAAAACAATGAGAGTCCTCTGGCACCTTATAGACTAACAGATTTTCTTCGGCATAAGCTTTCGTGGACTATAACACACTTTGTCAGATGCATGATGAAGTGTGTGATAGTCCACGAAAGCTTATGCCGAAGAAAATCTGTTAGTCTATAAGGTGCCACAGGACTCTCGTTGTTTTTTGCTGTACAACAGACTAACATGGCTACCCCTCTGGAAATGAATACAGAAAGTCTTTGTTAAAGATTCCAGGCCTGTACTACTTAAATTAATGTGTTAAGAAGCTCATCTCTCAGACCTGCTACTAGTTCTTAGGCAAAAGCCAGGAGACTAGACCTCAGCTATTTCTAAGATAAACAGGAAACCAAGTTTTTAAAGTCCCAGCATTCATCATCTCATAGCAAATTGAAAAAGGTATGCACACTTTTAAAAAAACTCCTTAGCAGGCCACCTTTAATCCAATTTAGGACTGAAAATTACAGTTTTGGGTACTAGACAGGAGTATCATTGTATTGCCATTTTAATCAAGTAGATCAATAAAACACTTTTTTTTTCAGTTGTAAAACCTGCTGTGTTTCTCCAACATGGATTACTAGGAGATGCTAGCAACTGGGTCACAAACCTAGCCAACAACAGTCTGGGCTTCATACTTGCAGATGCTGGTTATGACGTTTGGATGGGAAACAGCAGAGGGAACACCTGGTCTAAAAGACACCTGAATCTTTCTGTTGACCAAGATGAGTTCTGGTCTTTCAGGTAGACTGAACTACTGAGCATTGCTGGAAATGGCATTTGGAGGGACTTGTGATACTGTTATCTTTCATTTCTATCTGTCTGTCTGCTCATCGATCTAGATTTTTATATAGTTCTTGTCATTGTGGTGTCAAAGTGCATCTAGGTCAATCAGGTTGACAGAGAGTGAAAACTGTTGCTATCTGATGACTTAGAAGCTGGTGCTTGGTCCACACCACAAAAATATTACCATAATTGTCACTAATTGGAGTCATCATTGACTACTTAGACATTGCTGGCCGAGGCACAGCAAGAGAGTGGCTCAGGGAAGATTTCACTTCTTGCGTCCACTCTGTACCTCCTCTGCTGGCAAACAGAAGACTTCAATCACAAGAAAGGCCAGTGCACTTTTCTTTTTTTAAACAAATGTTCGAAGATTAGACTCTAGTGGTACGTTTATATAATCCTGTGCCCAGGGAAGTGGTTCTGTTACTGTCTAATTAATTGTTCCTTCTACTCAACAACATTAGGCATTCATGGTCTGATCCTAAAGCCACTGTAGTTAAAAGGAGTCTTTTCATTAACTTCAATGGACTTTAGCTTAGTCCCTCAGATCTGGGCAGAGAGCACCTCCACGATTAGTGACAATCCCACTTCCACCAGGTACCATCAAGGCCTAGGACCCAAACTAGTAGAATTATTCACAAACCATATGTTTTTTCTCATCTGACAAACCTGGGTTTCCCTCACTCAAGGCTAACTCACACAAGATTTAATCTGTGCAAGCACTTTTTTTCATCTTTTCTTTTGGCAGTTTTGACGAGATGGCTAAGTTTGACCTTCCAGCCGTGCTAAACTTTATTATGCAGAAAACTGGGCAAGAGCAATTGTACTATGTTGGCTATTCACAGGGTGCCACAATAGGTATGTTACAAGGAATGCAGACTGATGTCTTATGGAATCATATTTGTACTGCTAAATGGTAGTGATGAATGTGTTTGGATCTCTCCAGTTAGCACCTTATATGAGTGACCTAAAATTCAGATTCATTCAAATTGCCAATTGTAAAATTTAGAACATTTTAAAGAAGAATTTTTTTATTTTTATTTTTTTTGATCAGAAAGAGAACAGAACAGAATGGGCCAAATGCATCCTGGCCGTATCTCCAGTGATTTGAAATTACACTGGAGTTTAATATGGCTCAAGAGTTTCATTGAGTTCCGGGCGAAGGGGTTTGGGATCCAATTGGAGGATCAGGGATTAAGTTAAGGCGTGCAAAATGTGGAGATGGCTGCATGAAAGGGGGTTAGGTGGTGGAGTGGAGGATAAAAGACAATATGATGAAGCGGTTGTTCTGGAGAGCAATGCAAGTATCTTCAGAACAAAATAGTCTATCTACTTTTAATGGATTTTTGGAGAAGTGGTCGAGATAGAGCACAACAAAAAGAGTATCAGTGTAGGAGGAGAATGTAAGATAACAATTTTCGTTTGCAAGCCTGTAGGACAGGGAGGATAGTGGAGTTTCAAATGAAATCTGGGATGAACATTGACTTCAATAATCAATCAAGTATTTGAAAAGCTAGAGGATTTCCTGTAAGTTTGAAACTGGAGGATTGAGTATGGTAAATATTGATAATATTTTCCTTTATGAAAGTTGATCTAGTTAATTTGTTTCTTGAATTTTCTCAGCTTTCATTGCATTTTCAACAATGCCACACCTGGCTAAAAGAATCAAACTGTATTTTGCCTTAGCCCCTGTAACTACAATTAAATATGCCAGAAGCCCTGCAGTAAAACTCCTGTACCTTCCTGAAGTGTTGCTCAGGGTATGTGACATTTCCACTTAAAATATTTTATCCTCGAATTATTTCTTTGACTTTTAGAATGGATGAACGGAAAACATATATTTAACTAGAAATCTATGGATCTTTTCATTTCTGTCTGTGGTTAAACATATACAGCTCCACTACAATACTAGAATTAATTGACCTCCTTAAGTCTTTCTCTTATTTATGTTCAGAAATATAAAAGGAGAATATTGCATTCCACAAAATTAAGTCCGTGAATTAAAAATCATACTTACCTATATTGACAGTAACACCAAAAGAATTGCTGTGGCTCCAGTCCTACACACATGAAATCACATGAATAAATGTATGCAAGTGTGGGTAATCCCATTGATGTCAATGGGGCTACTTATTTGTGAAAAACTGCTCAAGTGCATAATTATCTGCAGGTTGAGGAGCAAAAGCAGAACAGGAGTTAATTTGAAAAAGAGTCCATCATTAAACAAACAAAACACTGAAGCACAGTGCCTGAGCTATCCCTGTTTAGAGAAACAAACAATTTCTTTCCAACATGCCCCACTCCTCAAGTAATTATGTAACCAGCAGGGTAGTGGGAAAGGGGAGGAAAAATATGGATAATCATTAATGGAGGGGAAGAAGTAAAAATGAGGCAATAGAGTGTAAAGGACTTTTTGAAAAAAGAAAAATTCCTATACCAATTCAGAAAAGGGAATTCTACCTTTGTGTTTTTACAGGGCTTGCTTGGCAAAAGGGAATTATTTCACCAGAATGAATGGCTGAAAAAACTAATTGTTTCCTTTTGTGGCCGTAGCATCTTTGCTAAACTTTGTGGAAATGTCTTCTTCATTCTGGGAGGCTACAATGTAAATAATATAAATATGGTATGTACAACCGAAGCTGGTTGTATTTGTATTTTGAGATTTCTAGCCCCTATGTGAAATTTGTATTCATTTTCAACTTGAAACACTGTGGTCTCAGTTTTGAAGTCTTTAGTCAGGGACAAATCCCACACACTTCCATGGCAAAGCCCACAGGAATGATTGGAGAGATGGGGAAACCTTCAGTTGGCTACATTACTGTGTTGGTGTTGGGGGTAAGCTGTGCACTATTTGTCAAATGCAGGCAATTCAGTCCCCAGAATCCACAAATCTCCCAAGACCCACAAGTTTTTAGGTAAATATGCAAGAGCACGCTCGCTCCCAGGCTGAGAACGTTTATCCTGCTGACTCTTGCCTATCAAACTATTATTTATAATCAGGGCTTCATAGTGCATTGGGGACCACAGAAAAGTTATAAAACCTCAGCCTTTATCCCATTTTCTGCAGATTCCCTCTATGGTTGGAAGGAAGACAGGAACAATCCCCTTGTCCGGTGCTTCCCATCACGTGGCTCCTCAGTGTTTCAGGGCTCTCTCCATTGGTCAAAGGATGAAAGCCCTGCATGCATGAACAGGGAGATTAACACATGGAGAATCCCTTTCTTGTGCAATTGTAGGCAAAATAATCTGCCCCTCAAGTTTTTACATGTTGTTTTTCAGGCCTAATCCCCATTGTTTTTTTGAATGAGAGTTTTGCTGAAGTATGGACTACATAGCAATTTAAGGACATGGCTTAGGATTTGGCTGTATATGGTCACAGTAGTTAACATGTTCCTTGAACATCAAGTGCTCCCCCTCATATCCCAAATTCTGCCTATTAATACCTACAAGTATGAACTAAATACGTATTTTCTAGTCTCTTGGATAAATCTCCTGCCTTATCATTTAAATTGTTATTCATATCCTTTTGAGACAACAGCTCCATTAAAAATTCTGCATAATATTATCTGTATCTAGTGCATTGCCACATTTGAAGTACTTAGTAAGGTCTGATCTTGCTACCTTTTCTCATATGGAGTGCCTTATCCCATGAGTAATTCCACTGCCATCACTGGAGAACTTTGGGGGGAAAGGAAAGGGGCCATCACTGAATACTTTTTTTTCAGAGTCGTGTTAATGTGTACGTAGCACGAGTCCCAGCAGGAACCTCTGTACAAAATGTAATCCACTGGAGCCAGGTACTGTTGAGTTTTGGGGCTGCAAAGTCGGTACTAACCCCAGTATGGTATACAAATTGGATGTATTTAATATTCTGAAATGAAGTTACAGCTAATGGGTTGGAAACTTTGCAATCGAAATATCAACAAAAATGGTACTTTTTACTGACATTTAACAACAGATATTGAAATTCCTCCGGGAAGTTTAAATACAGATGGAAGTCTGAGGTAAGGACTATGGGGTAAATGGTATTACTAGTGTATGTACAGCAAAGGAAAAGGCTCAGGTTCTTGTTTTAATACATTAAGTTTTCTGTATAACAGCTCTTATTAGATCCCCTTTACTCTCCAACCTACCAATTCAGAGGCAGTATTAGAACTACAGATAGTAAAGCTACCGACATAGAATATTTATTATTTTTCCTTGTGTGATAGCATATTCTAGGAAAAGGAAATCTGATACAGCATGGCTGTTGGACTTTTGTTATTTTTCTCTATTTTGGGTTATTCATTTATGAAGGCTGAAGCAGGTCAGTTTTAGATGAGACATATTGCTAAGATACTAAGAGACGTTCTCTGCTAATATTGCAGAATGGGGGCCAGAGAAGGAGACCCTTTCAAATAGAGTGCATTTGAAAATATGCCTATATATCTATTGCAACCACAAACACTTGAACAGGGGGAAAAAATACCAAAGAAATCCATCGCAGTATTATTTCATTTAAAAAAGAGGAACCATGTGAAAATGAGGAGGCTAATTTAACAGAAGTTAAAAGGAACTGTCACAGGAGTGAAATACCTGCAAACTGCATGAAAACCTTTACAAAACACCATAACAGAGTCCCAAACTAAATGTATACCCCATTTTAAAAAAAAGAACCAGCAAGCAAGCAAATAAAACAGTAAAAAAACCCACCACGGCTAAACAGAGTAAAGGAGGCTGTTAAAGACAAAGGCATCTTTTAAAAATTGGTTGTCAAATCCTACTAAGAAAAATAGAAATGAGCAGAAACTCCAGCAAGTCAAGTGTAAAAGTTTAATTATGTAGGCCAAAAAAGAATTTAAAGAGCAGCTAGACAAAAGACACCAACACTAACATACTGTGGTTTGTATATTACAATTGGCACTTTTCATCTCTCTTGCTCCTCATATTAGATAGTCCATTCTGGGGAATTCCAAGCTTATAACTGCAGGAAGAAAATCAAGAACATGAAGAAATATGCTCAGGTAGGATAATGAACATTTTCATAACAGTGCTATCAGCTTTGGAGAAAAAACAAAGCAATTGGGAAGCGAGCTTGGGGGCGGGGGAGCAAGTGGCATTTTCCCTCCTGGTTTTGACTGAGGAGCAGCTTCCCTCATCATTTACTGAATGAAGGTGTATAGAATTTGTTGAGCCTTCATGGGCTTTTATTTCTACACTATTCCCTGTTTTCCAGGCCACCCCTCCTTTATACAAGATAAAAGATATGACTGTGCCAACTGCAATATGGACTGGGGGAAAAGACTTGCTTGCAGATGTAAAGGATGCTAATACTCTACTCCCTCAAATTATCAATCTTGTTCATTACAAAAGCATTCCTGATTGGGCTCATCTTGATTTCATCTGGGGGCTGGATGCACCACTGCGCCTGTACAGTGAAATCATTGACCTGATGGAGAAGCATCCATAAGCCATGCACAGTAGCTTTGCTTTAGTTCAACGACAGATTCCTGTGATGAAGCTTGTTTCCTCTGTGTATGGAAAGAGGTCTATTTTCCTTTCTATAAAAAAGTTTATAATGGAGTCAGTAGAGGGGCTTACTATGAATGGCTGTATTTTCACTACATTTGTTGTTGTATCATATATTCTGTCCTGCTGGTGAATTTCAATAATTAACCGCAGCAGCTCTCAATCTATTTACCATTGTGGGCCACATATGCAGCTCTGTGTTATGTGAGCCACATCCACACAATACCTGTATGGCCCTGATGTCAAATGAACTGTAGCTGTGTGCTGATTGGGACACAAGCAGACGGTGGATTGAGAACCTCTAAACTTCACTTCAGGAAGCAAAGCAACCTATCTTAAGGAATTGCTTTTGAAGCTGAAAAAATCAATGTTATGATGCACTTTACTTGTTGCTGGGAGATTATATATTTTTGCAGATTTTAGTCTCTTCATCAAAGCCCAGCTCTGAAGTAACTGACTTTCATATGGATCCAGCTAAAGTTCTCAAAAAAACATTTTTATGACTTCCTATCTGTAAAATGGGGACTATAATTAGGGTCAGTGAGAAAACAAGAAATCTGTTTCATGAACATTTTTAACCTGTGTAGTTTGTTTTAATTTTTCTTTGAAAATCAAACCTTTCTTAAAAATTTTGCAAGAAAACCGAGACCATCCCCAGAAGATCCAATCCCTTATGACTCTAGCACTCATCTGAGATGTGGGTGACACAGATTTGAGTGTTATTGAGTGTTCCAAATTAGGTGAGTCCCCTAACCATGGGCTCTGGTGTCTCCTGTTGGAATGTAGAACAGATTGGGTGTACAGACTTGAATCCAGGTGTTCCCCATCCCACGCAAGTGACCTAACCAGCAATTCTAGGGTATGTGGGGTGTCTCTTCCTCTTTTTCATTTTGGCCAGAAATGCCATCTTGGACCCAAGAAACCTTCCCTATGAAAAATGTTTCATCAAATACTTCTCAGCCAGTTCTAACTATAGTACTCCTTTTCTTCCAATGTTTGTTGGAAGGAGCACTATGGCATTAACCCACTACTGGGGAAGGCTACTTTGACCTCTGTCTGGTTTCAGATATGGTTAATGCACAGAGACATCACTGTGATCTGCTACAATCTCCTTGTAATGGTGGCAGGGTGACCAGATGGCAAGTGTGAAAAATTGGGACAAGGTAGGGGATAAGAAGGGACTACATAAGACAATGCCTCAAATATTGAGGCTGTCCCTATAAAAGCGGGACATCTGGTCACCCTAAATGATAGATACAATCAATTGTTTTATTTGCTGATTTTTATACGTCAGTAATCTTTGATACCAGATGTCATGACATTCTTGACTCAGCTGCTGTGTCTTGCTGTAGGGTCCTTCCAGTAGATTTGTTCTGTGATTTCTAGAGGACCCAGAGTGTGATAACTGAGGCTTAGTCTTTCTTACCAACCTCAGTCAAACCTGAAAAATAAAAGCAAATGAGGAGAGAATCGGACCACTGATGATGCCACACTTCGCTTAATGATTGGATAACTTCACTGCTCTTCAATGCTAGCCTCAAATAAACTAGTTATGAGGTTATGGACTTATGGCTCACTGTAACTCCACATCAAGCTGCAATGGCAGCTTTCCACTCTACTTTAAACAGAAGGCCTTGCTGTTAAGGATTTTATTCTTAGTTTGCTCCTAGAAACAATTTTTGAAACCAAATATTAAAATTAACCTTAAGTTCCCGAATCTTCCACTGGGCAACTAAAGCCTTTCCAGCTGTTTACAGATGACATTACGTTATGAGCCAGTCAGAAGGCCAATGACTCATGTTGTTAAAGATGGTTGGCTTCCCCATATTAGCCCTTGCAGCTGTTGGCCACTGCTGCTTCAGCCTTCTTTTCCGTTCTCCTTATGTTTGTGTTAACGTAGCTCATGGCCAAATTCTTTACTGAAGCCATTGGGACTTAATGTGTGTTTAGCAACTACTTAATGGCTGCCTTGACGCAAGGTCTCAGTATGCAGAAAGCAGCTTCGTGGTGGAACGCTGCTACGGCTGTAGTTGCCCTAAGTGTTCTGAGTCAGCGTCCTTTAAAAGGCTGCTGTGGCAGCCTGCCCCACAGGATTATTGATGGAGAATCTGTAGTTGTGTGGGCTGCAGGCTTGTCTAAAACCAAAAGCCAGAGATTCTTTACAACAGGACGTGCCCAGCCAGAGGCACACCCCCTTTTTCTCTGCGGCAAATGCTTATAAAGTCACAGCATCTTTATTCCTTCTTATAAGCCGATCTCGCAATATTTTTAAATCTGAAGCATGAGCTTTGAACACTTGGGTTTGGCAATACGGACATGCCTGAAGGAACTCAGGGCAGCCTCAACATAGCACAGAAAAGTTTTAAGACTGAACAGGCAGTCCTGTAACCAAAGAAACAGCTAAAAGCTGGTGGTGCTGCCTGAAATTGGGAATATAGATCGCTTTGGTGGATGATAAGCTTGAACCAGCAATGGCTCTTAACCCAATCAGACACACTGACATTTGGTGATAACTGAACGCTGCCAGGAGCCAATTTATAGCAGCAGGTGAACAATCTACTACATCAGATTCAAAGCAGAGTAGACAACTGCTGCCGTCCTACCCTGCTGAGCTTCCATTCATGGGCATAATTATAGAGGAAAAAGAGAGATAAGACCCCCTCAAATTTCAGCCAGGGAAGAGGCAATAGTATCTTTGTCTCCACTATCTTCATCCTGTTAGGGAAGGCAGAAGAGTCCAGCGTCAAGTATGTCGGTGTGCTGAGCAGCACACTGGCTATCTACTGGTCAGAAATGGCAGCAGTACTCCTGGACTCTCGCCCAGCCATAATGGGGAGGAAACAACATAAAGATCTGCTAGCTCTTGACAGCTTATGCTGGTCCTGAGTGTATTTTTTTTTAAGTGCTGGTTGTCCAGCACCTTGTTCCTCTGCGGATGTATTTGTCCCCCAGATCCCTCTCCTAGGCCACCCTTTGTTTTGCAAAGGTTTGTATTTTTTGCTGTTTGTATTTTTTTTCCATCTAGCCTCTTTGGCCCAGATCCCTAAAGGTATTTTGACACAAACACCAGTTAGAACCAGCATTTCTAAAAGGCTTATCCCTGAGGGGTGTAGGTGTTCTACATGTACATTAGGAAACAGCAATTATATTCTGAGTTGTTAAAATCCCATTGAGATTAACAGCTGTGAACTCACCTTTCAATTAATATAACTGTAAGCATAAAGCCCACCTAAGACAAAAGGGGTGTGTGAATCTGCCAGGTAGGTAAGGGTATGATTGAGCACACAGGCACTGAGGAAACCAGTCAAAAACAGCCTGAGAGAGGGACACCACATGAAGAAGAAACTGAAAATGTGGTAGCTGGCATAGAAGAATCCTGGGAAGAGGTTTCTGGGCCTGGGGTTCTGGCTAAAGGAGTGTTCTTGGTGTTGAGAATAAAAGAACCTGTGTCCTGCTACTTGTTTCCCCCTGTGTTCAGAAAGGCAAGACTTCATACATGCTTTGTAAATAAAAAATTCCGAAGGGATAGCCGTGTTAGTCTAGTTCAGCAAAACAAACAAGGGGTGCGTCTACACTTACAAATTAAGTCGACTTAAGGAGGCTTAAGTCGACTTAAAATACTCCACGTCTACACTGGGCTTTCCTTAAGTCGACTTAAGCTGCTCCTTAAATCAAATTAAGGAAAAGTTAGTTTGAATTAATAACACCTCGTTTTAATTCAAACTAGCGCTTAATTCGACTTTATTAAGTTGACTTAAGCCAGTGGAGCTGGGGATTAGCGCCTTGGTGGAGCTTAAGTCAATTTAAAACGTTACATCAACTTAATGCAGTCGAAAAGTGGCCACATCTACACTTGAAAAGTTAAGTTGACTTTTGTTAAGTCGACTTAATAAGGTCCACTCTAAGTCAACTTAAAGTCAACCTTATTAAGTCGACTTCTTAAAGTCAACCTAACTTTTCAAGTGTAGACATAGCCAAGGAGTCCTGTGACACTTTTAAAGACTAACAAATTTATTTATCACATGAGCTTTCTTGGGAGAAAATCCCGCTTCATCAGACGCTTTGAAAGCGTCTGACGAAGTGGGTGCGTCTACACTTACAAATTAAATCAATGTAAGCTTGCATAAGTCGACTTAATTTAATCTGTGACCACACATTTGTACCCAGGTACAATGGGGCAAATGTTGAGCCCCCTGGCACTTGGCAAGGGGTGCCCCCCCTGCCACCGTGGACCTGTCCCAGGTCCACCTATCCCCTAGAAGTCGACTTAGGTGTCCAGTGTGGATGCTCTAAGTCAATTTGGCAGGGTTCCCTTTAAGTCGACTTAATTTTTGAGTGGGGACATGCCAAGTCGACTTAAATTAATAAGTGTAGACATAGCCAGTGGGATTTTCTCCCACGAAAGCTCATGCAAATCAAAAGGATCTGCATCAAAGCATATACTAGACTCCATCAATTTCTCCTCCTAACAGGCACATCCCAGGGGCCCATATCTTTGACTAGCTGCTCAGGATTGGAAAGGGACCAGCAATATCACTAAGGAATTAGGAATCCATTCCTCTCTCTATTTTAGGTTGCTTCCTTTGGTGAATAAGATTTTGTCACAGATTTCTGGAGATACTGAGTACCCTCATCTCCAGCTTGAAATCAGATCTTCAGCAGCTCTGAAAATCAGGTGAATGATTTCCAGGAGCAAGGACCCTGGGCTCTACCCTAATGGCACTACTCAGGAATAGCCAGATATTTTAGAGTATTTTAACTCTAGCAGCTGGTTTGGGGGGAGATATAATTATTTTTTTCTTACAGACAAGGGAATTTCTCCTCCAGCTTAGGTGATAGCACTCTGTGTTTATTAAAGCAGAGCGCTCAGTTTTACTGCTTCTGGTGCACATGCTGCTAAGTGAGGAAATGTGAGTTCTTGACATGTACAGCTACAGACTTGTTATGACATGGGTAGGTGATGAAACAGAGTGCACAGTGGGCCTGATGTTATATGTAAATGCCCTGGTTGCCCAAGGAGACTGGATGATGATATGTGACACCTGAGATATTTGTCCAGCTCCAACTCACTGCGCTTAAGAAACTGAACTCTTTGTCTATCCAAGAGTATGAATATTTGTTTTCAGGCAAGAATTATTTCTGTAATGAATATGACATTTTGATAATGATTTGCATCAGCGTTTTTTCCCAGAAGCAGTATTTCATTAGCGTATTATAAAGAATGTGTAAGTCATCTCCAGAAACGTGTTGGAACAGCAACCATTTAACTATAGGTTTTGACTGTTGGCTTTAGATTACACCAGGAGATAGGTTTAAACAAGGCTTGCACAATAATCATTCCACTGCTTGTTTCCAGGTTACTTTTCTTAAGGAATCTGTGAGGTGACGGGAGCATTGGTTTTTAGGGATCTCTTAAAATGATGATATTTTTGAACCAATCCATTTGGCTGATGCTAGTTTCCTATCTTAGTGTGTATTTGTCAGAAGCTTTTATGGGTTTTTTTTTACATGCAATAACCCAAATGCAGAAAAACAAAACTGAAAAGAAGTTTTTTACTTTGCTGATGAGAATTTCACTGAACTCAGATGTAGAAAGTCAAGAAGAATCAATAAATAATATATTTTTATTAGTTTTCCCATTGAATCCAAATTAATACATGGCAGTAATAAGGACTTTGGGGAACTGGCTGCGTTGCTTTCTTTCCCTGAGTCTTCCCTCAAGGTTCATTTTTGAGGTCTGAGAGCTAGGTGCTGCTTTTAATGGCAGTTAACAACTGGGAGCTGGAAGAGTTTCAGTTACAGGAGGTTAGCTTATCAGGAGACTAGGAAATTGTCTACATTGGATAAATAGATGAAGTCAGGTGAGGAGATCAGGGGCAGGAGGGAAGGGGAGTAGTTAGTAAGTGCTGTTTTGGCCCTGGCTCTTCAACCCTGTTTAATATTTCATTGGTTGGTTAGTTCATGGGTGTGAGAGTTATTCTGGCTCTTTCCCTTCATACTGGGGAAGGGCAGAATCTAAAAAAGGACCTGTAATCTCTGCCTAACTTCCTGGAGCACTAAGGCAATACTTACAAGCCATTGTACCCATTCCGTTTTAGATTTGCTCAACCTATTTCATCTAATCAGTGAAAAGCTGTTTCCTTGAGGAGCAGTTTTTTGTTAACTATTTGCTAGTCACAATTTAATGCAATGATCAATAGAAATTATTGTAATTTAAAGTGACCTGCAGACACCTAATAATTTTATTATAATGTTTTAAACCTACCTTAGTTTCTCTCAGTTTTACATTCAGAAAAATGTGTCTGTCAGTTTCTTCAGTAAATAAAGTGTGTGAGACCCACCAGCAACTTCCACTCTCAATTTCACATTTGTTTTATATCTTCATCAACCTAACATGGAGCATTCAAACCCCAGTTCTGAGTAATGTCGTTACTCTCAAATTGCTTTAGCCTGAGATGACCCCATTTCTCAGATACTCTGTTCCTTAGCCAAATGGTTTGTTCATGGATTCATTTATGTAAATATGAATTATTGCTTCTCAGTGCATGTGACAGATTTTGACAGCACATTCTTCTTCAACACAGTTTCTTCATTGCAAGAAGATGAAGATACATTGGATGGCTGGTTCCTCAATGAACCTCAGAACATCCTTTCCCAGTACAATGAAGCAGTGTAGACACTTCAGGAAATTATTTGGTTTTAGAATTATTTATTATAAGATGGAGGCTCTCTCTATAGTCCTTACCCAAGGATATGTCTCCACTGTAACAAAATACTCATAACTGGCCCATGTCAACAGACTCGGTTGGAGCTGTAGGGGCTATTCAAATGCCGTGTAGATGTTTGAGCTCAGGCCAGAGCTCTTGCTTTAGCACCCTCAGGGAGGACCCCTTTATCTTCCTTATGCAATAACCTTTTTGAAACTCTCATGAGATGCGTATGAAGGGTGAAACATTGATGGGTTTACTAGATTTCACTAATTTCTTAATAGAATGGTCAAACATCATTTATTTGGACAATTTAAGGACTACCAGATAATTTCAGAGATACACTTGTATTTAAATGCTTTCAAACAATTGACTAATGATCAGGTGTATATCAGGCTCTGACATAATAGCAGTTAATATATCTAATGATGGAGGTAGTCCTTCTAAAAGTCTATAGTCTTCTGAAAATTCAGAAGCCCCAGCATGAAGGCTACATAGATATTCAGGAGCTGGATATTAATAATCCCATTGAATTTCATTTTAAATCCTGAGGAAACATTTGGAAACATCAACAATTTAAAATCAGTTTTATTTACTAATCATTTGAATGCAGAATGCTAGCCATGACAGAGAACCTACCTGCCTTCCTCTACCTAGATCATGTGACTGAGCTGAACTGAATCAGAGAGAAGCTGTTCCTGTAAATCTGCTATAGGCCCTTTAAACATATTAAGAGAGTGTAGTTCCATACAGACTTTTGGTAAAAAATCAAGCAAATATGTGGCTCAGTTTTCCCATACAACTAAATCTATCCATAGCCCTGTTGGGTGTTGACACTGTCATTCCTAAAAGGAGGGTAATTCATCTTCTTTTTTTTTTCTGATAATTGTAAAATGTCCCAGTGTCACCCAAGGGCATAACCCCACATTCCTTCTGTGACAACTTGGTTAATTAAAATATGGGACATTCTTATTGTGAAGAAACTCACTCCCCAAAGAAATAAAAGCAATAATTTATAGAGCTAACTGGCCCCCTCAGAAATTATTGCTATTCATTATTTCCCTAATCAAGTGTATGAAATCTTGGCCCAAATGACATCAATGGGCATTTTGCCATTGACTACTTTCATAGATAAAGCCAAAATTTTATACCCTGTATCTTTTTATGAATAATTTTATATTGCTCTTTAGTTACATATTTTGTCACTTAGCTGCCTATGCCACTTTCAAAATCATAATTTGAAAAAATTTGTTTCTGACACCATATCATGTTTTCATTATTTTGATTACATCTTTTTTTGTTTAAAAAAAAAAAAAGTCTATAAAAAAATCAGAAAAAAAGATTTTTAAAGATAATCCCAAAAGTCAGTATATTGAAATATACAACATGAAATCCCAACAAGTTGATGCTGTCAGCCTGATAAGAATTGGAGACAAAAGGGGACAGACTGAGTTTTTCCACACCCTATCAGTGAGCTAAAGAGAAAACAAATTTCATTATCTCTTTGTTTTTATTTTTACTTTACTATCCAATGTGGTCTTAAACACACCCAGCTGTGTGTGCTGGCAACACATAACACTTATCATTGCTGCTCTTAAGTAATGAATGCATTCTGGTTACCTGTGCCTGGCTGGCCTGTGCTTCCCACGGTGAATCGGGTGGAGTCAGCCTGAAAACTACCGAGAGAAGAACTAAGAAGCAACGTTAAGTTTCTTGTTTATGTAAGTTCATTATTTCTTTATTTTGCCACATATTTATAAATGAGAATAAGAATAATTGCAGGAGTGTATCATGTGTTTATTCTGATGCTTATTATGAGTGTGAAATAAGAGTTCTTGGCTTTTCTGTTCAGTAAGTTTGGTGCTGGCAGATGGGTGTGTGTGTGTGTGTGTGTGTGAGAGAGAGAGAGAGAGAGAGAGAGAGAGAGAGAGAGAGAGAGAGAG
>ML685755.1:30147213-30157379 GCA_007922175.1 Pelusios castaneus | reverse complement strand
AGAGAGAGAGAGAGAGAGAGAGAGAGAGAGAGAGAGAGAGAGAGAGATTGATGCTTCTCCTGGTAAAGGAATTCAACAATTTTATCTTCCTTGACTTTTTTTTTAAACCCAAGGATGGAGGGCAAATAGCTGCTTTCTCATGGTGCAGTTTAACAGGCAAAGTTAGACACACAATTTAATAGTGGTTAAAACAGGGGTGTTTTGTAGTAGCAACAAGAGGAAGCTGTACAATGAAGAGAATCAATGTGTCCCTTTTCATGGGTATATAGACACTGTGATGTCTTTTATTTGTGGTGGGTTTTTTGGAAAACCTCACTGTATAAGAAGATTGTAGAATGGGAGAATTGGGCAACAGTCCTTTGAAGATGTCTTATTTCAGGCTTCTTCTGCATTTATGTTATTGAGAAATATTCATGTAATTGTAACCTGAACAGAAAGAGTCTCTCAGATCCCTATAGCATGGGGTTTTATGGCTGCAATGCAAAAGCAAGGGTTATCATTTGGCCAGGTTTTCCCAGCAGCCTCCTGCTCAGATTGGGGGGCTGACAGCTCAGGCCACAGCCTCTCTACCTGGGCCAGGGGTGTCCCAGTCAGCAACTGCAGAATTTCCTGCCTCTGGGGAAGGCTCCCAGAGTTGGGTCTGACCCTGCAGGGAAAGAGGAAGTCCTGTCCCTCCCATCAGGAGCACAGCCACAGGTTCGCCTCGGTGAACCGAGGCCCATCCACTCGAAGATCAGAGGTGCCGGTGCTGCTCCACTTGCAGCTGCAGTCATCGGCTGCTGGCTGGGCCCCACAACGACGTTGGAGAAATTCATACCATATGACCGGAAACTGCCCGGCCCACCCTAGAGAGTCAGGGGCCTGGCCAGAAAAACCTTGCCTGGCTATGCCCCTGTCTTCCAGCATGGATCAGGACCTGCAGCTGGAATCTGGTCCACAGTAGGAGTCCCCATTTGGGGTGCCCCTCACCCTGTCCCACCCCTACCATAGCCAAGATCAGATTTTCACAGTCCATGACATGTTTTTCATGGCTGTGAATTTGTAGGGTTCTAGTCATGGCCTGGGGCGGGGGGGGGGGGGGATATGTACTACACAGTTTTTACATAAGACGAGCTTCTTTTTAAAAGAAACTCTCACGAGTGTCAAGATGACTTTCCAAATGTACTGGTGCAGCAATACCTTCCTGACTCACCTGGCAGTTAGACTGGAACAAAAGAGTTGTGAAATAGCAACGGCCCCACCTCTGGCACCACCCCACAATCCAAGCAGCCAGTCTGGGGGGGAGCAGGCAGTTCCTTCACAAATGGAAGGGAAGGAATCCTCTCATTTAGACCATTGTTACATGAGCAAAAATACAATGTGTCCTTGCAACTCGGCAGCACCAGACCTTCTGCTTACTTGAGACACAATTTTGATCAATGTAAATCAAAATAATAAAGTTCACTAATCCATGACTCTGTTATTTCTTTGGATATATACATGCTAGTGCAGGGCGTCTATTATGCATTTTGGGGGCACCTTTGAGGTCACTGAAAGGTGCATAACAGGACTCAACTCCACCATCATATTTATTATATAATCAACAGGATGGGTCAAAAATAATTCTTGTTTTGCCAAAGAAAAGGGAGGGGGGGGGAATGAAAGAGGGTTCAGGATTTATTTTCATTCTGCATTGGAACAAAACAAAACAAAAGAGAGAGAGACCTCTTGAAACCTTACACTAAAATAGGAAGAAAGAGATGTATCCCAGAGAGCCAATGTGCCAGTGGTTGGGTCACTCACCTTGGATGCAGGGTTGGAAACACTGTAAATTTTGCATTTTTGTCTTCTTTCTTGGCTGCAGAGGGCAGAGGTGCATGCAAGAAGTTTATCCTTGTACAGCTGTGCAAAGACCTCTTGCATAATCATTCCCTGGGCTCTGGGGAGCACAAACAGGCACAGAAAACTGAGAAGGGGAAGATGTGGGGCCCTGGCCTTGCTTTTCTGTACAGGGGCCAGCAAAGCCAGACAAGTGCACTGTGATGGCACAACCTGCACTCTACTAATGGAGCTGCTAAGTCACCCCAGTGCCCTTCGTAGGGTGGTGCAGATCCAGACTCCCCACCCATGTAGGGCTGTGCATTACAGGCTGACGCTTTTGTAATGGAAAATACCTTTTTGGACCAAAACAAAGGGGATCACAAACAAACTCATTTTTCTTTTAATAAAAAAATGTCAAAACACTTTTTTAAAAAACATCATAAAACCCACAATCCAGCCTTTTATGAGTGTTTCAGGAAGCAGTAATGGGACCTGAACAATCTGAAAATGCGCCTTGATGAGGTGAGTATGTAACGACTGATGTATCATTATATTGACTTGCCCAATGAGTTCTGTGAAGATGAAGACTAGAACTGTGACATACATCACTTATCATACGTGGAGCAGCATGAGGCCCAGAGCGTTGGTGCTGTGTGCTCTTATTGCTTTGTCTCACAAGCAGAAAAACTTCTCTGTGATCAGTCATAATTATTGGCATTTTCCCATAGCACTTTCTTCACTTTCACAGCATCACTTCCCTCAGGCCAGGCAGCTGTCAGCTTTTCCTTGTGCAGGTATTTACTTCTGGGTTAGACTCTGGGCTTCTTTCTTGCTATAAAATTAAATAGCACCATTTTTTAAAAGCAGAAAGATATGGTACATTCATAGCATTCCTATTAACAGATAAATGAATTGTTTCACACAGGTCCAAGATGCAGCTGTTAATTATATTGGCATATGTGTTCCAAGGAATTATATATTCAGAAGAATTCACAAGATGGAGCACTGAAAGTATAGAAGAAATACTAAGGAAGAGCACAGTGGATCCAGAATGCTTTATGAATGTTGTAAGCTATGTGATTTTTCTCTCACTTTAAAGTATGAATTGCATTATTAGTAATACAACATCATTGGTAATGGTCTACATGACAAACTAATTTTATTAAAGAGCAGATCACAGTGAATATGAACTCTGAGCATATGTCCAGTAAATAGCTGTACCTTTACAAAGCCACATCAATAAAGACAGCATGTTAGCATTAGATTGGTGCTGCCACCACCTCACCTTTGGTTTAAAGGACAGAAGACTAGGTGCTTTATGTACTGAGGAGTCAGGACTCCTGAATTCTGTACCTAACTCTGCCACTGACTCGCACTGTCTATGAAGAGTGCTCTTAAGGCTGGACAAGCTCTTACTGAAATCAGTAGGAGTCTCTTCACCGTGTATAAACAAACATATGCCCAGGTAGCAGCTGTAAGTAACAGTCGAAATTGTTTAGGGCATGTTTATATTTTGGTGATGATAGCTTCCTCCGACAAGGTTTAATATTTGTGAAGGGATTTGAATGAAAGGAGATGCCTGGTGCACTGGGGCTGGAAAGAAATTTAAGTACCTAGGTACTTTCTCTTGAGGAATTTGACTGCCAGACAGCCAGAGCCCCAGTAGTGTTGGTGGAGACTATTTTCCAATCTAAAATAAATTAAACCCCTCCACTGTAATAACGTGCCTCTAGGCTGTTAGATAGCTGCCCTCAAAAACTGGGTTCTAACAATAAATGCTACCTGAGACGACTACAAACCTGCTGCCTGGATCATTTTTAAATTGTTCCAGGTTAACGTCAACAGTTATTACATTATTTTTCAAGTTACAAGACCATGCGCTGTTTTGCAAAGAATTACTATGCAGAGTAGCATTAAGGGAGCTTCTTTAACACAAAAACCCTAAAGCTATATAGGAAGCTTGCATAACAAGACAAATATATCGACGTCACGCTGCGTGATGAAATTAAAGCTGTCTCATTTTAAAAGTAGAATGTTGCTTCCCAGAATCCAGGGAACCTGTTTTTTTCTCATTTTTCAGGAGGGTTATGAATGAAAAGGGAATGGATTGTCTAAGAGTCAGGATTTTACACTAGTCACTTTTTTTACTATACATTTTATTGTCTTTTTATCCACAAATCTAGCTAATATGGCATTGCTTGAAAATAAGCCTGTACTGAAAACCATTTTTGCTAATATATTTCTGAATGGTCAATAGGTAAAGTCAAATACTAGAAAAAAGTATCCAATGTATGTATCATTTGACCAACTTCATAAATAATCAAAACATATTTGCTGATGAGACCATCTCTGGAGCTATCAGACACCACAGAAAGGATTCAGTTATTCAGATGGCCAAAAGCTGAAATTAATCAGAAAAAAACCCCCATATTAGCCTAATTCTAGTCAACCAGCTATATCTTTTAATCCTTAGCCACAGTCCCTATCAGCCAAAGAACAGTAATCTGTTCAGTGGTTAGAAACTAGCACTAAGGTGAGGGGCATTCCTGAAAAAATCTAAAATACAGTAGATATCTATAACCAATCTTTTCTTGATTTCAGTGTTTGAGTTTCATTTACGGTCAAACCCTAGAGGTTAAGTGTGGAACAGATTGTAGCCTTGAAATCTGACTCTTATACAGTCTAGGGGTACACTACCAGAGGGAATCCCAGCTGCCTTTTTATGATGGTGTTACAGGATATTGTAGCAACAGCCCTTCCTGTCCATCTCTTTCCCCTAGGAAAGAGGGGTCAGAGTTTTGCTGTGCTTCAGTAATTGCTCTGGGGCTATTGCCCACTAGTGGGATTAGAACACAGGGGAAACAAACCAGCAGCCTTGGGAACTGGATGAGCATAAAGGTGGCATATGGTTACCTCACCTTGTCCCTTCTGTGTTGAGCAATACCTGTAGTAGACATGGATTTGAACCAATGCTTCCTCAAACTGACTTCAACGTGCACATAATGTGAAAAAATGCATGTGTATTAAAAAGGCCTTCATTTGCTCCTGGCAGACTGAAATTATCAGGCATCATGGATACCCCAGTGAGGAATATGAAGTTACAACAGAAGATGGATATATCCTTAGTGTTCACAGAATTCCTGGTGGGAAGAACAGTGAGAACACAGGTATGATTTATTTGTATGAAGTAAGGAAGGCTTAGTGGGCCAGGACCTTCCCCTAAAGTACAGGCATTTGGGGGGAGAGGTTCTCACATTTGTTTTGCTACCCCTCTGGAAGTCATACAAATTTGCCATTATGACTAAAACGTTCAAAAATACTCTCTAGACAGAAAGTATCAGTGTGGAATATTTGTGGAATTAGCACATGAGGAGCAATAATGCAGGCCAAGGGCAGATCCCAAAACTTTAGATTTCTTGCAAAAGAGGTACAAAAATTTCTCACAATCCAGTGACAAATCGCCAAAAGAGATGATTTCGAGCTCTTATTATTCTTTCTCTATTGAGTCACTTTTCATCAAATCAGCATGAAAACCCCAATCATGCTCTGTTTATATTGTGTTTTTAGTTTTTGCCATTTCAATGAGATTTTTACAACTTAAGTTTGAATGTCTTGTTATACCAAACTCTGTAACACAATTTTCACTACAGTGTAGCCATGCCCTAATAATCTGTTCTTCCCCTTTAGGACAAAAGCCAGTAGTGTTTTTGCAACATCCACTCCTAGGAGATGCGACCCACTGGATTTCTAATCTGGACAACAATAGCCTGGGTTTCTTGCTAGCAGATGCTGGCTTCGATGTTTGGATGGGAAACAGTAGAGGGAACACTTGGTCTCGAAAACACAAGACACTTAAACCTTACCAACAACAGTTCTGGGAGTTCAGGTAAACAGAATTAATGAGAACTACTAGAAATGGAATTGACTGACTTGAAGACAGGCTGGCTTGGATAATGTGACAGGGGAGTCTTTCCTTTTCACACTATCAGTTCACATCTAGCTCTGACTGGTAGTGACCTGAGAGATGGGAGCTGGCCTATAATGAACAAGTGGGGTGGACAAGATAATGAAAAGATACAAGGGAAGGGGCACTCATTGGCGCTAAAGTGTGTGAGAGGAATGGTGGGACGGGACTGTGGGAGTAAGGGAAGAATGTGGGGAAAGGGAGGAAAAAGAGAAGGAAGGTAAGAAACACACTGGTCAGCGATGGTGAGATTGGACTGCCATGGTCGGAGGGAGGCAGGATAAAATGGCATGGAGAACCCATAGCGATGCAGCAAATGAGGAAAAAACACCTATTCAGAGTCCAAGTATTACAACTCATAAGAGACTGAAGGGGTCTCCTGTCTGTAGCTCCTCATGGCCATGTGGAGGGCATATCCGACTAACAGCAAGTCTCCTAAGTCGACATGCTTCAGCCTTGATCTTTGGAGACGGAGCTGCCTTACTTCTGAAGTGAGGCAAAGAATCCATACCGTGTCTTAGGCTATGTCTACACCAGCAGTTTTGTCCGTATAACTTATGTCGCTCAGGAGTGCGGAAAAAAAAACCTCTCCCACTGACTCTGCTGCTGCCACTTACTGGGGATGGTTTAATTATGTTGATAGGAGAGCTCTCTCCCGTCAGCAAGGAGTGGCTGTGCAGGAGATCTTAGCACAGCACAGCCGCATCAGTACAGCTGTGCCATATACGCTCTGTAGTGTAGACACAGCCGAAATCATTGAACGGTTCCTGTCTCACTTAGTTAAAAACCTGAGATTTACTAATGCGTGTTCTAATGCAGTCAGGATTATTGGAATTAATGCATGTCTTTTGTGTTTCTCTCTGTAGCTTTGATGAGATGGGTAAATATGACCTTCCAGCAGTTCTCTATTTTGTCATGAATAAAACAGGACAAAAGGAGCTGTACTATGTTGCCCATTCAGAGGGCACAACTTTAGGTATGTTAAAGAGTGCAAGCTGGTAATACTGTAGCATCCGATTTCCATCACCACAGAATGTGAAAAGCAGGACATGGACTTTTATTAACTGCCTTTCTCCCTCGCTTAAAAGTTAAAGCTAGAAATACTTCCTAAATGGAAATTGTCAACATTTGAATAATTTTTCACAGAAAAATATTTGTTTGTCTGAACTAAGCAAACGTATTAGTTTCTGACATCTTTTTTAGATTTCTTGGTAAGGATTGTTGATATAAAAACCTATTATTTCTCAGATAGTCCATAGGAAATGTTGTCTGGTGTCTTTGGTTATTCTAGTGTTGCCAGCTCTTGTTATTTTATTCACAAGTTTGGCAGTATTTGTTGCCAGCTCCTGGAGTTAATGCTATTACATGAGAAGCTCAATTTTCATGATTTAACCCTCATATTTTGAAAAAAAAGGTTAAAAATGTGACCCCTTGAGAATGAAATGCCAGAAAGCAAATAAAAAAGAACCTAAACTTTAATTATTTGTAAGCCAAACTTATTATTTTAGGGTTGCCTGCTGCAGTATTTGTGTGCATGATGTTGACTATTTAATATAGCCAGTAAACCAATATTTACATATTGCTTACTCTGTGTACTGTTCCTACAGAAAGCCAACTCGGTCCCTAGTGCAAGAATGCAACAAGGGACTTGTTTCATTTTAGTCACTTGAGGGTTCCTGGTTTACCCATAAGACATGTTGGTGACAGTGAATGGGGAATATAGTTTCACTTTTGCTATTTGAAAATAGTTGGGAAACAGACCCCCTCCTCCCCCAAAAATGGGGGCTGGGAGCATGTAGCATCTTACCACTACTTTGTAGGATATCACTTTCTCCTTCTCCTCCTCCAGTAAGAAAAAAGTGATAAAACATATACTTAGGCTGGGATTTTCAAAGGCATTGAATAGGAGTTGGATGCTTAAGTCCCCTAGGCATTTTTGAAAATCCCAGCCCTAACATACAAATTGTACCATAAATCCTCTATACATAGGGGTTGTTAAGTAGGGCTCGACAAATCCCAGGCACCAGGTTGCCATGGTGCCTGGGGTTTGTAGCGTGGTGCTAAATCCATTGCAGAATTGCAGTGGCAGAGCAGCCCCTGGCACCTAAAAATAGAGCTGCCCGCAACTGCAGTGGAGCTCAGGGGATTCATTGGCCTTTCAGTGGCCAGGGCATCCCAGCGAGGTGCCTTATTTTGAAGCTGGGCACCTAGCTTAGTGGCAATTTTGTTGAGTCTTGTTTTAAGGCCACTTTAATTGCTCTTTAAAACGCTGTGGAATTATGTGAGTACTTACAGAATAGTGTATTTCTTTTTTATCTGAACATTTCTCTGCCCTTGTGAATATAAATGATAGCTGTAATAGTCTCTTAAATACAATTTTGTATGTGAACAATTAAATAACCTACAGGTTATGTTATATAGGTAGGGTCTCTGCTCTAAAATTCTAACAAATTAAAAAAATTCTAATGTAAATCCAGACCTCATGAGAATTATAGTACTGTTGTAAATTTACAACCATATACATGGTGCTTTTGAAACTAAGAATCAGAAAATATTTTATGGGAATTTCAGAAATGTGATAGGAAAGATTCTGAAATCTGACTAATAGAAATTTGGCTCTACATCAAATTGAGTAGAAACTATAATCCGGCTCTTGGCCATCTGAATCCACCTGAACAATACCCCAAAACTTAATTGTTCCCAGTTAAGACTACATGATGATTTAGGATGAACATTTTACTGTGATGATACAGAATCATATGGCTGGAAGGGACCTTGAGAAATCAAGTCCAGCCCCTGGAACTGAGGCAGGACCAAGTAAATCTAGATCATTCCTGCCAGATTTTTGTCTAACCAGGTCTTTTTTCCTAATATCTAATATCTCCCTTGCTGCAGATTAAGCCCATTATTTTTTCTCCTACTTCAGTGGACAGGAAGAAAAATTGTGTAGCTTTTGGACACATAAAAGCCTGCTTTATATTTTAACTTTCAGTGTGCTGCATGGTAACTATTTTATTTATCGATGATGGCTTTGCAATAATACAAAATCATTTGTATTTCCTCAGGTTTCATAGCATTTTCAGTTAGGCCAGACTTGGCTCAAAGAATAAAAATGTTTTTTGCCTTGGGGCCTGTAGCCACAGTAACATTTGCCAAAACCCCTTTGGTGAAGCTTGTGAGTCTTTCTGAAACACTGCTCAAGGTATGTCATTCCTCAAATTATTGGGCCATCTTCTTGGCTTCTGCTCCACCTGATCTGCTCCGCCTAAAAGGGATAGCCAAAGATTCCTCCAACAGAGGGGAATCCTTGGCTGATACAGAGCTACTGTGTGCCCCTTGCTCCCTTTCTACTTAGGGTGGAATGCCAGGGGCTAGAAGAGTTGGGAGGGACTGGGAGGTAAACTCAGTACAGTTGAAAATCTGGCCCTGAATACTGGATTTTTCAGATCTTCCTGTGATGGAATTGGAGCCGCTCCATAATGATTTATGAATATTGTATGTTGCCCTGGTTATTGGTGTGGTTGTTGGATGAATATATTGGTTTAACTCAACAAGAGTCTATGTGGAAAAACAGGCAGGAAAGAAAAGAATGGCTCAAGACAATTCACCCCTCTTTCCCCCCCCCCCTTTTCCCCCCCTCCTCCATACACATGTATTCACTCAATTTATAGTTTGCAAAGCAATCCTGAGAAATTTCATACTGGAAGTGTTCTCAAAGGAATCACTTCCACATGAGGGCTTGAAGAATGTCGTGGAAGTGCTGTTAATGGTTCTGTAGTGAAGACTGAGTTGAATTGAATGCAAGAATTCAATCACTTTATGAAGACTACAGAATATCCTCTTCGAAGTAACTGCTCTTATTTTTTGATCACAGAATGAATTTTCTGAGAATTTACAAGTAAATCTTTTACTTTGAGTTAAAATTAACTTTTATATGGTCCTTTATAACAGGACCAGATGTTTTTGCCCCAAATGATCTTAACAGAATAATGCAGGAACTTCAGACTTCCCATATAGTTAAAGATCATTGAAATTTCATTACCTCTGTGAAGGTAGTGGGTATAGCCCACCCCTCCCCCAATAATTGAAGATGAGAGAAATAGTTACACTAGTTATGAAATAATAGTGAGCTCCATACAAAACAAAGGCACATCCAAGGTCACTCAGGAATTTGAACTATGTGGATAGAGGACCCTTCCTGGTATTGCCTGAATAGTGTATGTGTGGGAAAGAATCTGAGGCTATGTACACACGAGCATACTTGTCCCGCAATAAGTTATTGCGGGACAAGTAAAGCGCTATAAATATAGCGCTTTCTCACATGCACACGTGCACTTTCTTTCGCAAAGGAGCATTCACCCTGTGAATGCTCCTTTGCAAAAGAAGAGCAGTGCATGGTGGG
>ML685755.1:29980923-30142213 GCA_007922175.1 Pelusios castaneus | reverse complement strand
CTGGGGGGGGCCGGCTGGAATGGGAGCCGGCCCCGCAGCACACTCTGGGGGTTCGGGGGCAGCACAAGCTCTGCCAGAGCTTGTGCTGACCCCGATCCCCCAGCTGGGGTGGGAATCAGCTGAAGGGCGGTTTAAAGACCAGCGGCTTCAGCTGACTCCCGGAGCCCATATGTCAATTTCACTGCTCAGCTAGAGCAGTGAAATTGACATAGTTGACAGCTCCCATGTCCCAGAGTGGCCTTGATTGGCACTCTGGGACATTTCCGGAGGCCAATCATTACGCGTTAAGCGTACACACGAGCTCAAATGCGGAACAGATGATCCGCAACAGCTGTTACCACTCTCGTCCGAGTGGTTGTTGGATTGCGCGACAACAAGGCAGTTAACGCGCAACAGCTCTGTTGCACGTGTGTACCCTGTTGTTGCTATCCCGCAGTAACGAGCTTTACTGCGAGATAAACTGATCGTGTGTACAAGGCCTGAGAGAGAGAAAAGAAGAAAGAAAGAAATCTGAGAGAGAGAAGGAAGCTCCCAACACAGCTTATACAAACATGATGTGAGACCCTGACAGAAGCCTGGAAAGAGAGTTTTTGTGTAGGGTGACAGTGTCTTTGCTCACAGACCGAGGCCCTTTTTCTCTGTCTCCTGCTGTTTTGATTCCCTTGCGTTCAGAGAAACAGAACTTTGTATATTCTGTGTCAATAAACTAGGTTGCATCAAAGCTCCTCAACTGAATCATAAATTTCTCCCTCTAACTGGAACAACCCCAACATTTTGGCTAGTCACTTGGATCAAAAGGGACCTTTAAGAAATTTAGCATCTGAATCAGACAGGTTGTTCTCCTCCTAAATGATCTTAATAACAGGATAATGCAGATTCCTCAGAATTCTCGTATAGTCAAAAATAATTGAAATCTCTTATACTGGCTATATTTGAAGACTTTTTTTTTTTTTTAGAATAATTGGTCATTTTTTTGCCATAATTCATTATAACTGGAAGTTTCTCCGTTAGAAGATGCTACCAAATAATGTTTCAACTTTATAGCACGACTCAAAACTAGGATGTATGTGTGCAAAGGAATAAGGACAGCAGGGGGCAAAGGGGAAATTATGTGGGTGTGTGCATGCAGAGGAATGTAAATAATCCAATGTGCGTGACAATGGCCATTATGCTCTGGCTGCTTTTTGCTGGAGACTACCCATGAGTCTGGTCCTAAATGTTAAAATAAAGATTTAAGGTTGATACTTCATTCTTCAAATTGGTAGAAATGTACATAACATTATCTTTGGGAGTCTTTTATTATTCATGTGTGAAATATTTAGCAACTTAAAAACCAAGGAAATTCCAAAATAAAAACTATACTATACTGAATTTAGGTTGAGAGGACATATCAGTAACTTAAGGTAAAAACATTGTTGAGATACTATAATTATCCCATAAACAAGCTTGCAAACTATACTCCCATTCTCTCCACTGCCCTGCCCCCAAAATTCTATAATGAGCCTTTAAAAATCAGTACAATCTAATCTGGGAAAACAAAGACTAATATGGACTAACAATAAATGTATGGCATCACTACATGGCAGAGCAGTTTGTGTATCTTAAACATGAATTTCTACAACTTAGCATATTCAGCCTTCCCCTAAATGTCCTCTGAACTCTGAATTTTCTGGGCATAAAAAGGATTGTTTGGGGGATAATTACAACATCTCTGAATGTTTTTACTTTTCAGTTATTGATACATGATCTCCACCTTAACTCCAGTTTAGTATAATTTTTCTCTGGGATTTCTAATACTCTACACTTGTCTTGTTTCTGCCTATGATGTCTCTGTTCCATGGATAAAGAATGTCAGCCTCCAGGGCTCTCCCTCTCACATGCTCTTTTAGAACTAACTCTGCTCACTTGCATGTAGTGAATGTTTGTGGCAATGAAGACAGCCTGTATTCTGTAATCAGGTTTACAATCAACCGAAATCTTTTCTGAAGAGGTCTTGGGAATAGATAGAGAATTTCCTTCATGAGCTATCACTCAGTAAACTGAGAAAGAAAGGGAGAATCAGGGCTGAGGTATTACAGAATGGCAGAGGGTTTCGTTAAGCTGTGAGTACTTAGCTCACATTAAAGACTAGGGTGGCAATACATTATCTGTATGAAGAGGAACTGTGATGAGAGACCTACTTTAATAAGAAAAAAATGTAGTGAATAATTATCTTTTCAGGCTGTATTTGGAACTAAAGGAGTCTTTCAACAGAATGAACGTCTGAAAAAACCTGTAACCCTATTTTGTACCAAGCTGGATAAATTTTGTGCCTATGTCCTCTTTTTTGTGGCTGGACATAATGAGCAAAACTTAAATATGGTAAGTATGGACAAGACTATTTTAGAACAAATAATGCTAAAATAACTTCTGAGGTAAATATGTTTGCTCCCTGTGTGAGGCACATAACTATTTTCACATGGGGAAGTATATGTCTAATACATGTCTAACTCATGATGTTCTGAGGGAGTAAGAGCTCCTTGGTGACTTTGACAATGACAAGGTGGCTTTTAATTAATGATGGGATCAACCAGAATGCTAGGTTCAAACCTTGTTGCAGGAAAGAGCCTGAATCCAAACCTGGATCCAGAATTCACAAATGTCCCTATCTTTAAAACAAGTTGATACAAGCCCCAGGATGAGAACACCACTTACCCAACTGCAAGATATTAAATACCCAGAGCCAATATGCTAACTGGGCCATTCTCTAATTTAAACCCACGAATGACCTGTCCATAATACTTGTTCTCTTTTCTTAATCTAAGCGTCATTTTACCTTTATCCTGTCTATGAGCCCATGCTTCCCTCCGGCTATGTTGCCCTGCAAGGGAAGTAGGGGGGAATAAGTACTCCATTTCCTTCTGCCTGCGGTGTCACCCAGTGCTTGCTTAGTTTCTTCCCTCCAGGAGCTAGTGGTTAAGGAGGTGTGTTAAGTGAATATAGCCATACTCCTTCCCCTGCCTATGCCAGTCAGCTGATCTGTTTGTAGGCAAGGGTGAATGTACTGTAATTGCACCCTGAAGGGGTGCTGCTCCAAAGTTTACTGTAACTAAACTCTTGTAAAGAATAATAGTCTTCTCTCACCATAAGGCTTATAATCAGTATTTATCAGACAATGAGAGTGAAGTAGCACTCCATTTCCCAGAGGTGTTGCTGACGTGAATTGGATGCTTGGTTCAGTGTAAGTAAATACAGTGGGCCATACTATGTCATTGATTATAGAGCTCTTTGTAGGGTTTTTGTGAGGGGCTTCTGCTCATAAATAGGTGGTATGGTGTGGCCTGAACCTTGCAAACTAATCTGGATACACCATCTTTGTCCACTTTTCATTTTGTTAAACAAAGATTAAACAATTCATTTTAAAAGTT
Organism: Pelusios castaneus; assembly: GCA_007922175.1. Classification (NCBI taxonomy): domain Eukaryota; kingdom Metazoa; phylum Chordata; order Testudines; family Pelomedusidae; genus Pelusios; species Pelusios castaneus. The sequence continues at coordinate 30,138,806 of ML685755.1, read as the reverse complement.
TTGTCTAAATATAAGAAAAATGTCCAGGTTTTTAAATCAGTGACAGTTTTTCAGATTTTTCTAACACCTGAGAATCATGGTAGTAACTTAAAGCCAAATTATAAAATAAACCCTACCATGGTCTGCCTCTGCACTAAAACATTTCATAAGTTCAATATAAAAAAATTAACCACAAAAAGATGTTATAGCCATTTTAAAAAGCCATTGCAGGAAATGGTTAGCTTTTCGAAATGATGATGTTAAAGAATTCCTGCTTTTTTTGCCATTGGTTAAATCAGCAATGTGACTCTCAATTCAGAACCAAATTTGATGAAAAATCTAAGTTACTGTCTCACAATATTTAGTAGTTTTCTTTGAGTATACTAATATAGCTAGAAAAAAATAAACATAAAAGAAAATTATTTTTCTTCCTTTTTTGTGGAAAAAGTAGAATGCATAGTAAATTAAGATTGTTATTAAATATACATGCTTGTAGGATTTTGTTATGTGGTAAAGCATGTATCTAGTTTGAAAACTCTAGTTTTTATATTAATTCAAAATAATTTTTTATCACAAATTTTATTCAGTAAGAAGTTCCAGAGGGATAGTCATGTTAGTCTCTTTGGGTACGTCTACACTGGAGCCTTAGGTCGACTTAAGGAGGGTTAAATCGACCTAAAAAACCCTGCGTCCACATTGGGCTTTTATTAAGTCGACTTAAGCGCTCCCCGGCCATGACTTTCCCCTTCTTCCCAGCCCGATCTCCCTGGCTGCGTCTCTCCCTTTCTCCCCAGCCCGATCACGCCGGCTGCGGCCCTCCCCAGCACTATGGCTGCAGCTCTTTTTCTTCTCTCCAGCCCGACCCATAGTAAATTAATAAAACTACAATATTTCATTTTAACATTTTTATCAAAGTTCAAATGAGAAAACAACATTTATGCATTTCTTTTGACATAAGGTACTTAGGCTTGCTGATGCTTCCAGCGCCAAAAAACTGTTGCCCATGAGGCACCATGCCTCACAAATTGCCGCTCAACAAATACAATATCTTGCTCAGCTGCATCACCAGCTTAGAGGGAACATTGGCCCCTCCCAGAGTTCCTGGCCACTCCTCCGTCGACCTAGCATCTGCCAGTGTGGACGCAGGCAGTCGACTGAAGTTTTCAGTGTGGACGCTCTGAGTCGACTTAAAATCAACCTTGTTAAATTGACTTAACAGAGCCTCCAGTGTAGACATACCCGTTCAGCAAAACAAACAAGGAGCTCTGTGGCACTTTTAAAGACTAACTAATTTATTTATCGCATAAGCTTTTGTGAGTATAATCCCACTTCATCAGATGCATGAAATGGAAACTATAGTATGTTAGATGTATATAAGGGTGGGTGAAGTACTGTAACTAGCAGATTTGTTACAGAATGTCCAGGGATTCATTCACTTGCACATCTACCAATGTGATATATGCCATCATGTGCCAACAATGCCCCTCTGCTATATACATTGGCCAAATTGGACTGTCTGCGCAAAAGAATAAATGGACACAGATCAGACATCAAGAATGGTAACATTCAAAAACCAGTAGGGGAACATTTCAGTCTACCTGGATATCTGTAATAAACATGTTAGTTACAGTACTTCAGCAAAAAGACTTCAAAAACAGACTCCATCGTGAAACTGCAGAGCTGGAATTCATATGCAAACTAGACACTTTCTCACTGAGTCTGAATAGGGATTTCAAATGGCTAACTCATTACAAAAAGTAATTTCCCTTCTATTAACATTCTCACCTTCTCAGCTATTGCTGTTACTGGGCCCTCTTCCACACTGTCTGAATCAAAACAACTTGTTTCTTTTGCTGAGATAGGCTAGCAGACTATTCTTTTGAAATTGTTTGAACTGACCTTGTGACCCACCCTTTTCCGGATGTATATATACACTTAATATACTACATTTTTCCATTTCTTGCATTTGATGAAGTGGGATTGTGCCCACAAATGTTTATGTGATGAATAAATTTGTTAGTCTTGAGAAGTGCCACAGGACTCCTTCCAGAGGGGTAGCCGTGTTAGTCTGTAGAGCAAAAATAATAAGAGTCCTGCGGCACTTTTAAGACTAATAAATTTTTTCGAGCATAAGCTTTCCTGGGCTCCAACCCACCTCCATCAGATGCAACTAGACATAGAACTCCTTGTTTGTTATTCAGTAATGGTGGTTGCACAGAACATAAACTCCCTCTACTGGCCAAAATGCCACCTGTAAATTTTTAGCCTTAAGCCGGTTATTTTGTAGATTTGTTCCTAAACTCCCTGTTTTTATATTTTTAGGTTAATGTGTTCTATATTTTTTTCATGCAATGGTGAATCAGGTGCTTTCTAACTTTAAAAACCTGGGAATGGAGTTGGGGAGGTGGGGCGGGTTGCCTTGTTCTGCAGCATATGGCCTGGGTTACTTGCGTGTATAAACTAGAGTAAATGGTGGATTCTCTTATAACTTGAAGTCTTTAAATCATGATTTGAGGACTTCAGTGGCTCAGCCAGAGGTTATATGTCTGTTACCGGAATGGATAGGTGAGATTCTGTGGCCAGCAATGTACAGGAGGTCAGACTAGATTATTATGATGCTCCCTTCTGGATTTAAAGTCTATGAGTCTGAGTCTAACCTTGGTTTCAAGTGGGTCCCACATTTATAACAATTAATAAATGTTTTCTTTTCAGAGTCGGTTAGCCATGTACGTAGGACATTCTCCTGCTGGAACATCTGTCCAGAATGCCTTACATTGGCGCCAGGTATTTCTCAGCTTTTGACTTGTAACTGCTGTGTATTTTATGTAGTATAAGTGTATTCGATACTTTGAAACAAAGTCAGGGCTACTGTGCCAGCCCCAGATCCACAAAGGTACATAGGCACTAAGTCCCAGAGTTAGGCTCTGCTGTGATTCACAGAACTCCTGCTTGGCTGCCGCCTGACCTGTTAGATGTCTAAACTCACCCAACACCTAAATCTTCAGGGTGAAAAGTTCTTTAGGCAGGAATGTTTCTGTCTCTGGGTAGGCATGCAGCTGCCTCATTCTAGGTGTCCAGGTACCTATCTCCCATGTGAGCCACAAACAGGCAGTGCCAGATCTAGCCTGCATGTTCCCAGGATGCCTGCTGGATCAGTTTCCATTCAAAACTTGGGAGAAGAGGTGGTGCCCACCTTAAAACTCATGGTTGGAACATTCACCTATTTCCATTTCCCCCCCTCTGCCTGATCAGAGGAGGAAACGGTTTAAACAGGAGTGTGCTCTAACTGCTGAGTTAGTCTAGGTTAGTCTGATATGGGTCTCTCTGTATCTCCTTTTGAAGTTCTTCCCATGCTGATAAATAAGAAAAGTCATTGGAGCAGGGAGAGTGGACTCTGGGTCTCCCTCCTTGCAGGTGTGTGCCCTAACTACCAGACTATAGAGTTATTCTTATTGTCTTTCTGCCTCTCTTAAATTCCAGAAGGGTAGCCATGTTAGTATGTATACAGCAAAAACATCTGACAAAATGGGTTGCAGCCCACAAAAGCTTATGCCTGAAGAAAGTTGGTAGTCTTTAAGGTGCCACAAGACTCTCATTTTTTCTCTTAAATTAATTATCCAAAGTGGAACAACTTCAACAGCAGAGACTGAGGGATCTGCATCAGATATCCCATAACTCAGTGGTTAGAGTTCCCTCCTGAGAGGTAGGAGACCTGACTAAAATGTTCTTTCACCCTCAAACACAGAGGAGAATTGAACCTGCAACTCTCATTGCAAGTCAGTGCCCACTAAGCTGTAAGTTCTATGATGGGCACCACCACTGGGTAGGTTTTGCATGAAGCAAGGCAGGCACCCAACTTATTCTCACAAGAAATGACTTAGTTACCTAACCTGCCTGAATCCAGGCAATGGGTTCCCAGCTGTGGATTGCAAGCCAAATTAGGCATCTCCCTGCAGCCAGGACTTAGGTGCCTATCTGTGAGAGAGCGGTGGGACTTAGAACACATCCCTCCCATCAGCATCTTCTATTGGCTGGCTTAGATGGCTCCCTGATTAATGTACTGGCTTTTGTGAAGCACGTTTTTGGAACATTCCCCACATTCCCTGCATAGGAGCAGAAGGCACCTAACTCAGGCTCATAAACTGTAGTGTTGTTCCAGTGATTTTCTAACACTTAAGCAATACATCGTCCATGTTCCTTTGTGGATTCAGGACTTAGAGACTTGCCCAACTTGTCTTATCAGGCGTTATCATTTTCTTTGCCAAAGACAGAGTGCTGTTTATCACAGTAATTTTTACAAAAGCCTTAAACCTTTGATATCAGGTACTGAGATTTCTTCATGACACATGCATTTAGGAACTGGACAGTCAGGCCAGGAGCCTGCAACCTCAGGTTTTAAAAACATTTTGATTTGAAAACTGTATAAGTAAAATAGAGCATGTAAAATCTGTTAAAATCTGGCTTTAAATGACTTGTGTAAATGAAACTTAAGATCCCTACATCACTTAGGCATTTTAAAAAATGTTATCCCTGTTTTCACCATCACCAGATTGGGATTGATCAGGGAAGTCAGTGGTGCAGGATCCAGCTCATTATGCATAGAACAAAGCTGGTGCATTCCAAAGATCTCGATCTGAAACTGCAAATAAATATCCTTGTTTTCTTCTGTTACAAATAATAAAATTCAGATGTATTATACAGTGCTCCTGATGTGGTGTTTGGCTTTTCATTAATAATTCACTTCAGCTGGAATGACATTAATATACTTTACCAGATTTTAAACCTTAAACTTAGCAGGAGATAGTGACAACATTGCTGTGGGTCAGACTGATAATTTCTTGAAATTTTCTCCTAAAAATGGCTAAATCTTTTTAAACAATCTGCATGAAATCAGCAAGAATTTAAACAGTTCAGTACAAGTTTTGTTAATAAAATCACATTATGGATCTCATCTACCCAATAGAAATACAATTAGTGCCTTGTATAATCAAAGACACCATGATTCTGCCACCATTATTCATTGGGTGGTAGCACCTTCTTATGCGCGTAACTCATGGATTTCGACTGAGCCCAGAATGTTCAAGCAATTAATATAAATGGCTGGTTCACCACCCTTAGGATAAAAAATGTTTTCCTGCATTCTGTCTAGATTAAGATGCAAAATATGCATCTCTTTAGGGGACAACAGCTGTGACTTCCTACATGCTTCTACAATGCTTAGCACCAATGGCCTCTGACCTGGCTAGTCTCTAATCACTATTGCAATATAAATGTTTAATAATATACTAATAAAATACATATCTACCTAACTAACTGAAAAATAACCAACACTGATAAACACAATGGTCCTAATTCTGATCTCACTTTCACTGGTGTAAATCTGGAATAAGTAAAGCTGGTTGAGATACTCCATATTTACACAATGGATCAAATTTCTCTCAGGTGTAACAACTGAAGATATCAGAGTCACAAGAGCAACCCAGCCCAGTGGTTTGGTGCCTTAAAGTCCTTCGGTTCAGTATCTATAAATATTTACTTTGGGTGCATCTACACTTACAAATTAAGTCGACTTAAGGAGGCTTAAATGGACTTAATTTACTCCGCGTCAACACTGGACTTTCCTTAATTCGACTTAAGTTGTTGCTTAAGTCGAATTAAGGAAAAGTTAGTTCGAATTAATAACACCTTGTTTTAATTCGAACTAGCACTTAAGTCGACTTAAGCCAGTGGAGACATGGAGTAGTGCCTAGGTCGACCTTTTTAAGTCTACTTAAAATGTTAAGATGGCTTAATATGGTTGAAAAAGGGCCACATCTACACTAGAAAAGATGTCAACTTCTGTTAAGTCGACATAATAAGGTCCACTTTAAGTCAACTTTATAAAGTCAACTTAACTTTTCAAGTGTAGACATAGCCATAGAGAGGAGATTTCTGATAGCTGATAATCTTTTAATCTATCAGGCAGAGGTGTAATATACACCAGTGTCTCGAAATTGAAGATAGATACACTCAGGTTAGAAATAAAGCACACATTTCTAAATGTGAGGGTAATTAACCACCGGAACAATGTTAAAGAAAAATGTGGCCCAACGATTTAACAGGATGAAAGGTGTATTCTGTTCTCTATCCCTCGATCTATCTAGATTTTCACTATAAATATAACACTTGATTTTATGTAATTAATAGATATTGTATGCAAAGCAATTGCAAGCTTACGACTATGGCAGTAAGGAAAAGAACATGGAGAAATACAATCAGGTAGGTTAACATACTTTTTGTTAACATGCTATGAGCTTTGGAGAAAAATGAAAATAAATTGAGGACTGGAAACCTCAATTTTTAGTACTGTCCGGGGAAATTTCTATAAGACGTGTCAGTGGTACCTTACATCAGTGGGGTTAAAAAAGTATATATAAATAGATTGAGTGGGGATTGCTATGGGTGAAACTGTGGAGAAATAGGTGAGTTTATAAATATATGTGGACATGTACAATTATTATAGGTTATTATTATAGGTTAAGATACATAATCAAATATTAATAATGGCAGAGATTTATTACTAAATGATTCTTTGATACTTCCCCGGGGGCTTCCCAGTGGACTGGTCACAGACAAATAAATGAAGAATTAATCTCTAACTTGTTAGTAACTGCTACACTCTTGGTAGTGTCTCATTAGAAAAGGCAAAAATAGAGGATGGTTCAAAAAATAAAACAAATCACAGGGAGGATTATTGTTATGAAGAGATTAGTGCATCAAGTATACATACAGCAAAACTGGAAGAAGAAAAAAATTTTGAATACTCAAACATACTACACTCACCCACAATACATCCATCTTAGTTGTTTAATAATTTTAATAGACTTGCTTTGGTTTGTTAATAAAGATGACAAAATTGTCTTTCAGTTGAAGGAAATCCCATGCCCTAAGTTGTGAGAGGAGGTTCATCCTTTAAACTGATGATATGCTGCCAGATAGAAGTATTTTATAATCCTATTCTGGCATACTGGCTTTTAACAGAAAGTGAAGAACCCATTTTGCAATTGTTAATATTTCAAGTTCAATGTTTGTGTGATGATGATACTTCCTAAATATACCATTTAAAGACAAAAATATATATAAAGAACATATCTTTTGCTATGAAAGGTCAATTTAAAAGAACCATGTACATATAGCAACAGAGTAGAATGACAATCCTATTTTAAGGCACTTGATTCAGACTAAGGAGACCCAAATTTTATTACTGTCACAGATTTCCTGTATGATCTTGAGCAATGCACTTAAAGTTTCCCATTAGAAAATTGAGATTAATAATACTTCCTTATAGGATTGCTGTGAAGATTAATTCATTATTAAATTTTATGAGTTACTGTGAAGATGAGCACCACAGAAAAGCCTATGAATTTAAAAAGTGGCCTAAAAAGTCCCATTTTAGTACACAATAAATGACAAATGAAGCAAAAGAAATAAAATGGCTTGTATCTTCCTCACTGCATAGCAATCCTGCCATGAGTGCAGGGAACTGGACTCAATGACCTGTCATGGTCCCTTTTAGTTTCTATGGCTATGTCTCCACTTACTAAAATTAGTTCGAATTAGTTAATTCGAACTAACTAATTCGAACTAATTTTAGTTAGTTCGAATTAACTTAATTCGAACTAGCAAAATTTAGTTCGAACTAAGCAAGTGCCATTCATGGCACTTGCTTAGTTCGAATTAGCGAATTGCATTGAGTTCAATGGGCCAGTTAGTTCGAACTAAGCAATTAGTTCGAACTAACATGGCCACATTGGTTAATTCGAACAAACTAGTTCAAATTTACCCTTAGTTCGAATAGCCTATTCGAATTTATTAGTTCGAATTAAGGAAGCCCTTAATTTGAACTAATTAAAGCTTAGTGTAGCCATGGCTTTAGTTAGTTCGAATTAAACTTCCTTAATTCGAACTAACTTGCCGGTGTAGACATAGCCTATGAGTCTATGATTCTAAGATGTGAATAAAATCCTAGAATATATGAAGATACAAATGTATTTGCTTACAATATTTGTAACTACTTCAACATATGTAGTATAAATATGGTTATTAATCTGTGAAATTGATCACTCTAATTTTAAGGTTTACTCCCAATCCAGATATCAAATAGCTGGAGAATTTTCATTCAAGTTTTATGAAAAAATCCAGGAATAGTGTGGCTGACGCTATTAACTGGGTGAAAAGGATGAAAAGGGGACTAAGAGTGCAGGTTTTATTATTACTATTATTTTAGCAGATTAAGAAAGCAAGACAATAGGCCTCTGTCTCCTCAGAATTTGCTTGTTAAAAAATTGGTGTAGCTTTTCATTTCTAATTCATTTCCCTTTTTTGCCAGACTACTCCTCCTGTATACAAGATAGAAGACTTGAAAATGCCCATCGCCATTTGGAGTGGTGGACATGATTTGTTTGCAGACCCAAGGGACATGGCTGCTTTACTTGGCCGAATTACTAATCTCATTTACCATGAACATTTTCCTGAATGGGAACATCTAGATTTCACCTGGGGTCTTGATGCAGCCAAGCGCATGTATGCAAAAATCATTAAGATGATGAAGGCGCATCCCTGAAGCCACACAGTGGTACCTGAGATTGAATGATTTAATTTTTCTATTGTGCTAGGCAATAGGGATGGTTCTCTTTCCTTAAAGTTATTTATCGTGGCGTTAGTGAAGGAGTTTATGGTGACTGGCTCGTATTTTACTACATTTATCACTCTCCTGTAGTTTCCAATCTTCTGGTGAACTTCAATAAGTAGAGAACTACCTCAGGAAGTTGAGCTACATGACTAAGAGGAATCCTTTTTGAAGTTACAGAAACAGTTATGCAGATACCTCATGTAATGCTGCAGGGAATCGCTTTCTTTGAAATGTTTTAATCTCTGCAATATAATATATCAATGGATGATTAATGACATTCATCCAGTTCCAGCCCATATTTCTTTCATAGCTTTTAAAGAACATGGTTTTGGTTTTTGGTTTTTACTGTACAGCTTTTAAAGAGATTGTTAGGCCAAAGCAATTAACTCTGGTGCCTGAGATGATTCCCTTTATAGCCTCTGGCAACTCACTCAACTTCTTTTTCAGGTTTCCTATTTGCAAAATGGAAATAATAGTATACCTACCTTGGAGGGATGTGGTAAGGATTAATTTGTTAATGTCTGTAAAGCACTTTAAAGATTAAAAGAGCACAAGGGCTAGATTCTATTAGCTCATACGGAAAGATTTATTTCCACTTTCTACATATTCCATCCAATATACAAGAGACATGCTAATAATTCAGATACTTGAATTTCATGAACAACTGTGATGTGGTAATGACTAACCAATAGGCACTAACTGAAATGTGTGTTAATATTTAGGCTTAGCTAACTGCCCTGAGGGAGTTTCTTCAGTTAGTAATGCAGCTGCAAGCAAGCTGTGAGCACTCCCAGCTATCCGGTGCTTTCATGAGAGTGAAGTTCGTGGTTCTGTGTTCAGTCCCTTCAGTTAAAGATTTCTGTTTTGTTACCCCTGGTAGTTCTTTCAATGTGTTTAAGATGCTGAAAAACTATATCTAGTCTTGCAGAGTACTCCTGTCTTTAAAGCATTGTGGGGAGACTGTTGGGCTTTTTATATAAATAACAGCAAGCAACTAGGAGGTTGTGGTATGGTTAACTTGGAAAATATGCAGATCATGGAAATACATTATGTGTACTTCTTATGCTTTGAGATTTAAGACATTGTTGCAATTAATTAAAAACCTCATAAAATCATCTCTTGATGTCCCTGGGTTAGCTGTGTCAGTATTAATTTTAAAATCTAATCTAAGAAAGTTTTCCTAACCCTATTGCATAGCCAAAAGTTTCTGCACTAGAGAAGATGGAGGCATCTCAGCATCAGCAAGAGTTAGGTGTTTAATATCGTAACAGTAATCAAGTTAATTGTCATTTTATCCTCATGATTTTGAAGTAGGGCTGTAAAAAAATCCATTAAAAAAAAGAATTAGTTTAAACGCTCTAAAAAATAGAACGTTTAAACTTTTAAATGTGTGATGGGGCACCCTGCTGGGCTCAGCTCCTCACCCCCAAGCAAGAGCTGCCAAGCTGTGGCTTCCTTGACACGTGCGCAGAGCCGTAGCTGGGCTGCTCACGCTTGCTGGGAGTTGAGCTGTACTGCTAATGGTGAATTTATACCACAGAATTGCTTCCAACAATATTTTCTAACTGGAGTAATGCCTATTATTCATGGATAAAAAAGCCATGCTCATTCATTCACTTGTTCTTTAACATAATAACCAAAGTCCAGTGTGACTCCATATTGTAACAAAAGCTCTGTTTTTGATTGCTTACTCCATTTTGTATTGCCCAGCCCAAGTTTTGCTGAAACTTTGTTTAAATATGTGAACTTAGTTTGAATGTGTGAATGAATGAAGGGTGTGTGTGTGTGATGGGATCAGTTTCCAATGCCAGCCTGTCCTGCTGACAAACAGCCAGCCCCACCATAGTGGATGAAGAACAATGCAGATAAACCCTGCAGAAGCAAGAGGAATCCACCTGAGAAAGAAAGGGGCAAAAAGCCCCATCAAGAAGAAGATCAAAGTCATATCTGCCATTAACTGATGACTCATGGTCATACAGTACCCTGAGGCAGTGTGACACAGCAAGAACCATGGATAAAAGATATAAATGATGGGTGAGACTGCATAGCTTTGGGTTATATTCTGCACAGCATCCAACAGTGTCAGGGCACCGGACAGAGACCCCTGCTCTTCCTCATGTTCAGCTTCCCTGGCCAGGTAGCTGCCATGAGCTGTGAACACCAGCCACGTATTCAAGCTATGATCACAAGCAACAGTCAGGACTGGTAATTATACATGACCAACAGCAGAATATTTGGGGTATGTGTGTGTGTATGTAGTAGATATTAACATAATTGTGTTTTTCTCATAATGAAGTGTCCCCCTGAATAACATCCTGCTAGTCTTTTCATTTTTTAAGTGTAGCAGAGCCCAGCTGTGGCTACCCACCACCCTTGTGTGCTGGGCTCCATAACTCCTCACAAGCAAGAGCTGCCCAGCTGTTCTTGATCATGAGGAGTCAAGACCAGCTCCAGCACCCCACCCCGCCCCCAGTTTAAACAGCAATCAGCTGTTTAAAACATTTAAACATTTGAACATTTAGACTTTTACATCTCTATTTTAAAGCCAATCTCATGACCCTTTGCGTGTCTAACTTGAGGTTTTCAAATATGCAGAAGTGGCAATAGTGAAATCAACATAAGTGATGGAAAGGGACAGATTTTTTGTTCTAAGATTTTTATTGATTGATTGTTTCTACCAAAAAAGAATGAGGGGGGCGAGACGTAGAGTATACAGCAGCCAGAAGTACTATAAACCCCCGACATGTAATGCAACATAGAAAGAGCAAAGTAGTCACATGCCGAAAAACTACATCTACACTTTTTCTTGAATTTTCACCATGCTTCCCAAAATAACAGCAAATATCTCCTGCTCTTCTATTTTTATTAGAAATATTATCTGTCTGCCATTTACTCTTTCTTTTCTAGCTCAGCCCCATACCTGTACAACTCTCATGCAATCATGTTAGGCTGGCAAACATTCTCCTTTCATTTATATTTCTTGACTGAAGCTTCTAGGTTGCTCTTTGTGGAAGTTGCTTCTCTTACGTCTCCCAAATGCCAATCATACCAGACTGATATGGACAAACCCTGTATTTAAAGCCTCTACTCATGTAATAAGACCCTACAACAAGTTGTTCTGGCCCACATTTCCAACCTTATCACATATCACATTCCCCTCTCCAGGCCAATGGTAATGTCAGCATTGACTCCTGTGATGAGTTCAGAAAAGGGCAACTAAAATGATTAGGGGTTTGGAGAGTGCCTCGTATGAGGAACAATTGAAAAGGCTGGGCCTCTTCAGCTTGGAAAAGAGGAGACTGAGGGAGGACATGATAGAAGTATATAAAATTATGACTGATGTGGAAAAAGTGGACAAGGAAAAGTTGTTTAAATACTCCCATAATACAAGAACCAGGGGTCACCAAATGAAACTGATAGGTAGCAGGTTCAAAACAAATAAAAGGAAGTTCTTCTTCACACAACGCACAGTCAACTTGTGGAACTCCTTACCTGAGGAGGTTGTGAAGGCTGGGACTATAACAATATTTAAAAGGGAACTGGATAAGTTCATGGGGGCTAAGTCCATAAATGGCTATTAGCCAGAAAGGGGTTAAGAATAGTGTCCCTAGCCTCTGCTTATCAGAGGATGGAGATGGATGGCAGGAGAGTGATCACTTGATCATTGCCTGTTGGGTTCACTCCCTCGGGCACCTGGCACTGGCCACTGTCGGTAGACAGATACTGGGCTAGATGGACCTCTGGTCTGACCCAGTACGGCCTTTCTTATGTTCTTATGTTCTTATGATCTCTCTTCCCATTACCCCCTTGTTTTTCAAGAACGTCCTTTTTCTCAAATGTATGTGAAGCAAAATATACTTCCATGCCCTCACCTGTAGGAGTAAGAGGCATGGCCGGGAGGAAAGGGATGTGGAAGAACTCCAGCCTGCTACAGCAGTCCTCCACTGATATTCCATTAAGGACTCTATACCAGTGAGAACTGTCCAAGTGTGCGGTGAAATTTTGTACAAAGGTAATGAAAAGCAATATAAAACAAACATTGCTCCATCTTAAACCATATTCTATGCAACAAAAATTACAACTCATAAAACTTGTGAAAATTAATCATCAAATTAAAAGCAAAGTATCGGTCTTTCAATTCTAAAACGTGAACATTCTAAACAGAGGTGGTCAAAGGGCAAAATTGAGATGACGTATTTTTTTCCAGTGGATTTGAAGCATTAATACATTTTATCTTCTTTCGCTTGTTGTATGCACTATGTTGCAAACCGCTCTAGTAGTAAGACTATAACTATAGTAAATGCAAATAAATGTGACATACATGAGCAATCAATTCAGCTAAAAAAAGTGGGTGTACCGTGGAATTTTGTCTCATTGACGTGTTCCGTGTTACTGAAAAGGTTGGGAACCACTATGCCATGGTGAAATTTCGAGTTGTTCAGGAGTAGCTACAAGCATGATTGACACTGACCCACCAGGGAACCAGGGAGCTACCTACAAGGTGCCACCCTGACTCCTCCTGCATAGAGTGTCATCGATGCAGGAGAGAGGATATCCCTTTATGTTTTGACTTAGAAGAATTAGATTTTACTCGTTCATTTTTCCCCTCAAAAGCACCAAAAGGAAAAAATGAGAGTTCCATGTTGTCATGTGGCTGGGTAGCACTTAAAAGGTTAAGACATGAGATCCATCAGCTACTCCAGCCTCCCTTCTTCCTCACCAGCTGATCCTGATCAAATGGAGATCAGGTAGCTCAACGTCTTTATCACGGGAGAGCTGGGGATGTCCATTTAGAGCTGGATGAGAACAGCTAGAAGGTAGCCCCAGAGGAGAGTTGTTTCTCCCTTCTTGGAAGCAGTCTGAAAGAAGACTGAGAATTAGGCAGGTGAGATGAGAAGATAAGCCACTCCTAAGGAGACCGGAAGCCTGACTGGAGGCAGAAGACCAGATGAGCTTCAGCCTGCCTGATACCTGAGTTGGGGGAGAAGTGCGCCAGTCCTTAGGTAGTGAGGTAATTGGAGAAGGAGTATAATAAATGAGGCATGCACATGAGGGAGGGCTGGCCTGCTTGACTCTGGCCAGGCAGAAGGTTGAATTGTTCTCATAGATTTGGTGAGACCTTGATGAAAGCCTCTGAAGCCCTGGAAGGGGCTGGACTCAAAAGTGGTCAGGCCAGATCACTCTTACAGTTCGACTGAGCCAAAGGAAAGTGGGGAACACTCAGGTTGAGTTGCTGCATCACTCCACCCAATTATAAGAGGTGGGAGGTGTCCCGCAGCGGCAGCTTTGCTACTCCCGTACGGAACGACTGCAGAATCAGGCTCTGGATTGACTTCATTAATCATGAAAAGTTGAAAATGTAATATATTGTGCTTGCAGACCTCTGGTGACAATTGCCTTGTGGGCAAATGCATCCAGCAGTCTATTTAAAAAAAAAATTACTACAAAATTTAAATACGATGTTTTTCTGAATGTGTTGAGAACCAGGGCCTCTACAGTCGCTACATTTCAAATAAATAAATTTAAACTTTTTAAAATTCCCTGCTAGCATAAGTAGGGAGAAATGGAATATAATGCTGTATGTACTGACGGCACACCAGTAGATATAATACAGTACATGTCTGCAGCAAATCTTTAAAACAAACATAAAAACCCCACATCTGTGGCATTCTTGGTACTGTACAATCGGAAGTGCCCAGAGAGGTAGATTTTTTTTTTCATGCCTAACCAAATCATCATCCCAAAAGGACTAGGATGCCTTCTTTAACAGACATTCAATGTTGGTGAACTTTAATCTCCTCGCTATATCCAACGGTGTCTCCCCATTCTGAAAGAAACAGACAAAATACACTGTGCTAACAGTCCTGGAAGCAGACACTGGAGTGTGAATATGTCTACATTGCAATCAGAAGTGTGAGTGCAGCATGTGTAGAAATACAGGAAGTAGCATTAATTTAGTTAGCACCAATGCCAGTAGGAGTGAAGCTGTAGCTGCGCAGACTTCAATACAAGCTAGCGCTCTGACTAAGTGCCCAGCGTCCTCTTTGTGTTCAGGGAAGTGGGCAGGCTTGAGCCCCTCCCCCAGTATAAAGGGAAGAATCACTGGGCCTGGGATTCAACTGGTTGTGGGAGGCAACAAATGAGAAAAGAGGAATGGGTGTGGGGATCAAACAATGGGAACCTGAAAGCGATACCGAGCAGAGAACCCTGGACCATGCCCACTGCTCCTCAAAAGTGTTTGGGGAGCCAGCAGACTAAGTAGGCAGTATCCAGGACAGGCAAGTACGGCCCATCCTGAAGTCTCTGCTGCAGCAGCTTTGTTACTATTGGCACTCACATGAACTAGATTAAAGCCAGCTTGGGTATGTCTACGTGGGCTGCATTCCCACCTCTGATTTCAGTGTAGACCCTGAGAGCCCCACTAGTCAGATCAGCCAGTGTGTGTTCGCCTGAGATAGGTTTTTATTGGCTGATTGATTATAATAACAATCTCTAGCACTTTCAGATGTCCCAAAATGAACCGGGCCTGATCCTGCTCCACTTCAGTCAGCAGCTCAAAGCCCTGTAGTTCAATCACAGCAAAATCCATTCTGTTATTCAATTTGGCAGCTGTCAAAAGTCAGTGGAGAAGGAATAATAAATGAGCTGAGAAGCAGTGTCAAGCTCCTTGTATGTGTCTGGGAGGTAGTGAGAAATAAATTCCTTCCTTCAAAATTTGATTAGAGATGGAGGAGCCAGCTTTGGGAATGGAAGTTGCTTGATTCAGCCCCATCCACTGGAATAACCCAGTGTAACAGCCTGGCAGTGGCAAAAAATACACCTGGGAGGTTACCCACAAATCTCATTCCACAAGGGGTTTCACAAACAGCCATCACAGCTGGAAGTGGGCAATGCTGGACTGGCAGGGGCACGGCCAAGACTCTAGGAGACACACTGATCCCCCAGGGCATCTGCATAGCTCCAGTCATACACTAGTTATAGTATAAAGCTGTTCACCCCCCAGGAAGGCAGTGCACTAAATACTCTGTCCTTCCCAGGAAGCAAATCCACTCTTGGGGAGCAGTGCACTCTGCATTCTCCTGTGCCAGCTACCTGATTTCTGGAAGCTTAGCAGGGAAATGTTCATAGACAGCTATTATTTTCAGGTCTTTCTCCTTACCTTATTCTTTACAGAAGGGTCTGCATGGGCTTCAAGTAGCAGAGGAATGACTGATTGATTTTTCATTTCACAGGCATAGTGCAGGGCTGTGCTACCAGACTGAAAGCAAACAGAATCCAGGTGCAGTTTACTTTTACCACCCTTTAAGCAGAAATTTTAGACACAACCAGTTAGCTGTCATTTCATTAGACAACCACCCAATAGTATGTGTAGCTTGGAAGTGTGCTGAGTCAACTTAAGAAAAGCCCAGTGTGGACATGGCTTTGTTTAGGACGACTTAAGCCTCCTTGCCAGTGTAGACGCACCCATCCTGACTTCAGGTAGATAAGGGGTTCTAGCCCAGCTGTTCATACAGTCTCTAACATCATAACGTCACTCTGAATAGCCATAAAGTTAGTCTAGACAGCCTGATTTACGGAGTCAGTTCCTGTCTGCTGTGGTTTCAGGAAGATTTGTGCAACCTGACTCCACACCTACTTGATAGATCCAGTTCTACATTTACAAAATCCTTCCATCACCCTGGTGAATTAGAGCATGTTCACCCCTTTAAAGACTGGTTGTTGACTGAACTTAGGGAAGTTTCCTTTGCAGCTTGCACTCTTTTAAGGGTGTTGTGGGAACATGACATTTCATTGTTCCCCAGCACTTGACTAAGACTCCACCTCAGCAAGAAAGAGACTGAGTCAAATGTAACACAGCAAGGTAAGGGAAATGTGTCTAACATTTCACATCTGTTTTAGATGCTGTGTTTGGAGCAATAACCGAGTTGATTAAAAACTAAGCTAAGCTGCCAAAGGGGAGAAAATTCTGTACTTCAGCACATTTCACCTTAAAATTCAAAGGACACCACTGAGCTGCAATGCCAGAAAGCTTAACATATCAAAATGTCTCCTCACTGGGGTTATGTCTATACTTAGGAATTTAGGTCGACTTTACTAAGTCGACTTCACTAAGTTGACTTTAAGTCGACCTTATTAAGTCGACTTAGAGAGTCCACACAGGACTCAAGTCGACTTAAAGGTGCTCCTTAGGGCATCTACACTGGCTAAGTCGACTTATTAAAGTCAACTTAGACACTAGTTCGAATTATAATGAGGTGTTATTCATTCGATCTAGTTTTTCCTTAATTCGATTTAAGGAGCAGCTTAAATCGAATTAAGGAAAGCCCAGTGTAGACGTGGATTATATTAAGTCGATTTACGCCTGCTTAAGTCAACTTAATTTATAAGTGTAGACGCACCCAGGCTGATCATCTCCTCAGAGCATGACACTATTTCTAGTGGCTTCTGAAAGCTACTTTTCCTGCATTCACTGAATTAATGTTGCCTACACCACTCTAGTAAGTGGCTTCTGGTGTCCGCACAAGCCCACTTACATGGTCTGCAGCATTAACATCGACGCCAGCTCGAAGTAACATCTTGATTAGGTTTTCATTCTGCTTAGTCTTTGACACCTGTTTAAGACATGGGAAAAAGTTCAACATGGCTGAAAAATTAATTCAGGTATCATATACTATTAAAAGATTTGGGCGAGCTCGGACACGGTCTACTCAAAATAGTGGAAGTGCACTATTTGTGCAGTACACTTAAATGTGACATTACTCTCTCAGCTGAATGTCAGCTATATTCAGAGCCAGATCCTGAAGGCCTTACACATTTTTACAGTTCTTACTCACTCCTTAGTTTGAAAATCACAACGCAGAATTAGTTGGTGTGCATTTGTAACTCTGGATGAGCTATAGTTCAGGATCCTGCTGCAGTAGTTAATTTGTGATATGTGCGTGTCACAGGCTGGCTGGCCCTTTAAGGAGAGTCAGGCCAACCCTTGCCTGTAATGATCAGCTACCCTCTCAGCTGATCCTGACCAGGTAGGGATCAGATGGCCCTTTTCAATTATTAGATCCAGCTGGGAAGGAGTCATGGGAGGCTTACAAAAAGATGAGGTGTTTGTTAGGAGTGGAATGGTCTGGGAGACTAGGGAGAAAGCCCTGGGAGTTGGTACTTAGTAGAGAGTGAAGGGGAGAGAGAGTCTCTTTCTGTTCCTTCCTCCTCTCTGCACAGAGGGCTTGGGGTAAGCCTGCAAGCAGTGGAAGTCCTTTAGGAAAGCTGGAGAGTAAGTCTGTTGTAGGTTGCCCTCAGCAGGAATAGATCTAGAACACTGTATCAAAGGTGTAAGGTAGGAAGGCTGAGTGAGCGGGAGTTCCTGGGTTTCCTTGTGAATTTCATTAATAAACCCATATTATTTGAGATGTGAAAGCCTTTATAAAAATTATTGGAGCACCCAAGAAGGATAAACTGAAACAGCGGCTGGTGCAGGTAGGAGTGGCATGCTGTGATACTTTTAGTGAGGCGTATAATTCTACACTTGCATGACTTATGTGGTCCACCATGGGGGTCCTTTCTGTGGCATGACCTTGCATGTATGGTCTGTTTGAGAACATATTGTGCAGCAGATGCCATTTTGTTCTAATCTACAACATGTGCTAGATGGAATTGGCCTGCAGGCTTCCAACTGGGTCATGGATTTTGTGATTTCTGTGATGGTCAATATATGCCTTGCATACACTGATGACATGCCATGGCCATGCCTACAGTGGGTTTCAGGTTAGAGAAAATGTGAGATATATCTTTCTAGATTAATTTATACTCACCATGAGAAAATAGCCAATAAGCATAACAGGCATTAGGATGATAATGAGCAGGTAGTCAAGGAAATTAAATCGTTTTCTCACCGCATAATGCAAACATGTGCGTTCTTTCTAAACAGAGAAGACGTATCTGTTATTGATATTGGATACACTGTTATTCCCCCTTGTGTATTTCACAACTTTCTGATTGGCTATATAGCTGGCGTGTTTGTCTTTCATTTATGTTGAAACAAGGACACGTGTATCTTGTCCAAATGAGTGAAATACACTTCAGCTGCACAAAGCCGTGGTAACTGGGCCTCACCAGCTATTGTGTGCATGAGGGACTGGGGTCTAAAATTAACTTCTCCAATCCTGGGTCAGGATGGGGTTGGTGAGTGGGAAGAAGTGCCCTGTAGTGGCCATTATGGTAGCCTGTGGGGTCAGAACAGCAACAATAGCTATGTCCATTAACTGTTACTCTGTGTCATTAGTGATCCTATTGGCCCTCCCCTAGTCAGAATAGTTCACTGTCATTCATGTCAGTCTAAGCAAGAATAATGGTGGAGATGTTAATGGGGGACAAAATGGACCATGTGTGACACAGGACCAACACAGTGCTTGCCGCAGGTGTAGAGGCCCGCCTGTGTAACCGCTCCATCAGCAACTTCCCTTCTTCAGCTGCATCATGGGGCTTAGGACCCCTTCACCAGCGTGAAACTCAGTCTGTGTGGGTGAAGTGTGGAGCGATTTGTGAGGTGAAAGCTGTTCCCACAACCCCATTGTGCTAGGCATTATACCCCAGAGCTGTAGACAAGCCTTCTTCTGAAGAGCTTACAAACTAGTCAAGACATGCACAGGGTGTGGGAAGGTGTTTGTCACACAAGCACAATGATGTGACAAATGCTAATAGGACAACTAAATGGAAAGGGGGACATTGAAGGAAAGAGCTGAGACACAAGAGGGTAAGAAGAGCAGAACTGGGGTGAAGCTGTGGAAAAAAAATCACATTTTGGGGGTAATTTCATGACTCTTTCTTTAGGTCTGGCTTGTGATTTTTGTGGTTGGCAATACTGCAAACATTTTCCTCCACTCCTAGTTGCAAAATATAGTCAGATTTCATTAATGAAAACAGTAAGAAATTACTGGGATATTTGGCTGTTGCCACTCACATTGTTTCTGAGGTTTACATCGGCATTCCATTTCAAAAGATAACTGGCTATTTTATTGTGCCCCCGTCTGCATGCACAGATTAGAGGTGTGTCTCCACCAAAGCTGTCTCGAATGTTCAAATAATTGCTATCCTCGTCCAACAACAGCTGAACTTGATTGAAGTCATTATCATAAGCCGCCTGGCAAATGGGCTGAGGAGATGAGGGGAGAAAATGTTAGTGAACCATGCATTTATAGGCCTGAACCTAAGGAGAAGCCAAATATTTTCCACTAGGTGAAGTGAGTTCCTCTAGCTCCCACTGATGTAGATGTGACGTCCCACAAATCCCACCTTCTGTGAAGCACTCGGCACCTCACAGGCTCAGGCCCTATGAAAAGAGAAAGATTAGGGTCTGGAAAACAAGTGAGTGTAGATACTGAGATACATATGGCACAGTCTTGAACCTGACATGGGAACAGTTGGGAAAACCTTACACACAAAATTCAGACAGAGAACTAAGCAAGAGGCCAACTCAACTCTCATCACATAGAAAAAGTCAAGATTCCCCATTTAAGCTGCTATCATTCCATGAGTGCAAATGAGGCTAGGTAAAATGGCTTCTCTCATTTTAATTTTGGCTTGTTTATTATGGGAGTCTCTTGGTGGTCTCCTATTCAACCAGAAAAGAGAACTTAAAGGAAGATTAAAAGGGATAGTCAATTTCTAGGGCCTAGTCTATATTTAGAACTTAGATTGACATTGTGATGGCATTCAGGAGTGTGAAAAATCCACACTCACGAGCTAGGCCAACCTAACCTCTGCCCCAGTTTCGTCACAGCTAGGTCGGTGGAAGAATGCTTTCTTCCCCCTAGCTACTATCACATGGGGAGATGGTGCTCCTGCAGTGACAGAAAAACCCTTTCCCCACCACAGGGAGAGTCCACACTACAGGGTTATGCCACCATAGCTATGGTGCTGTATTATAGACATAGACAACCTTCATAGTGCTTTAGGCCAGCGGTTCTCAACCACTGTGTCGCCACACGGTGCTAAGTGTGTCACAGACAGCCAGGAAGATGGCTTTATTTGGCCTGGGAGGGTGGACTGGTGTGTCCTGTAGGATCGCAATATGCCACCAAGTGGGTCACGACCTGGAAAAGATCGGGAACCACTGCTTTAGGCTATACAGTAATTCAGATGGATAGTGCAGTGATAGCTAAATTCCACCAGATGGTGCCAAGAGATAAATCACAATGCAAACATGCCTATTCCAGTTTAACGCTCCAGTGGACCAAGAAAGGAAAGCATTTGGCAATACTATAATAAGCCAAGCAATTAATTTCTATATGTGTAGCTAGAAGATGATGCTCCAGGCAGAACTAAAAACAACTGCTGTAATTTGACAATTCCTAAATTCTCCTTTTTGCTGGCTTTGCCTCTGTTTAGGTCAGACATTTTATTTCTCTGTTATAATAATAATCAACAGACCACTTTTGCCATGTAAAGAGCACATTGACGTCACTGAAGCTAGTTACCACAGTAAACACTAAGGCTATGTCTACACTGGCAAGTTAGTTCAAATTAAGGAGGCTTAATTCGAACTAACTAAAGCCATAGATACACTAGGCTTTAGTTAGTTCGACTTAAGGGCTTCCTTAATTCAAACTAATAAGTTCAAATAGGGTATTCGAACTAAGGGGTTAATTTGAACTAATAGCCTATGAGTTCTGTCCTGAAAAATGCTGGACACCCGTCCACTAAACCACCTAAATAGATGCTTATCATAACATATGGTGAGTAATCCCATTGTATCAGAACTGGTGAGTAAGAAGGTATAGTTTTTACATAGTAATTTTTCAGAATAGAGCCACACTTTAGGTTAAAATAGAAACTTTTTCAAAAGAAATCAAGAAAGGATCGCTTTGCTTCTGTAAATATTAGCCAAAAAGCTTAAATATTAGCACAATTTTTTGTCAGGATAAATTGGGCTTTTTTCTTTTCACCATGACCATCCCAATCCAATGAATGCTGATATTGAAATGGTACTATGTTGAAGTGCATTAGGGAACTTTTTAGTGTGCTGCAGCAGGATCTAGGGGAGTAATTAGTGTGCGAACACGTTGGTGTGTTTCAGAAATCATATCTCTGCTGCAGCATGTAGGCCTGCCATGATGAGAGCACCTCATCTTTGTAATCCAGAAAAAAGCAATTCCCAGGAAGGAATCTTCACAACATCCTGAACAGTGAAGACTGATGCAGAAGTCGTTTCATTTCTAAGCAATTCCTTGTCTTCCTTAACTGGTGCTTTAAACCCCTGGTGATCCAGTGGACCTAAAAGTTCTGTCACACCCTTATTCCTTCTGATATACTTAAAGAATCTCATTTGTTTGCTTCACCCTTTTTGCTGTTGGCTCTTCAAAATCCATTTAGTCCCTTCTAATTTCCCTACTAATATTGCCTACTCTAGTTTATGCTACTGTTTATTGCCTTCACTAGGGAGAAATTTCCAAATTTTAAAAGATTTCAGTCTGGCTCAAATAGCCTTTCAAGCCTTGCCATTTAGCCATAAAGCTTTAATCCTTGTCCGCCTTGTTTCCTTTTCTTCAGCTCTTTAATGTGCCTTTTCAGGCTCTATTATTATTTTCTTGAGTAACATCCATGACATCTCTAGAGATTTTACTTCCTTTACTTTTAATATTATGACTTCCTTGACTAACACTCATTTCAGTGAAATCTTCCTTTCTAAAGCTGTCGCTTTTTGGTATCCTATCTCCCCTTACATGCTGAACCGATTTATGTTGTGGCCACTATTACTTAATTGCTTAACTGCTGTGACTTCTTGAATTAGCTCCTGTGTGTTATTTAAGACTTATTTAAGATTACCCTTTCCTCTTGAATGCTTGAAAGCTAGCTGTTCTAAAATAATTCATCACATTTCCTAAAGAAAATCTTTTTTTTTTAGATGCTGTCCTGTTGTGCCATTTAGCCAGTTTATAACTGGATAATTGAATCCCTCATTTAGAAGAGAACAAATAAGAATAAAGCAACAAATAAGGTATGACTGGAGCAGGCAATTAAACCAAAAAAGGGGACTGGTTGGCTTATAGAGTGTGTATTCTGAGGGTTGGAGCACGTTCCTGGTACTTCTGCTTTACAACATAACTACATAAAACAGTTCGGGTTTATTTAAGGTCTACTTCTACTTTTTGTCTCAGACCTTGTAAATTTCAGCTACGGCTGTTTATAGAGACAGGGTGGAGCCTGCTCTAGGTCAGGTGAACACCACAAGCAAATAATTTCCCTTCAATAGGGAAGTATGTGCTGTGACGGATATGACAATATCCTGGACAAATCTTACGGAATTAAGATTAACATTGAATTAAATTCAATAGCTTTGAGGTCCAGTGCACTAAAAAGGCAATCGTTTTCTAAAAAGGCAATCGTTTTTGTGTTATTGTGAGATTGCATGTAAGTTGGTGTATGCTAACTCCAGTTATCAGCTCTTTCAAGCCACCATACCATGGAGAGGACTGCCTGTACTAGTTCAAACGGCATTCTCCAGGAAACCAGCAGACAAAGGATACGTAGATAAATAGCCTGGTTTTAAACAGCTTCAAAACTTTCTTCTTGATTCAACAAATGGACGGGCCTTCTGGTCTAAGAAGGGTCCCAATCATTAGGGAAGGGTTAGAAGCACTGGTCCTATTAAGGCCCTATAAGATTGTGTACTTGTTCTAAATGGAAGCTGTGATGAACTTGAAATTCACTTGGTGAGGTTTGAAGGACTGTTCCGGTCAGAATCCATGTTAGGGTTGAGGTGATCTCTGGTACATTTATTTTCAAGAATTTTCTTGTGTTTTTCTTTTCTTGTTTTCCTCTGTAGTGCTTTTATCTTATGACTAAAATAGGCTTGCATAGGAAGTGCTGTTGGTAACTTATAACTGCAGGCAGTTATACTGTTAATGCTCTAACGGGAAAGTACACAAGCCAACACCATGAAGGCAAGGAACTATTCAGCTTGGCAATATCTCAGTCAGAAGGGGGAGAGACGCACGTCTCCAAGAGAGGTATTGGCCAGGGAGCCTTCTCAGAAACTGCAAGTGACTAATTTTAAGATTGCATCTTGTTCTTCATTCACAGATGACAATCAAAGAGCAGGGACAACAGTAAACAGTAAGACTAATAATAATTAATAGCAGGTATTAGAGCCTTAAAGGAAACACTTGGGACTCAGCAGACAAGAGACTGTTTTATCCTTTTACATCTAGAAGAGGATTCTGCCTTCAGCACTCTAGCTGAGCAGAATGAAATACCTTGTGAAACTGCAGCTCTTGAGAAATTACTTACTCTCCAGGGCTGTTGGTATGATGATTTGCTGCAGTACTAAATTAAGATGAACATCTACAGAAACAAGGCCACATACACCTCTGGGAGAATGGCTGTCTTGCAAAGAAGCGCAGTGGCTGGTTTTAGAGAAACCCGGAAGCTTTAGGAAAACTCCACTGATCTGCATGACCAGAATGCTGAGTTGCAGGTTCAAATCGCAGAATTCAAATGATAATGGTAGAGCTCTGCAACTATGCAGAAATCTGCTTTATATCCAAGGATGCGGATATCCTCAGATCAGGTTTGTGGATTGTGGATGGTGTGGATCCAAATTTTATAACAGTTCAGGGCTCTAACAGTCGGCTGATTGAAAGAAGAACTACAAACCAATCTGGCTAAGGAGGAAAAGAAAGCAACCCAGAAGAACATGGCTCAGAAATTAATCAGTAATCTGGAATCTCAGGTCATTGAACTTCAGGGAGATTTGGGGCTAGATTCACAAAAACGTAGGCATGCGGCATGCAGTGTTGCCCTGTCTAACTTTTAGGCTCCTTGAAATATAATTGGGTTTCACAAAGCTAGGGTTAGGCTCCCTCTACAATGAATGGGGAGAGAGAATGGGATTCAAAAAAGCAGCCACACTATGTGGTTCCTTGCTAGTGGGAGATGACAAACCAAGGAGCATGTTACGCCCATGCCTCTTTCTGCTTTGGAATCTCTGATGCAAACCATGTCTTGATGTTTGGCGCCTATACCATTCTAACAAAAAGCCAAAAAGGAGGACCTCCCTCATAATTTTAACCCAGTGGTTAGGATGGTTATACTCTTCCCAGCCATTTTGTGTAAACTTGCCTATAGTAGACCAACTCTGAACATGCTTCTTAATTGGATCCTGTGGGTAATTTAAGATAGGGAACACTTGTTTTTCCCTAGCTTGTGCATCATGTGGGGCTTAGGCATCCAGGTGCCTGGTGTAGGTCTTCAGTGCACATGCTCAGAAACAGAAATATAAGCATCTAGGGAATTTTGACTGCAAAAATTTACTAACCACGTTTAGATGTCTATAGCATTCAGGACCATCTCAACAGAGGTTTTGAGATTCCCAATGGGGCCTGACTGTAGGATTTAGGCACCTAAAGTGGCAGTTAGTTTCCTACGTTCTTTTCTGAATCTAGCCATTGGAGTCTGAGTGAGCAGGCAGGAACAAAACAGAAAACATCCACAAGACACACTAGATTACACTGTTGCACAGCAAGAGCTCAGATCAAAGCAGGAACAGGAATTGCCTCTTCTGAACAAGATCCTGGATGTTGAGGCACAAATCCAGGAGATGAGGCTGAGGCATTTATATACTGTGAGCCTATGAGGGAGTTGGGTGTATATCCGACAATCCCTCTGCCCTTCTCCTTAAGACAAGTGTCCCCCAGCTCTCATCTATGGAGCTGGAGCCCTAACTTAGGCCAGCTTACAGCCTCAGCCAGTTTCCTCTCCAGACGATCCTTTCACCTTCCACTTAGAAGGGTGTAGCCAGTAGATCACATTCTGAGGGAACTCCCAGAGCATGTCCCAATTGGCTGGGAGAAAGGAGAACTCTACCCAGCCTGTTCTATAAGGCTCCTCCTGGTCCCAGGCCTTTAAAGAAGCAGTAGCCTGGATTTTCCCCAAAACTTAACTATTCCTCTAGGACTATATTTCTCTCTCTCCCAAAACCTAACTCTGCCTTCACTAGGTCTTCATCCACTCCACAAGGTCCCAGGACTTAAAGGGTGATACCACAGAAGTTCACTGATCTTCGTATCTAAGAGAGGCAAGGAGAGAGGAGATACTTTTCTCTAAAACAGCAGAAGAACTTACACAAGAACATGGTATTTAATCCTCATTCACGTTTGGGAGAGGGGCCTGCAGTGTGTGTGAAGTTGTGGGGAATAGGCCACTCTAGACTGTTGCCGCCTCTTGATTCTATGTGGTCTGCAGCGTCTGATTTGACTGCCTTCCATTTGTTGTGGAAACCTGTAAGTGTAGTGCTGAAGTGGACAACGGTCAGCACAGATCCTGCCAGAATAACAGAACAATCTAAAAAGAGGACCCTGAATCCTTACAAGCCTATTGCATCATTTCCTATAACCAAAATACTGATGACACAGTATGACAGATTTTGCTTATCAGTCTTAAAGCACTGTTAAAATGTGGAGGATGTGGAGCTAATCTGTAACATAATACTGTTTCTTGACCTGGTTATTGGCATGTTTAGTGTATGAATGCGTTGGCTTAACTAATAGGACGCTGTAAGATAAAAACAAGCAGGAAGAAGAAAAAGGCTACTGATAAAACACACAAGGAATATGTCAATTTAAAAAGTGACGGTCTCTGCAAGGAGAAGATAGTTGCTGGGCAGGTGTTTTGGGAACCCATATGTGTGTGCACACACCCTTGCTGGCGTCTCTGATGAAGGCTAATACTGCACCCCATCAGGGGTAAAATCAATGTGCCTGTAGACTTGTTTGTTTTAAGTTCTTTTTTCTCTTATGCTTTGTTTGCACTGTGATAAGTAAACACACTGATTTAAGAAAGTTGTATACATCAGTAGGCGTGGAGCCCTGGAAGGAAGAGTCACAAGTGCTGAGCTCAGTTGGACTTTCTGGGTAAGTACAGTTAATGCACGAGGTGCTGTATTCCAGAATCTCATCTAAAAGTGGAGCAATTTGAGAATATCTCTGCCAGGGAGAAAAGGGCATTTGGCCTGACACTTGAAGGAGTGTACTCAGAGATGGTCCCGTGGTGCAGCTAGCCTTGTAACTGTGACCCAAAGTACAGATAACTACAGTCTTTCAGTGTCCTGGGAATTGTCAGAGTATTTCATAAATTTCTATATGCTCTTATAAAATGGAGTCACTCTGCTCAAAGCATGACTACTCCGCTCCAGAAACTTTCCATTGCATTAATTTATGCCCTAAAATCTAACTCAAGTTAACATGCCTATTCTATAATTTAGATGAGAATCAATGTTGAAGAGAATAATTGGAAAATAAAACAATTTACACCATTTTTGCTCTATCTGAAAAATCTGGCAGCATCCCAGCAGAAATTGTAACTTGTAACTCATTTACATCACTGTTCATTTATGTTAGACATGTATGAGCCCTATTTTGCAAAGAAGATTACTCGCCAAAAACATGTTCTACAGGGAAAATGCCTAAAAAATCTAGAATTCTTTACTAAACAGTATGAAAGGAATGTTGACAGTAATTACATTGATTCTGTTCTAATTAAACATCTTAAACTTTCAGTTTTTGATTGTTAGACAAACTGGGCCCATTTTTTTAAATATATAAAAAGCCCAAGAAAATTCTGTCAGAGTAGTAAAGCCTTCAAAGCTAGACAGCCATTTACAACTTCCTTTTGAAGTGGAATGAAGTCCAACCAGTTAGCTGGCTTTTGAACATGTGAAACTGAACTATATATAACAAAGAAGTTCAAGTGCTTTTTTCCTTTTTATTTAAAATAACTCTTTACTTTTTTAAAATTAGAACTTTATTACTTTTCCATACACAAATTTAATTTTGAGAGGAATTACTCTCTGCTATATCCAGAAGATGAAACAAATCCATTGTACTCAGAGTTTGGGCAGCAAAGGAAAAATACAGCTCCCTGACTAATTATGGAAAGCCCTTGATCATACATTTTATACCGCACCGGAGCTAAACTCAAGGCACTTCCTTATTCCCCCTCCACTCCCTCTTCCCCATTACCCAGGCTGTGAGGAAAGAACTCTTCTTCTTTAAGTAAAAGAAATGGCAGCTGGATTTGGCCCTCAATGCTAGTTTACTAGCTGTGTTAAATCTAAGCCAAAGTGGCCACTCAGTTTGCCTAACATACGAAACAGAACCGCAAACTGTTTTGATGTGAATTCAGAGCTGTAGCATACTCTAAACATATGCCTCTCTGAAAATGAAATACCCCATGTAATGTATTTATTATTACATCTTTAGCCACATGTAAAGTATTATGCTTTAGAAACTGAAAACTGCATCTTGTCTGATATGAGCCCATGAAAGAAATCTAAATGTTTTACTTATATATATGA
This sequence comes from Pelusios castaneus, assembly GCA_007922175.1. Lineage (NCBI taxonomy): Eukaryota > Metazoa > Chordata > Testudines > Pelomedusidae > Pelusios > Pelusios castaneus. The sequence continues at coordinate 30,110,808 of ML685755.1, read as the reverse complement.
AACTATAGAAAAATATCTTTAATATAGGAAATGGCCACATACCTCTGAATAAAGTATCCCCATGTCTCTTCTTTGGCACTTGCCTGAAATCCTTTGTAGCTCACTTGACCCCGGCAGCTTTTCTTGACTTTCAATTGCTCTTGAGTTTGTTTAAAGTTGATTAAAATTTAATCTCAAGAGTCCATTAATGGAGCAATGTGGGCCCTGAACAATGTAGGTATCTGATCCTTTCCAAAGCTACACTTGTTGAAAGTGCTTTTCTAACTAGGGTGTATGAAACCATGCTGTTTTCAAGAGCCCAACCCACTGAGGTAAACGTGAGCGTGAGAGTTACTATAAGGCTGACACAAGCAGTACAAGTTACGACAGCTAGAAGCATTTTGCAATAGCAGGTTGCCTAAAAGGAAAATGGTAAAGTAGCCACAGGAGGGAAGACAAATTTCACAAGAGAATAAATGAAGAAAAGTGACTGCTAAATCAAAAAATTACAGAACTAGGTGTCAGATTATCACCCAAAGCAATGGTACTTTAGAATTTAACAGCTGTGACTAGAGAAAATGAGATTGAAGCTAGCAAGAGTTCCTACTGAAAGGGGAAATGAAGATTTGCTTTTTCAGATAAATACAGTTTCATTAGGACACAGCCACAAATCAGAAACAATAAACAGTCTATCCACTGCTAAAATGGGAATTCCTTGTAGTAAATTTTTCCCAGTTTAATTTACATTTCTAGTTTTAATCTGGTCCAATTTTTCAAGGAACATTCTGTCATCAAGGAAAAATAGTGATCACTGTTGCATTAGACCAAACACTATATATCTGACAGTCTGCTCTCAGCTCAGTCAAGCATTCTATTACTTATTGTCTACATGGTATATTATATGTTTTCTAAGAAATGAAAAAAATATTGAAATATTTGTCCCCTTTGAAAATCTTTGCATTTGTTCTTGCTAATGTCCATCAAAAAAAGAACACCAGCAACAGCTCAGTTTATGAATAATTAGAAATACTTATTCCAGTTAGCTAAAAAAACCTCTTCATATGACCCATTCCAATAATTTGGGATATGATAATCCCTAATACTTTCTTGGCCCCATCTTGCAAACACAGAGTGGAACAATTGACACACGAGTAGTCCTATTTACATAAGAGTACGATTCATAATTATAAAAGTTACTTATGTATGTGTCTTTGCAGGATTGTTTTTCTACCATCTAAACATATTGCCTACTTTGAGAATCTTGGGGTATGTCTACACTGAAGGCTCTGTTAAGTCGACTTAACAAGGTCAACTTTAAGTGGACTTAAAGTCGACCTTGTTAAGTCGATTTAGAGAGTCCACACTGAAAACTCCAGTCGACTGCCAACGTCCACACTGGCAGGTGTAGGTCGATGGAGGAGTGATGCATTGTGGGTAGCTGTCCCACATTGCACCGGGACCTGGAGGCCAATTAGGTCGACTTAAGGGCATTCCCCATTTACTGGATTAAGTCGACTTAATAAGATTGATTTAAGCGTCAAGTCGACCTTTAGAGGTAGTGTTATTAAGTCGACTTGAAGCGCTTAAGTCGACTTAAGCACCCAATGTGGACGCAGTGGTCTGTAGGGCGACTTAACCATCCTTAAGTCGACCTAAGGCTCCAGTATGGACATACCCATAGATTTCATATTAAAAATACAAGTACACATGTTAGCATCAATACAAAACCATTTGTTTTTCCAAATCATTTCTTAATATTTTTAACATGAACAAAACAGTAAAGCAACGTGACACATTTAGTAGACAACATGTGTGGTGGTATTCCAGAACAAAGATTTATAGGGAAAAGATGAGAAAAGCAAAATAATGTATATTGTACAGTGCAATATAAATTCAAACTAAAGATAGCTGTTGAAGGCACAAGTAATGAATGTAAAGAAAGAAGATGGACAGATGCCACCTACCGTCACACATTCAGCAAAAGCTGGAAAAGGACTCCAGGTTGCAGTACAATAACTAATATTTATATGGCATCATCAGTACATGTGGTGCTTTTCAAAACCTTGGGAAGGCAAGGAATCTCTCCTGGGGAGCTTAGAATAACATGTTCACCACCCTTCAGTTATCAGATTCTTCATAGTTTATCTCTTGTCTGTCTTATTACAAAAGGTGATTTGGCCTTCTCTTTGCCTTCTCTCTACCTCTACCTCTCCTCCTTCTAATATGCTGTTCCACACTGTTTGAATCTAAACAACTGCTTTGATTTGCTGAAACAGTCTGACCTGGTCCTATGACTTACATTTCCCTGCATTTATTTTCCTCCCATTCTGTAAGTTCTCCATCTTCAAGTGTCTGACGAAGTGGGATTTTCTCCCATGAGAGCTCATGAGAGAAATACATTTGTTAGTCTTTAAAAGTACCACAAGACACCTTGTTTGTTTCACAGTTTATGTTCCCATATCTCTGCAAACTATTCTATAGCCTATGATTGAAATTAGACCATTAAGCAGGCACAGTGCTTTCTTGGTACAGGCAAGAGGGAAACTGAAAAACTTATCTACCGGTCTATATGCTCAGGAAAACAAGAGAGACTCACCCAATCCACAGACAGTGCTCTTTTGTGCCTTTTGACAGCATAGGCCATCATGTTCTCTGAGAACAGCCTGGCTTCAGTCCCTTTAGAAACAATGGGAGGTAGTGGCCATCTTTGCTAAGGACAGCTTATGGCTTTAGTCCCATTGAGAAGGGAATAATGGTTGATGTTTGCCATTTTGAAAGAAGGCACAATTCTCTCTGATTTTTTATATGCTAGGAAAGGGAAAGTGGGTACCATGCTTTGGTGTATATTGTATTTAGAAATGTGTATACATGTTACATAATTTTTCTACTGCACCTAAAGTTTGAATAGACATAATTAATATGAAAAAATAAACCAATAAAATAAATACTGGATTTCTCCCCTGCTGTTGCATTCCCCTGCACTCCTCCCTATTCCAGGTCCTGGCCCAATTTTCATCTTCACTTTGCACTAGAGGGGAGTGTGTGAACCCATGAAATTAATAAGCACTGACCCTGAGGTAAAATCAGCACTCATTTCAAAAGTTTAAAATAACCAATGTTAAAGATTTCTTCTTTTGGTCTATGGGGCTGCAGCTCACCCTTTTTACATATTGTTATAAATCTTTAGAATGAATGACATAGTTTAGGTGTTAATAGGAGAGGGGGCAAGAGAATAGGTTGAAGCTGTAGGATGACAGAGTATTTTCAAGTTTCACTAATCACATCTATACCAGTCTGTGTAAACATTCTGTTTCTTGCCTTTCAACCAGTGAACCATACCCACCTTTCTTTAAATTATGCAACATAACAGATTGTTCCACTGCCAAAGGGCGTGAGATTAAGCTCCTATGACTTTTTAACTCTCTGAGAAGCAGTGTGTGCCTGTGTGAGGTGGAAGGGTCTTCCTCACCAAATGTAAGTTATTCATTAAAACTCGGGATGAATTCAATCAGGCTTGCCAAAACAATTAAGAAAATAAAAAAATCAGGCCCATCTCTATGATTAACTATTAAATAGCTACGATAACTGTGACGTCTTTAAAATTGAAACCCCATCGTTTTAAAAGCATTGGCTGGGGAGATGTCTTGGAACCATTAATGTTCATTATTAACAAATCTTAGGATACTAGGGAAGCTCCAGAAGATTTGGGGGAACAAAACAAATATTGTGCCAGTGTTTGAAAAGGACGACACAGGTTTTTAGGCCAGTTAGTCTGGCATTAGTCCTGGGCAAAATCATTGAAAGGCTGATATAATATGCAATCAGTAAAATATGAATTCCAGTCACCATGGCTTCATGGAATGTAGGTCTTGTCTAACAAATTTGATATTATGTTTATAAAACTACAAGTTTAATTGGTTAAATGTAATTGTGTCTATATAATATATTCAGGCTTCTGGTATTTGGCTTATTAATGCACATTTTGATTTTAAAAATAGCTCTATACAATCAGCTGTTTCTCGTGGGGTTTTACAGGGGTCTGTTTTTGACACACTGCAATTCAGTATCTTTCAGTGATCTAGAAGAAAATACAAAATCATTTCTAGTAAAATTTGCAGATGACCCAAAAATGAGCCAAATGTTAAATAATGATAAATCGGATATACAGAGCAATCTAGATCATTCAGTAAATAGAGGTGATTCAAACAACGTGTTTAATATAGTCAAATGTAAGGAACAAAGGCCAAGATCCTCAAAGATATATAGATATTGAAATCAATGGAAATTAGGAACAAACTAAAAACCTGTTGAGTAACGAGGCCAAAAATGTATGTCAGACATACAGGATGGAGAACTCTATTCTGAAAAGCAATAACTCAGAAAAAGACATAATGGTTACAGTGGATAACTACATGAACATAAGCTCCCATGCAACCTGGTGGCTAAGAAACCTAATACAATCTTTGGATATATAAAGAGAGGACTATAGAGTAGAAGAAGGGAATTGGTATACCTCTGTAAAAAACATTATTGAGATCATTACTGGCATACTATCTCCAATTCTGGTGTCCAAACTCTAAAGATTGTGCTGAAAAATTACAAGAAAAGAGCTACAAGAATATTTTGTGGTCTGGAAAATTGCCTTTATAATAAGAGCCTAAAGGAGCTCAGTCTACTTAATTTACCCAAGAAAAAGTTTAGAGGTAACTTGATCAGAGTCCATAGACTGAGATGGAAAGATTTGACAGTCAACAGCCTCTCAGTCTCAGAGACAAAGGCATATCAATGGCTATGTCTACACTTGTTAATTTAAGTCAACTTTAATTAAGTCGACCTAGAGCGCCCACACTGGACACCTAGGTCGACTTCTAGGGGCTTAAGGGGACCTAGGAAAGGTCCACAGGGGCAGGGGGGCACCCCTTGCCCAATGCCAGGGGGCTCAGCCTTTGCCCCATTGTACATAGGTACAATGGGGCAAAGGTGATCAGGGAGCCTGGCAGGGCATAGGGGCAGGGTGCGCAGGGATCTGCCCTGCCCTGTGGGGGGCATGCCAGGGTCCCCCTGTGCCCTCCCCCCAGCAGGGAGGGCATTGGTGTAGTCCTGGGGTAGCCCTAAGTCGATTTAGGGCTACCCCACGGCTACACTGGCTTAGGTCGACTCTAGGGAGTCAACTTAAGCCTTAGGTCAAATTCAAAGGAGGTGTTATAAAGTCGACTTTACTTTCCTTAAGTCGACTTAAGCAAGCTGCTTAAGTCGACTTAATTTACAAGTGTAGACGCAGCCCATGACAGAAACTGAAAATAGAGAAATTCATATTGAAAATATGGTGCAATTTTCTAACATTGGGGGCAATAACTGGAAAAAATTGATCTAGGGATGTGGTGGATTCTCCATCACTTGAAGTTTTGAAATCAAAATTAGATGTCTTTCTAAAAGATATGCTCTAACACAGCTAGAAGACACAGAATTGATGCAGGAATCATTTGATGAAAGTTTGTAGCCTGTCATATGCATGAGATAGGACTAGCTAACCATTATGGTCTATTCTGGCCTTAAAAATGTGTGCAAATCTGTAATGGATCTTGAATCACCTAAATTAAAGTGTATTTATGAAATAATCCAAGTAAATGTTCTCATGTCCAGATTGCAGAAGTCTTCAGTAACTTCTGGGAAAGAAATTAAAAAGAAAAACAACAAAAGTGATTTGGGGTAGGAGAGGCAGCAGGAACTTTTTTTCTTTAATTAGTTCAGCATTTGGTTTTCAGTGAATGTTGTCTCCAAATAGACTTGATGACATCTCAGTGGTCCGTAGTATTTCTGTTTCAACTTCAAGTCTTAGGCTCTGCTTGACTGGTCCTTTGGCTAATTATCCTATTGAACAGCAATGAACAGCACCACCTGTTGCACAATTTGGGAACAAAAATAAGATATCTGTCATTTTAAAACTGGTGCACAGTTACAAAGTGTTATCTGTTCTTTCTGAAGTATGAATGGAAAGCTTATAAAGGATTCACTGAGCAGGAATGGCGGGTTATGAGAGGGTGCAAGAAGTCAAAATTGTTTTTTACTTGTATGTAGAATCTTTTAAAGCACTTATTACTTACTTATTAGAAGTAATAACCTGTGAAAAGAAAAAATAAATTGTGGCTAATCCGTATATCAGATTTCAGCTGTAAATGGTTAATTTTTTAAAATGTTGAGAGGTTATATGTTGCATGTTGAAGGGTATATGTTCAAATATCTGAAGCCCAACCTCCCTTTTTGTATATGCAATTCGTGGCCTCAGATTCAGTACTTTGTACCTAAGACTCCCTGAATTTTCCTCATAATCAGGAAGTTAGAGGGGCAGGAACTCTGATTTTCATGTACAAACTACCGAGCAAAAATAATCCACCCCTCTGAAAACATGGCCACCTGATTACTTTTCAAAATTTGGAAAATAAAATTGATACACATTAAAAAAGTCTTTCAAGCAGAAACACATTAGGAATTTCTTGCAAAAGTTTGTCATTTGGCTACTATTCCTGAGATATCTGGTTCAAAAATTATGTATTTAAACTCAGAGGCCTGTTCTGTTCCTACTGTCATCAATGGGAGCAAGACTGAAGGCCTAAATTGTCATATAGTATTAATATTGCAATTAGTATAGTTAATTAAATAATGTATCCAGTGAAGTTTGCAATGCATGCTGAATACATTTTAAACTCGTAATTTTTTGCTTTATTTACCTATCTACATAGTTAATCAAATACTGTGTCAAACGGTTTGATACATAATAGCAAAAGTCATTGATTACTTTATTTAATTAATATCTGTGCATATTCCAACTAGTTTTAAATATATATATATATATGGGTGTCATAGTGGACCACAAGTTCAATATGAGTTAACAGTGTAACACTGCTGCAAAAAGAAAAAAAAAAGCAGCAAACATCATTCTGGGATGTATTAACAGGAGTATTATAAGAACGATATGAGAAGTAATTCTTCCGCTCTACTCCACCCTGATTAGGCCTCAACTGGAGTATTGTGTCCAGTTCTGGGCACCTCATTTCAGGAAAGATGTGGACAAATTGGAGAAAGTTCAGAGAAGAGCAACATGAATGATTAAAGGTCTGGAACAACTGATTTATGAGATAAGATTGAAAGAGCTGAGTTTGTTTAGTCTGGAAAAGAGGAGACTGAGCTGGGGACATGATAACAGTTTCCAAGTACCTAAAATGTTGTTACGAGGAGGAAGGAAAAATATTGTTCTTCTTAACCACTGATGATAGGACAAGAAGCAATGGGCTTAAATTATGGCAAGAGAGGTTTAGCTTGGACATTAGGAAAAAATCCCTAACTGTTAGGGTGATTAACCACTGGAATAAGTTGCCTAGGCAGGTTGTGGAATCTCCATCACTGGAATTTTTAACAGCAGGTTAGACAAGCAGCTGCCAGGGATGGCGTAAGAGGTACTTAGTCTTGCCATGAGTGCAGGAGACTGGACTTGATGACCTCTCATGGTCTCTTCCAGTTCTATGATTATATGCTGTTCCACACCCATGTCCACTGGCAGGACTTCCTATCCATGCCCTGGGGCCAGACAATAGTTAGAGATGCTTTAGAGTAGCCTTCTGCACCAGCATTTCATAGTACCAGCTGTCTTCTGGCCAATCATCTTTCCCCTGGCCATGCTAGGAAGAGGGTGCTCCTTGATGTGGTATTTTTATTGATCTGTATGAAGTTGTGCTTGAAAACTTACCTGTGTCTGTATATCCTGGGGGTGGGCAGTAGGAAGGCGCACCACTACAGCAGGATTTCCTGGAAACGTTATACCTGGTCCAGGAAAGTTGTCTTTGGGGCATAGCCCCTATGACACTGTATGAGTGAGAAGAGCTTCGCTGGCTAGAGTAGAGGGGCAGGCCATTGCCTCATCTCCTTTCTAGTGCTAATCTAGGCACAAGATAGAACTGGGTCTTGTGTTCTCTAACCCCAGTTAGGAGTGTGCCTGATCCCTGCTCAGGGATGTAAGGGAGGAGGACACCTACCTACACCTTTTCCCCCACTTAAAGTTCATTGCTGCCCCCATTCATGTTGTTTTTCTTAAAGCCCTAGCTCCCAAAAATCATGTGCTTATATAATCTCAGCTCTCACTTAAATAAAAAAGTAAATTTCTAGCTCTCCTGGTTGTGAAGAGAAGCTTGAAAACATGACCCTAAGAGTATGTCTACACAGCAGCTGGGAGCCTGCCCAAGTAGATAGACTGATGTTAGTGGGACCCATGCTAGCAGTCCAAATAACCATGTGAACACTGCGGCTTGGGACAGAACTCAGTTTTCAAGCCCACCCAATCCCTGAGACTTGATAGCCCAAGCGCCAGCCTGAGCTGCAACATCCATGCTGTTAGTTTTAGCTCTCTAGTTTGAGCCCCACTAGCACAAGCCGGTCTATCCAGGCTGGGAGGTTCACTCCCTACTGCAGTGTAGACATACCCCAAGAAGCTCAAAACCCAGAAGGTAAATAAAAAGAACCCAAATATAGTATTTTAACTCTCATGATTTGTAGGACAAACTTATGATATTTGGACCCTGATTTATGATTCTGGAACGCTAGCAATTGACAAGACTGCAATTCCACAAGTCCAGACTAAAATTAGCCCTACTCCTTTTTAAAATGTGAACTAAGAATGAACTCACTTTTGTTGCCCTTAATCACATTAGTAGTCTCACTGAAGTCAATGGGATTATTCACCTGAGTAAAGGCAGTAGGATCAGGCCCACTGTGTAGCTGTGCTCTAGTCAGACTGGTCTCTGACACTGTAAAGTGAAACCAGAAGCTGTTAAAGATGAACAATAACATATATGTGGACATGAGAAGAATTTTACCATCCCACATTATACCACAAAACCATAAATACAGGCAGGACATCTTACCCTATCATAATTAAAACTAGAGACAAGCAAACCAATAAATAGCTTTTAATACTGTAGCTAGCTTGGCAGGTTTATATTGTGATGTAATATGAAGTTTGCATGTTTTACTTATTCTAACAATGTAGCAACTGCCTTCTTTTCTACACTTCATACTGTTTTTTTAACAAGACTTTTAAAGGCTGGATAAATTTATTGTTAATCTTTTATTAATTGTTGGTTATTGATTCTATTAAGGAAGTTTTACTTAAAACAGACTACAAACTAACCTTTCCATCTGTGTGTATATTATTACCCAGTTTGCATACACCATTAATTCATTGTATGTTGTATTAACCTTTAACCTCCACTGAAGGAATCATTGGGTTCTTTTCAAAGGACATGAGATAAATATGTTTCACCAGAGCACAACTGAATATATGTACTATACTGCCTTCCAATCAAGACATAAATATAATTAAAATTAAATAATACTATGGACTCATAAATCAATGACTGAGTCAAAACTATTTTTCTGCAGTGTAGAGGATTAAAAAATCTTTAAAAAATAGATTGTAATGGCACTTGTTTGCACAAAAGATGGATCATCAGAAGGCAAGGAAACTTTCATGTGCTGCTTTTAAAGTAATGTTGACATGGCAGAACCACCAATTTTCTGAGCTATGTTAGCCAGGATGGAAGAGCTCTTCTAATCTATGGCACTTCTCTTTACACTCCATACTTGTATAGGAAATTCCTAAAGAATGTAAAAGAAAATGATATCCTTGCTACAGATTTTTGAACCAGCCACTAAAATTTAGTAACATAACCACTGCTAGACCCTGTGTACCTACCTTAGGTACAAATATGGCTTCCCCCATCACCACAGAAACTGAGATTTCACAATTTTTAATGTATTTACCCTCACAAAACCTGTTATTCCCACTTTACAGGTGAGAAACAGAAAGACTATCTGAATTGCCCAAGCTCATACCAGAAGTCCGTGGTGAATCAGATAGTTGAATGCTGGTCTCCTCAATTCTAGTCTAGTATCTTGCCACTGGACCACTTTTCCTCTTCTGACCTGTGTGGAGGGGCAGGCCACTGGAAAGAGGAAGGATAGATTTTATGTTCCCTGTATAACTTGAACTAATTAGAACTAGCTACTGTGATCACTTTGCTTTTATGTTGCTTCTCGTTCTCCTGCTCTTCATCTGGATTTTGTCTGCTTGGGACCAGATCCTGCAATTAAATCCACACAAATGGGGCTCTGAGGGGGCACAGAAGTCCATATATGGAGTCATTTGAAGGATTAGTGTCTATTGCCTGAAGAGGGCCCAATCCTGCAGATTTATTCACAGTGCACAAAGTTTTAAGAACATGTGAAAATCTCTGCAGGATTAGGGCCTTCAACTGAAAATTCTACAGTTGGCTGATACATCAGCAAAGCACTTAGTGTATATTGGGTGTTAACAAAATAATAATGAGAAACATTATTATAAAAACCTGCTCTGTTCCAAAGTTAGCAGTGCAGGCACAGAAGCTTTCTTACGCCAAACGTGCTAAAACATAAGAATATCCATATTGGATCAGACAAATGGTCTATCTAGCCCAGTATCCCGTCTTCTAACAGTGGACAATGCCAGGTGATTTAGAGGGAATGAAAGAACAGGCAATCATTGAGTAATTTATCCCATCATCCACTCCCATTTTCTAGAAGTCAGAGATACCCAAACAAAAGAGTTACATCCCTGACCATCTTGGCTAGTAGCTATTTAGAGCCTCATCTTCCGTGAATTTATACAGTTCTTTTTTTAACCCCATTATAGTTTTGGCCTTCACAATATCCCCTGGCAATGAGTTCCACAGGTTGACTGTGCACTGTGGGAAGAACTACTTCCTTTTGCTTTAAACAGGCTACCTATTATTTCATTGGGTGACCCCTGGTTCTTTTATTGTGGAGTAAAACACTTCCTTCTTCACTTTCTCTTGTTAATCTCACCTCATACGGAAGCGGTTCCAGATCTGTCATCATTTTTGTTGAATAGAATAGAATTTGCCAATTCTAATATACCCTTTTTGAGATAGGGTGACCTAAACTGCACAGAGAAGTCAAGATGCGGGTGTCCCATGAATTTATATAGTGGCATTATGACCTTTTCTCTCTTATTTATCTATTTCCCAATGGTTTCTAAAATTCTATTAGCTTTTTTGATTACTGCTGCACATTGAGTAGCAGTGTAAAACAGGAAAGTCAAGTGAGATGATTGTACATGGATCAATGTGACAGCACACAACACCTGCCCTTTATCATTTACCCAATCTGTCTAATCTAGGTATTTATTACCAAAGACAGCAAAGTCCCTTTTTCATTCCTCTGAAGCCAAACTTCCTGCTTGCCAGACTCATGTACCACCCCAGTAAGTTTATTTTCATTCATGGGCTATCTAGGGAGGTGGTAGAATCTTCATCTTTGGAGATTTTTAAGGCTCGGTTAGACAAAACTCTGGCTGGGATAATTTAGGGGAGTGGTCCTGCTCTTTAGCAGGGGGTTGGACTAGATGACCTCATGAGGTCCCTTCCAACCCTATTATTCTATGATTCTATGAAACTGCCTCTTGTGTGTTGCCTGTTCTGTCACTTTTTTCAACACACTTTGCCTTTAGTTTATAATATATTGCCCCTTTTAATAAAAGCAATTAAATTTTGAAATAGTGCAGACAAGGCAAGTAAGAGGGAGACCTGTACATACTGGACAAAATTAATATTTTATTAAACCTTGTTAATTGGATTAGCATAAAGAACCCGAAGAGCGGACTGGCATGAGAGACGCCCCAATACAGGGCTGGCGATCCCCCACCAACCTGTGTTGGGCCCTGATCCCGCAAATACCTGCAAACCTGAACAGCTCTGATCACGTGAGGCCCCCCGTGCAGCTAGTCACAGTGCAAGTGGCTGCGGGCTCATCCGGCCCTGAGCAGGAGACGGATCACAGGTTTGGAAGGATGCGGGCCAGGGGAGGGGACTAGATGGGAACTCGCAGCGAGGCAGAGGCTGCGCCTTGCCACACACGCCTGTCCCATGCCTGGCGAGCACCACCTCCAGCAGGCCAGGCTCCCCCGAGGCCCTGCCCTACGCTGTGCGGGAGGCTCCCTCGCTCCCCTTCCCGGGATCCTATTGTCTGACTCCCGGGCGGCATTTCCAGGCTCGCTGGCTGCAGCCGGACCGGCAGCGGGGCGGGGGAGGCTGTTCCTACCATGCTGCTTCCTGAGTGGCGGGGCCAGGCGGGCTGGAGAGCAGAGCTCCTCCTTCCTCCGCTTGGGGCCGCCGCGGCTCGATTCTCTGCTGCGGCAGGCGGGCTCGTGTCAGCCACCGCCTCCTCGCCTGCCCTCTGCCGCAGGGGCCGGGGGCGCCTGTGCCCTCTCCGCCCAAGGGCGAGGGGCCGCCCGACGGGGTGCCCTGAGCTCGCTGGAGTGCACTGCGGCGCGGGGAGGCAGACAGCTGGGCAGGGCATCCTCCTGCACCGCAGGCCGGCTGCTGGCCGCAGGGAGCCGCCCCCATTCGGCCCCCAGCATCGCGTGTCCGGCTGCAAGTGCAACGCGCCTGCCGCAGCAGCTCGGCAGCCCCCGCAGATGCGAGCCCCGGCACAGCAGCCTGCGCCCGGGGACCAGCCCGGCTTCCTGGTAAGAGCCTCCACCCTCATGATCTGCCTTGCCCTCCAGCGGGAGCGCAGCGCAGCGCCGGGAATGGGGGCCCCGCCACCGCCGGCTGCAAGGATGGTCTGTCTTCTGCCCCTCCCAGCTGAAAGGCGCAGATCGCCGGCAGCCGGCGGCAGGGGTGCGCAGCGAGGAAACGAAACCACCGCCTCTGGGGGTAGGTAGTGGGGGAGGGTAAGAGAAATCTCCTCCCCAAGGGCAGTAGCCGTAGGGACCGGCAGCCTCCTCCCCCTGTGTTCCCGGGACACCCACCCATTAGCCTGGGCCGCACGTGCGCTACCGCCATGGGACATTCGGTAGCCAGGCGTGCAGCTCCACTAGCCAGCCGCGGCTAGGAACGTCCCCTGGTCCACAGTCCATGATTGATTGCGTCTGCTTGTGCCGTCACCGTGGCCATCAGGGTCTCCCGAGCGCCCGGCCCATGGTCCAGCGGAAAACGAAAGCCTGGGATGGCAGGCGCCTCTAGAGTGCTCCGCTCCCCGAGAAACTTTGATCATCAGTATAATAAAACCCTCGTGCAAGGCAGGGATCAACATCCGCGTTAGCTCTTGATGTGCTAGGAGCGGAGCTGGCCCGCATGGCTCGCTCTGACATGGTTTTCTAACTTGCTTTCTGCAGCTGCCAGGCTTGTGGTAGGGGTGGGCAAAATCCTGCTCTCGACCATCTCAGTGTAAAACTAATGTGGCAGAAAGCTGAGGTTGAACCAATTTTCTTTCTTTCTTTAAAATATTATGATCATTTTTCTTTTTTAAATTGCACACAATCTTAGACCATGTGTATGGAACAAAGCTGTAGCATCAATGAATGCTTTTTTACATTGATAAAGGTGTTTCAAGCAGCAGTAGTCAATTGATGGAAGAATTCTTCCAGATTCAACCCAGCCTCAGCTACACTGGAGGTTAGGTCAGCTACACTGTAGGTTAGATTTAGCTTAATTATAAAGCTAAGGAGTGCAAAATTTTTCACACCCCTGAGCAACATTGTTCAGTCAATCTAAATTTTATATACACACATAAGCAGTCAAGCAAAGAACAGCAGCAGCCTGGTAATAATCTTTTAAAAACTGCACACACAGACAAATAATATCACCATAGCGGAAAGTGGAAAGAGAGGTTAAAAAAGAAGAACTGGAACAAATATTTAATTGTAGTGTCTGGAAATTTGAAACTTTTAAAGTATTCAGGTTCTTGTAAGATGTGCATCACCATAGTATTTGAGTGCCTATCAGTCTTGCATTAAGCATTGTGACTAATATGTGGTTGTTCTCTCATGCTCTCCCTGGGGGAAAAAGTGTGTAGTAGTAGAATGTTTTGTTTTTACATTTATTTTAGTGTGTGGGGGGTGGGATGGGGAAGAGGGGAGGAGTATCCACATGTTGGGCTGTTCCCCCAAGAAAGCTTTGTTTCCTGCACACATGAGCTTTACCCTTAATATGGAGAGTTCCATTGTCTCAGGGGAGTCTTCTAGCATCTGACAAAGTAGGATTTTCTCCCATGAGAGCTCATGCAATAAATAAATTCGTTAGTCTTGAAAAGTGCTACTACATTCCTTGTTTATTTTCCTTAATATTGAGAGTTCCATTGTCATCTCAGAGGAGTGCAGTTGTTGACTATGCATCCTTGAGACTGTCAGTCTTTTAGATATCTTGGGCACAGACCATGGAGTGCCTTGAACGTGGGGACCAAGACCTCTAACATGCTTCAGTATTTATATGGTATGGTACCTTATGTTGCTGAGTGTTGCAGTGTTATGTACTAATTGGAGTTTCATAAGCACTAAGACTTCCTGCCCAGGTATATCTCATTGTTATAGCCCACTGTCCAGCTAGGAGGTGATGAAAGCATGAGTAACTGAGTTCAGGTCATTGTTTGCAAGTACAGTATGAAGTCCTGTAGTAGCCAACTGAATATGGTAGAAAATGTTTCTTGTAGATGCTGCTTATTTATAATTGCACAAATTGTAGTGCATATATTACAAATAAGGTTATGGCAAATTATACTAATTGTAAATGTGTTTTTATTTTAAAATATTGTGGTAATGAAAATTAATAGGATGCAATGGCTTAATCTTGCAAACATGCATACAGGTAACTTTACTCAAGGGGGTAGCACATTAGGACTTCTCATGTTAGTTAACTGACTTTCTGCATGTACGATAAAACACATGGTGTTTGTTTATGTATTAAAGGAGCCTTTCACTTTAGTTAATGGTTAGTGGATTAGGACTCACTCTGGAGTTATGGCATGTTTTTGGTCTTAACATGGTATCAAATGCTGATGTTGTCTGAAGCCCTGATTTCAAGATGCTCTAGTCCAGGGATGCAATCCAATCCCCAATAAAATAAATGGTAAAGATTTGGGAATCCGGACTCCTGATTCTTTAAATATACTTCAGTGGAAATTGTAATGGGTCCTAGAAGTGCTGAAGAGTGTGAGAATAATTCTTTTTTTAAAAAAATCACAAATGCCTGTTCTTCCATTCAAGTTCTGAAGAATTAGGGATATAGATCCCATGAACAGTAACTGCCAGTGTAAATCTCCAAGCACGGAAGGAGGCAAAGAGGGGGAGTATCACAATACCTCCATCTTATTTATGAATTTTATTTATTGGCAACCAGAAGGGAGCTCTATTGATCATACATACTACATGAATGTAACACTATCCAGTAAAACAGCTTGCATTTATAAGCAGTTACATTATTTTCTTTCAGTTCTTTATTTGTAAATTGTAAATTCTAAAGGAAATGTGCAATATGGGTATGACTGAAGTAGAACACCTTTGTTTTAGGAAAGAAAAGTCAGTGGCCAGCTGTTTGCATTCTGGAAACTTGCCTTTAGATATGACCAGCAGCTTGCTCTCATAAAGAAATTATTGCAGAGTATCTTAATAAATTCAGATATAATCATGGCTGGCCAAATGAATGGGTTTTGTGGGGGGTTTCCATAGTCTCTGGAATGGCATCCATTCCCCTCCCTCACGCTACCTGTTAATCAAGCCATAACTACTACAATAGCCTCAGGGCCCTTTGCTCATCCAGGTGTGATGAAACATGAATTTCTGAATGGGTCTCTGGCTGCATACTTCCCCCAAAGAATGCTGCCTTTTTCCTTCAGAATTTGGCCCTTTAGTAAACTAGTTTAGGATAGCAAACAAGGAGTCTTGTGGCACTTTTAAAGACTAACAAATTTATTTATCTCATGAGCTTTCATGGGAGAGATCCCGCTTCATCAGATGCTTGAAAATTGGAGTGGGCAGGGAGGAGTATAGGAAGGAGGGATAAATGCAGTGAAGTAAATGTAATCACAGGATCAGGTCAGATTGCTTCAATAAATCAAACAGGTTATATTGATTCAGACTGAGTGGAACAACAGAGGATTTGCTTTTTCAGAAGCTTTGATAAAAAGGCGATGAGCATGTGCACTAATACAGCTGTTATTTATGTACAAGGCTGGCAGTCCTCATTACAAATCACTTGTACATAAGGAATGTAGGATAATTTAAAATATATATATATATACGGTTTGCTTGAAATGCCAATTGAAATGCTAAGGTTTTGAAGAAGCATATTTCTGTTCTCTAAGTCACAGTCTTGTTCTCAACTCCAACTGAAGTAAATAAGTATTTGAGGATAGTATTTGGCTGAACGGTAGTATTTGGTTTCGATTTGTTTGGCTGTGACCCCCAGAGGGATAGGAGATGTTATTTCCATCTCCCTATTCTGGTTGGTTAACCTGTGCTGAGGGGAGAAGAGATGTCATCACTGGGGACTCCATCAAGGAAGAGCATCTTTAATTTAATTTATTATGAGGCCTCTGTTGGTGCAATCATGGCAATAACTGTACAGGACATGTCTTGAAACCAGAAATAAAAGTTGACTGTTTGTCTTGCTGTTGTCTGTGTTTAGGTAGCGTCAGGAATCTTAGCACTTCCCCTCTGTCAGACTTAGCGTTGCTTGCTTTCTGGGCCACGCTACTTAGCTGTATTCTCTCCACTCCCACAGCAGCTTCCCCTCTGCCTCAGGGTGGAAATGGAAACATGACCACATCTGCACATCATTGTATCTTAATTCTTAATTTTAATCAAGTGGGGTCTGTAATAATAACAGGGGAAAGATTAAAAAGTGATATAATCATTAGAAAATTTATGTGTGATATATTATTTGAGGTCAATTTCACAACATTATGAATAAAAATGGATTAAAATTTAAGTTCTGCGTTACACTTCAAAGCTGTGTAGAATGAGGATTGCTACTCTTTGTCAATGAATTAGTATTTCACTTTACAATGACTGCAATTTCTGGGTTTTTAGCTGTGGTAATTTTTTTTAGCCTATTAAACCATTTCTCATAACCACTGTATCAATGTGCTGAATTATGAACATGTATCCAGAATTTTTCCATTTCATCTGTCTGTCTTTGTTGACAATTTCAGTGACTTGGTCTAGTAATCTATGAATTCAACATGAAGCTACCATAAAGCAGGGAAAAACTGAAACAATACAAGCCTCATAAAGTTAAGAATGCTTGGAATAATCCAGGAAGATCAAGATAACTTTAATGTATTGTTAATGCCCAATACAGCAAATGAATGGTCTGTGAAATACGCTGGGTGGAAATGGAAAAATCTGTAGTTAGTGAGAACTTAGGTTTACTGTCACGGTTGCAAAATGCAACTGAATAAAAATTTTGTTGTCATAACTTGGTTTGTGTGCAGTTTGCGGTCTGGCAGCTGTGTATCAGAGCCCTATGATGCTATAACAATCTTTTGTCATTGTATTGCGGACTAGCTTTAAAGTCTGAGGTTGGGAGGGCTTAGCACAGCCTTTTGGCTGCTTTTAAAGGGGAAATAGATTTTAATTTCACGTTTTCTTACATAAGTAAGGTTGAATTGTGTGACTGTAAAGTATAGCATAGAGAGGCTTAATTGCTTGGACACTTGGCGCCAGGCTTGTGTCCCCGAGCACTGCATACAGGGTCCTCTCCATGCAGGAACTTCTCATTTTGCTGATTTGCCATTGCAAAACCATGGCCTTGTGCCACTTGGTTCACAGAGAAACATTGCTGTGTGATACAGGTTGTGCACAGAAGAGATGGAGGAGACTGGACAGATATGGGTGGAGGCTGGAATGAAGTACCTCATCCCTCTTTAGGTTCATGGAAATTAGATGTAAAAGAGACTATAGCCCTGACCAGAATGATCTCTTTTGTATTGCTCCCTAGCTTTCCAGTGAGGATAGCCGCAGGGACTCCTGGGAGACCTTGATAGTTAATCCAAATGGTGTTGGGCTGCTGAGTAGAAGCACTGGGTGTACAGCCGACGTGAAGGCATGGTTCTCTAACTAGGTGGCATGGATTTCTGGGGATCATCCAGGCTTTTATCTTCCATCTAAATTAACAGAGCACAGCCAGCATAATAAGCCCAAAGAGTTAAAGGTTTTAGCATGACCTGGCTACTATCCAAGATTAAACATTTTGGCACTCAAGATTTCAGCCTGCTCAGTACCATGGCAAACACACTGGAAAATTCATCAGTCATGGCTCCTGGACAAATTCTTTCAGATGGTTGGTCACACAACAGCTGTTGTTCTAGATCTTGGCTTGTCTCCCTGGACAGGGACATCATCTGGCTGGTCTAGTCAGGTCCTCCTCCTTCACTGGTTCTTCTCAGGCTGAGCTGAATGTGATGGGCCATCTCATCTCGCCATGCTAGTGCCATGCAGGTAATTTGAGGTGAAATGCTGAGAGAGAGGTGGAAGATAACACGTGTGAGTGTGGAAGTTGGAGGTGGGACAGGTTGTGCAAAAAGAGGCACACAAGGGAAGGGAAAACAGAGCAGATCTCATATGTATCAGGCTAGGACCCTCCCTGCTGCAGCAGTTGTGGTGGTAGTGTGCCAATTTCTGGGCATTACAATGAAAAATCCCTCCACAGTGGCTGTTGTTATGTTGGTAGTAGTATTTCCCCCACCTTCAAAAAAATTTCTTTTAAAGGACCCCCAAAAGGGGTGATGGAGGTGGCATAGCTCATCCCTTCCTTATTTTGTGCACCACTTTAGGCCTCATTTCTCTCCGCCTCCCCTCCCGCTCCCCTGCCTTTGTTTGCCAACCATGATTGTAATACAGTCCTAGCCTAGTATTGGTAGACCTCTGTGTTTAAATTAATTTGGTCTTTCTATCTAATTCTCACATCTTTGTCTGAAACAGGCTGTTCTCTTTATGCTAACTGATTCATTCTGGTAGTGAACAGTTACTCCAAAAGCTGTTTATTTATAGACAGCCATCTTATGTGCGGACTGAACTGTTAGAAGGCAGCTGTTGCAGTTTTGATTATCTTCAAGTACTCTCTATAAAGACAGAGTTTCTGTCTCATGACTTAAATTTTCAAAGAAGCCTACATGAATTAGGTGCCTAACTCCTACTGAAATGCAGTAGAAGATGGGCATCTAATTTCCTGCAGCTCCATTGAAATGTTCAGACAGCCTGTACTTTCTGCATACCAGACAACCGATTTATTCCTTTTTGGTTTTGATACATTGGATTTTAAAGATGTAGAGCAGTGCCTTGCTGCTAATTTTTAAGAACGTCATCATGGTTGTATGTAATAACTGTCGAGACGGTTCGGGCCTGTAATTGGGAGTTTAAAAGTTTATTTTGCTTTTGAGTTTTTCCTCATTAAACTGATGACTTCAATAATGACTGAACTTTTTTCCTAGATAGCAAATTCACCTTTTTTGGTGCATTGTGGTCATTATAACATTTGTAATAAAACTGTAGCATAATGGAGAGCAGAAGCAATAGGTACCATGGTCTTGGTGGGCATGTTGATGTTCTGTATGTAGCTGCCTGTGGGACTAGGAGGATTTGCTTAATCATTATATGGATATTAAGATATAGCCATACAGTAATAATGTAAATCCTTGTGTTCTATTTTTCTCAGGGCATTTTTTAGTAATCATTACAGGGATTTGCACACTGGTAAGAAATAACTCTACTTATGCAAATCAGATTCATTCTCAGCCAATTGAAGTGTATAGGATTGGATAATTGAGAAATATGTCAGTAACTTTATAGCATTCCTATACTCTTACTAACTAGGAACTATCCCAGCTAGTATAATGGTTCATATCCCCTGTGTTTGGGGTTGGATTATAGTTTTACATCTTCACATGATTATTTTCTGTATCTGAAAAATGAACAAAACTACGCTCCATTTCACTGAAAGGGATTACAATTGAATTTCTCCTTGCTGCCTGCGTAGAGTACTTCAGTACTCTTATTATTGCCTTGTATTTCAATAACTTTTAGCGACTCTAATCATGATTTTTTTTCTGTGCACTGTACAAACACATGGCATGTTCATGTGCAAATGTAAACAAAGCTGGCCAATGTCGTTTTTTTAAAAAAGGGGCTTCATCTTCTGTATAATAGTACTCTCTCCATTATTCTCTAAACCAGGGTACATTGTTCAGAAGTATATTAGAATGATTACAAAACATGCCAGTGCTTTTGTAACTACATTTTTTTATTTGTGCTGTATGTAGTATTAGGCATTACATTTGTACCTTTTTACAGTAGATTTGTACAAGAATGTGTAATTTGTCATAGCACCGTATTTACTATATCAATTTTAAGAATTGTTCCCCAAGCTAAATCTCCTTATACATTGGAATCCACCATGGATTTTTTTTTAATTAAGCGCTTCCTTTTTTATACTGACTTTGCTATTAACCTGTCTTGCAGTATCTTGACATAGTGTGCATACATAGAGGAGCTTACTTTGCAGGGCTGTAACTTTCACGAACACCAGTGCATATTTTGAGGAAGTCGGTTTGAAATTCTTCTGCTATTAAATGTCTTCTCTTAATATGCCTGAAGTTGTAATTGACTTTATTTCCTGTTAACACATCTTTAAAATAAAGAAATTATTGAGGCAATTGTAACCTTTTAACTTCTGTGCTTTCAGGACGAGGATATGCTGGGAAGGTTGGGGGTGGGGAATAACTTGATGGGTGTTTTACCTTCCCCCCCAAATAAATCTGTTAGTATGGTGTACCCCCCACCCCAACAAAGACCTCTTCTGGGCTTGTGGTAGACAAAGAGCTTGCCATTGGTGGCATTTTGCTTCACAGCCATCTGCTTCCTGATTGAAATGGACTGAGATTGGGGTGTGATCCAGGAGGAGGGGAACCTCAGGCTGCTTTCCCTCAGCAGAAGGTTCCACATGTGGGGCCAACATAAAACAATTTATGATTGATTCATTTAGGGGTGATGGGCATGGTTGTCAGTTCAGAGTTCAGCCCTCAATAGAGTGGGAGCTTTGGCAAAAGGAATGGGTGATACTTGACTAGTGAGAGATGGGGCAGTAAGAAAAGTGGATCTGAATACCAGTATGTTTCAGCCTGGCTAGTAGGTGTTGGAGAATGTTTTAAATCTGTGGTGGTAATTTTTCACAACTGGCCTATATTGGATTCTCAAGCAATTTACTGTACTGCAGATTTAATCTCTCTCACAGACCCATGGACAGTTTTGTTTTGTGAATAGACTTACTGGAGTGTTTCACTTCTTGTTTGAGGTAGGTTGTGTGTTTGGGGAGGGGGATGTTATTTTTGATCCAAAAATAAATGTTTAGTCCTGATGTCTATCCTTTATCATTTTTTATACCTACTTTCCCAGTTCCTTAAAGGGTGAACAGTAATGCTTTTGAAAAATAATACTGTAGCAGGGGTGGGTTTAAAATTAAAAATTAGGTCCTGCATAATAGACTAGATACTGAAGTCCTTGCTCAGGATTTCATTGTCTGCATTGAGAGATTTCCTAACTAAGGAAATTTGATCATAATTTAGAGAGACAGAGAGAACACGTGTTAAGACCCAAATTCAATGTTTTGTAAGTGAAGGAGGAAATGATTTTTGTTATAAGATGAATATATAGTGTAGTAGGTTTTGATTCAAAGGCGTTTGCTTTTTACGTCACATAAATTCTAGGAGATTGGGTGCTTTTTTCCATGCTGAAGACCAAAAAGTATTTCTCCATCTCCACCAAGAGAAACTGTGGAGTTGCAGGAGTAGGAAAGCTTCTGAAAATGAGCTCCTTGCCTCCCATTCTATTTGTGCTGATTGTTGACACAATCTACAGTAGTTCTAATGGTCTGGCTGAGCTGAAGGCATATGGATGGAGCTGATCAAGGGCCAGTTTAGCCCCGGGTTCATGTTAGAGCAAGCGGCCTGTTGTGCCCAGCTGCAGTGGCCTCAAGAGTCAATTCTACAAACCAGTGTTCTGGCATTCCCCCTTTCCCAAGATATAGCTCCTGGTATTGGGCTGCAAAAGGGGATGGCATAGGCTCACTATGCCAACTCAGCCTCATCCAAAGATTCCCTTACACGAGGGCAGTTCCCAGGTAATCAGTTAAGCTAGTTTTATGGTCCTTTGGGCCATCAGGATAGCACTTTATGGGTCTAGTAACCAAGATTTAAAAATATATAATATATTTATATATTTAAAAGTTAGGCTAGTAAACCCTTACAGTGGCCTTATTTTTCCAAGGTGCCAAGCACCCAGGAGCTATCGTGGACTTTTTTAAAAGTTTGATTACAGAACTGTGCTTTGAAATCACAATGCAGCTTATCGAACACTGCTGGCCGTGGTAAGCACTGAACCAGGAAATGTGATAGAATAATGCTTTGAAGACCAAATCTGGAGTCCTTAGTGGCTTGTCCTCTAGGGTTATAAAGCAAGCAAACACAACTCTCATTTAGCTATTGTGATGATTGGAAGATGATTAAATTCACTTATATAAAAATCTCTTCATATTAAGGTAATCTTTTTTAATTAACAGAATTCAAAATTTCCCCTGAATAAATTGATTTCTGCATTTGATATCTAGATTTTGTAAAAGAAAAGGTCCTTCTTCATAGCATGTGGCAAAACTTGATAGCTTTATAAAATTTTGTGGAATTTTTGAAATGTTTGTTCATTTCATAGAATGATCACACCTAACTCATTACTGGAACAGAGTTTATTCTTGAAAAAATTTCATCACTTACAGTTTTCCACCTTAGTATATGGAGCCCATTTTCATAGTTACATATAATAGTTGATTCTCACATGAAACTGGAAGCATCATATTACAATCAGGTTTATAGTTGTGTTTCTGATGCCCTGTCTTGAAAATTTTAATTTGGCAGAAGTTTAGAATCTCTAGAATAGAACCAGGTTTTTGTATGTACATACAACACTAATGAGTGAACCAAATTTTCATTTTGGATCCTGTTTTCAAAGGCGCATTGCAAAAGCATGTAAGTATTTTGCTCATATCTATTTGACAATATAGGCCTTAAAGTCCAATTCAGACTTGTAGCACACCAAGCAATGACCGTAAAAGGAACCAGGACTGGAAGTAGAGAATCAGGCCTTTTCTACGCTAGCACTTATTCCACCAAAACTTTTGTTGCTCAGCGGTGTGAAAAACACATAAACAACGTACGCGTTTGTGCGGACAGTGCTATGTTGGTGGGAGACACTCTACTTCTACTGCTTATTAAGGTGGTTTTATTATGTCGGTGGGAGAGCTCTCTCCAGTCAACATAACACGGCTGCACAAGCAGGGTCAGATTATTGTAGGGGCTGAAGCCCCAGCCTAAAGGGGGGCCCCAGGCTCCAGCCCCTAAAGCTCCAGCCTGATCTGGCCCCCTATTGCCTCAGTCAGTGCTGGCGTGACTTGGGGGAGTGCTGGGATGGCCCCTCTCCTATCAGCGCTGGGGTGGGGGGCAGCTAGCTGCCCAGGGGTGTGCGATGTGCTGCCCAGGGGTGCACTGGAGGCCACACCGCACTCCTGGGGTGCACTGGAGGCCACACTGCACACCAGCTGCCCCCACCCCCAGGGGCAGACTGGCTGGAGCAGGGTGGGAGGTTCCTCTGGCCCTAGGGCCCCTCTAGTGATCCACTGTGATGAGGGGCTGGGGCCCCAGGTGGGGAGAGGGCACCACGGGTGGGGGGAGGGGGTAGCCTGGGGCCCAGTGGTCGGTTATTCCAGCCCTGTGCCCAAACCCTCTTACAGTGGCATAGTTGTACCAATACAGCTGTACCACTGCAAGTTTTAAGTGTAGATTAGCCCTTAGTCAGAGCTAGTTGAAGAGAATAAGAGGATCAGTGAGGACATTTACCAGTAAATCAAGGAGGAAACAATAAAATAGGCCCATTAATAACTGAGATGAAATTGACTCTAAAATAGTTAAAGTAATGGCTAAAATTAAAGGCTCGCCTAATGGATATGATTAGCCTTTAAAAAAAACAAGGAAGCATTGCTGAAAACATAACTAATGATTTCTTTTTAAAAAGGGA
Source organism: Pelusios castaneus (assembly GCA_007922175.1). Taxonomy (NCBI): domain Eukaryota; kingdom Metazoa; phylum Chordata; order Testudines; family Pelomedusidae; genus Pelusios; species Pelusios castaneus. Next base: position 30,086,885 of record ML685755.1, on the reverse strand, counting down.
GAGAAACATCTCTCTCTCACACACACACATGCACAAAAAAAAGTCAGAGGGGCTTCTCTAATTTTCACCAGGCTTCACACTAGCCTTCAGAGAGGGAGAAACCCAAATAACACCTTTGTTGCAACTCTTCTGGGGTCTTCTTTCCTAAACCAGCCTTTGGTGTTTATAGTATATACTAGATGTTGGTAACATGCTTTTTTTTTTTTTTTTTGTATCATACAAAACCTTTAACATTCAAGACCAGTCTTTTAGATTGAGCACTGAAGTGTTAAGAATGTGAAGCTGGGTTCCCTAATTCTTATTAATGTATAACTAAATGAATCATTTCCTTGTCAGAAGTAATTTTTGCTGATTACTGCAGCACCTTTAAATATTTGCCTTTACTTGTTATTATTTGCCTTTACTGAAGGGTTATATTATATTCTGAGTATAGTTTTTGATCACCTCTTGCAGTCGGCCAGTGCTGTAAGTTCAAATGGTGCTAGAAAGACTTCATAAGCTTTTAATTACTAAGCATGTACTTTCTGTATTCAGATGGGACACTTGCCTGATTTTATTTTTAATTATAAACCTGGCACAAAAAAAGTGTTCATATTCACACTATACATAGATAACATCATGTCATATATAGACGGAACAACAAATGCACTGACTAGTTTCTGAACTTTTGACTTGGACTCTTCCCTCCCCCCCATTTAGTGCTTGAAAGATACTAGTTTATCATTTAAATTACAACTTAACAAAATGTGATAGCAATACACTGAGGCCAACTGTAGTACTACACATTTATTAAAAGGCACAATTTGACTTGTTTGAGTTGTTTGATTTTAAACGGGTATGGTACTTGGTATGGCAGGCATAAGAACATAAATGTTGGATGATATTTCCAGTTAGAATGACTACATTGTCCTATTTCATGAAAGCACATGGCAACAATCAGTGTATTTGTGCTGAAGTTCCTCTTTCACTAATAAACCATGACTTGGGAGGCAACTTACTGCAAGCATTGAACACTGCATTTATTTATTTTTTCCCCCCCTTCTTCCGCCCTCCCATTTTATTCTTTGTTGCCAGATGGAGTGATTGGAAAGTAATAGTATTCTTCTTGGTTTGCAGACAGTGGGCAACATGGACCAGTCATTCACTGTTAACTCGTTGGTATGTATTACATTTTGATATTTAATGCACTGGCAATCCTCAGTTTCAATAAAGCAGCAAACTACATGAGACCACCCACACTAGTTCAGTTATGTTGACTGCCAACTCAAGGGTTTTTCCAAAGTTCCATCCACTCCTGTCCCGCTACCACCCTTATATGCTGCCCATTAGTATGGAATATAGCTAACTGGAATATAAATATTTTTTAAAATATTATATTGATTTGTTGGGTTTCTCCCTGCGTTGGTTATTGTCCACTTCTGTGTATGTATATACACATTCTGAATTGCAAGACTGGAGCCTCTAAAATATAATAAGATGAAGCAGTTTCTCAGCAGCAGTTTCATTTAGGAATATAATCAAAATGATTTTAAGTAATGGTATGGAAAAGAAAACGAATTAAACCTTTTAGAACATGAGTTCATGGCTTTTCTTTTTGGCGTCTGGCCCTGTCCTATTAATTAGCTTTAGTTTATTCATCTGTAAGTGCTATGCTTTAATCTGTAAAATTAACACTGAAATGAACTTCTGGTGTGATCCTGCAAACTCTGACTGCTGTCATCCGTTGGGCTACACCCAATAGTAAACATTACACCAAGTAGTAAGGGCTTGTCTACACTTGAAATGCTACGTGTCACAGCTGCTGTGCTGCTGTAATAATTCAAGAATAGACACTACCTATGTCAATGGGAGGACTTCTTCCATTGACGGAGGTAATCTACCTCCCAAAGAAGCAGTAGCTAGGTCAATAGAAGAATAATCCTTTTCATTGGAGGTAGGGTGGATGAGGTTAGTATGTTTCTCAGGGGTGTGGATTTTTCATGCCCTTCAGAGGCATAGCTATGCCTATGTGAATTCCCAGTGTAGACCAGCTGTAAGAATTTTCAGGATCAAGCCGAGATAACTTTAAATATCTTATAAAAATAGGACACTTGATGAGAATTCATATCTTGGGAAATCTAGGAACCTGCCAAATCAGGCTTATTTTTATATTTCTTTCATTTCGGTTAATTTAATTTTATCTTTATCTTGTTTCGCAATATTTGTATTTTTAATATAATTCATTGTTTTTAGTGCCATTGAAGAAGCATGATTAAGCCTTTTCATTGCTACTGACAGTTGGGGTTATTTATTTATTTATTTAAATTTTCCTCAGTGTCTTGAACAAGGTCATCTATGCAGAGGAACAGCCCCCAAGATGAAATGTAATTGTGATGTGTTCCTTGTTTTTCAGAAAAAACTAGCAGCTATGCCTGACCACACAGATATTTCAGTAAGCCCAGAGGAGCGAGTACGTGCCTTGAGCAAGCTTGCCTGTAACATCACAATAAGTGAGGATATTACTCCACGTCGTTACTTTAGATCCGGAGTAGAAATGGAGCGCATGGCATCTGTATATCTGGAGGAGGGAAACCTGGAGAATGCTTTTGTTCTTTATAATAAGTTTATAACGTAAGGAATAGTCTATAGATTTTTGACCTTATTAATTCTGATTGATAGATTGTTTGGGGAATTTTGCCTAGCCATCAGACTTACCACAAAAATAGGGACTTTTTATTCTGTTATTCTACTGCTCTTCCACACAAGGATTAGACAGTTTGTAGCTGAATGAAAAAAACCATTGCAAACTATCCTGTGCCTGCTTAGCATGTGATTTTTTTTCCCAAAGGGTCATAACTCCATCAAATGAAAAGCAGATTTCACTAGAACGTTGAGATACTTCCTAATTGCGAGCTATGTCCAAGCCAGATTTAAACTTTCTAAGCAGCCAGTTTGGTTGTAGAGCTTTTAAAAAAGTTAAATAAATTATAAAGGGGGAGAGGGAAATCCCTCACTGCCCTATTCTGAGAATAGTGAATCCTGTTTGTTTGTTCAGATATTATTGTGCTTGGGGTTTCTTGTTTTGGGTTTTTATTTTTAAACAAACACTCAACTTTTCGGAACAGAGCCTGGAAACTTCCAGTCTGCAAGGTGAACTTTTCAGAAAACACTGGTAGGCTGTAAACAAGATATGCACTATGCGTCCTACATGCATGAGAGTGGTCGCTTCTGTGTGTGCTGTAACATTTTGCTTCACCTCACAGTACAGATGGGTCTGCTCAGAAGAGGGCTGCAGTAATAATTATCAGTATGGCTTCATTAGAGACTTCCTCCGCTGGATGCTTCCTCTCTGTACTCCTGAGGGAATTCTGCACCAAAAAATTAAAATTTCTGTCCACAATATTTTAATATATGAAAATTTTCTTTGTTAGTAAATAAATATGCGGCCCCAGCATGGCAGTGGAGAGCACAGGCCACTGGCTGCATGGAGGTGGGAGATCATCTCACAGCCACTCACCCTCCTCCATCCCCTCAGGATACTGACTCGCTCCCTCAGGACTGTGCCTGCCCCAGAAACACCTTGGGCCCTGCCCCTCCATGCCAGGTGTACTAGGTGTACACAGACAGGTTCAGCATGTGAGGATCCAAGTGTGGGGGGAGAAGGTTCTGTGTGGGGTTATCTAGGTGTGGGCAGCTCAGTGGGGGGCCCTGGGTCCAAGAGGGATGTGGATGCGCGGGGGCTCATGGAGGGGAGGAGGGGGTTCCAGTGCAGTGTAGTCAGACTTTGCAGGAGGATCCAGGTGAAGGCAGCTGGGACTCGGCAGGAGGGGTCTGGGTGTGGGAGCTCAACAGGTGGGTCTAGGTGTTGGGGGAACGGTGCTTGGAGGTGTGTGGGTTCAGGTGCAACTGGTTGGGGCTCAGTGGCATTGGTGTCCAGGTTTGGGGGGCTGTTTAGGGGGTTCTGGTTGCAGGGAGGGATTTGAGGGGGAATGGAGAAAGGGGCTGAGTGCAGACAGTGATGCTCATCAGCGGGGTTCAGGTGCGAGGAACTCAGTGAGGGGATTCTGCACGGGAGGGTGAGACTTAGCAGGGGAGGTCTGGGTATTTGAGGGCTCTGGATTCACGAGGGTTGGGCAGATAAGGGAGCAGCTCCTTGTACAGTGACCCCTCCACCCATGACCGAGGAGTTGGGGTGGCAGGAAACGGGAGGGGGAATGCAGAGCTTTCTGCAGCTCATAGATTCATAGACTTTAAGGTCAGAAGGGACCAGTACTATCATCTAGTCTGATCTGCAAAATGCAGGCCTCAAGACCTCACCCACCCACTCCAGCAATAGGCCACCAACCTCTGACTGAGTTATTTACCTCCTTAAATCATGATTTAAGGATTTTAAGATACAGAGAATTCACTGGTAGGTGAGCCATGCCCTGTGCTCAGAAGGTTTTGGGTATAGAGCTGCCTCAGCCATGGCCCATCCCATTCCTTGAGAGGAAAAGGAATTCCCATCTACCTCCAGCCCAGTCGGGACTAGCAGCTGAGCCTGGCACAGGATAGGAGCCACTGGCTGGGATGTCCATGCTTTTTGTCTCCCTCACCCCAACCTCAACCCCCCGCAGTGATTTGCCTCTCTGTCAGATGCTCTAGGTACCTGAAATGATGCTCTCGCGCTTCTGAGGAGGGGTACATGACCACTCTTGCAGCTTCCCTTTTCTTCTCTATTAGAAGTCATTGTTCTATAAGGAAGCAAAGAAATCTGCAGGGGACATGAATTCTGCATGCACACAGTGGTGCATAATTTCCCCAGGAATATTTCCTACATCTTTGCCATGTTTATTATTTGCAAGACAAGACCTAACAAGCGAGAAAGGGATGAAAGGACAAGGATGATGCTGATAAGATCTGGTTACAAAGGCCAGCTAGTGCTCAGCATGGTGATTTCTAGTGCCATGTCCTAGTTAATCCTGTTACTACCCATTGCTACTAAAAAAACAAGAAGGGGTGCTTCTAGCTACAGAAAATAGTATGGTGGGAGGTTAAGATTTGTATCACATATAAATCAGTACAGGAATTCTAGTGACATGGTTCAGACTTGTGAAAGCATACAAAACTGCGGTAAATCAAATTGGAATGCAGTGGTCAACACCTGTGATATGCAGAACTTGTTTTGCTCCCAACATAAAAGCTGTTATGGATCTTCCTTTGGCTAATAAGGAACAAAAATATGTGTGTTTAATTTTCTAGTTTATTTGTAGAAAAGCTGCCCAATCACCGAGACTATCAGCAATGTGCAATACCAGAAAAACAGGATATTATGAAGGTACTATTGCTTTTTCTTGGCATTTCTCAAATTGCCCTCTCAGCACCTAAATTCTTCTTTTCCCGAGTACAAACAAATCCACATGGTCCCAACCACGTGTAGTAAGTCTGTCTTCTTGTAACTAGCTCTATAAGCCACACGGTTTTCATTTCAGTTTAGTCACTTGAATGTTGCTGGGATTCTAATTGGAACGTTTAACAGAAGAATGTCCATAAATTGGCGTCACCGAATACAGTCAGTAATTTATGGATTGTTGGGAACATAGTTAAATATATTTCTAAAGGAAACATATGTTTTGAACACCTTAATTTAAAAACATTTAGGATCTCCCCTTGCTTCCATTTAAGTGAATGGCCACTTACTTCAGTGAAAGCTAGCTTGACCTCTTAATGCTAAAAATGGAGGGATGTGGAATTATTAGTGTACTGTATATAATCTGATTAACGTGCTTATAAGCCAAAGCATTTTCTGCTTTCTTTAACACTAAAAATGTACTCCATTTCCTTTTTGTTTTTCTAAGTTTCTCCAATTACTGTATTGGTTTCATAATTGCTTTAATTGAAGGATAAACATTTTAAATAGTGCCTTCCTCACTTTAAAACATCTGAAATTATCCATTGATATTTACTGAACTATGGAAAAGTGTCTCTTCTAGTAGAACCTTGTCCTGCCATTCCACAGTGCGTTTCAAGTGATTCCAGAGAGTGGTAGCTGCTTTCTGGTGCATGTGTGGTGTGAAAGGCGATAGCACCTGAGCACTGATTTGTATATACTCAGATTAATGTAGCAAAATACTGTGCTGATGTTAATTTTTTGGTGACATTTTCTAGTTTGTTTGGATTATTTAAACACCCCACCAACTATAGAGCCAAGCTATTGAACTCAATAAGAGTATTTATCTGAATAAAGCTAAGCAAGTATGTCATGTGTCATGTGACTGAGATTTATCATTATAAGTTCAATTCATTTAATAATGTCCCTTTAGACACTTGATCCACATAATTTTCTTCCAGTTCTTATTCTGCTTGGACCTTGAGTGAAGAAAGCATCTGTATTCAGGAAGGGTACCCAAGCATATGATTAGTTAATCAATAATATTAAGTACCTGTTTAAACACATTAATTAAGGCCTTCAAATGTGTAACATTAAAGACCCCATTCCTGCAACGAACCTCCTACAGACACAACCCTACATGTGAGTGGAGCCTCACTGACTTTGTAGGTGCCCCCACTTGGCTCATCCCACACAGCTCATTGCAGGAACTAGGCCAGAGTTGATCTGAAACCTAGAAACAAATGTCACCTGAGCCAGAAATGCTGGCTGTCATGTGTCAAATGATGCCTCACAGAGGCATCAGACTGGTTGGACAAGTGATTTTCTTTTTCTATAAGTAATCTGTTGGCCAGATCTCAGATGGTGTAAATTGGCATAGCTTTATTGAAATCAATGGACTATGGCAATTTATAACAATGTAGGCCAGGGCACTGCCTTATTTATTTGACATGCCTAAATAACTCTCTTTTGAAATTGACTTTTTAAATCTGCATTCCAGCTGGTTTTCCTTCCCAGCTGTCTGTCTGTCTGTCTGTTTGTTTTTGGAAGGCAGCAAAGTAGTTTTACTTTCTCTCCCCTCGCCCCCCCTCTCCCCCGTTTTGGTCCCCCTTTTTCCATAAAGAAACTGAAAGAGGTTGCATTTCCAAGGACAGATGAATTGAAGATGGATCTTTTAAAGAAATATAACACAGAATACCAAGAATATATGCAAGACAAAGTAAGTCTTATCTGAGTTCACCATTTAATTTTTAAAGCACTATTTATATGAATGTTTACTAATTTGATCAGTTATTTATAAGTATTGCATAGTGATCACAGTTCAAATAAAAAGCAGTTGTATGAACAAAATATCAACATTTTAAAATTACATAATTATTTAGGCACTATTAGAAATTGATCTTTTGAACCTCCCATGAAGCAATGTATTTGAAAATAAGTGGTTATGTATGGTTATTTAGAAATAGTATGAAAATTTTTGGTATTTACTTAATAGAAAGTTCAATGTTTGACTGTCTTTATCTATTGTAGGGAAAGCCTTTTACTGCAGTTTGGTGCAGTCTGTTTCATACTGTTTTATTTGAAAAGTAAGATACTATGCTAATGATTGTTTGAATGGGCCTTTTTCCCTAAAGAAAAAGCAAAATTAGCCCACAACATAGCTAGTATTCCCTTGAACTCTGATGTACATCAAGGCATTGTGAAAGATGCAAAGTTAGGCTAGGTTCTGGTTGACTTGTGTGTGTTTTTTCAGTAACTGTTAAGGGCTGTATCGTCCTACTCTCATTTTGTGTAATAAAGTCACTGAAGGTAGGATGTGTAATTTAAAAACTTGCAATGGAAAAAGGTAGAGGAAGTTAGGAACGTGTCCTTTTTCTCACCGTGTGTCTCCTGGAGTTTGGACCAAGAATCCATGTTCCCATTTATGATTTGTCTCTGAGGTGTTAGTTTGTTGGTCATTGATGATCATTAATTATCTATATTTTTAACTTGCTTCCGCAAGTTTGCGTTTCTGTCTCTTTAACAGAAGTGGGAGAGGAATGTTGAAACCTGAAGGTTCCCTGCAGTTTGTGGAAAAGCAGTTGGTGTTGGGCAGCTAGAGAGAGATGGGAGTACAGGGAGGACTTGCGTGACTGAGACAGAAGAACAAATAGTGTGGAAAAACCCATACAACACAAGGCTGGTCTGCCCTGAAAACATATGTTGGCATAACTCTACACACTTGAGGCTACATCTACACTAATGGCAGCAAATTCACCGCAAATGGCAGCAAAATCATTCTAGATTGACTTAGCGATCAGCTAAATCTGGAAATCGATTTAATAAAACGACCCCCGCTGGTGGCACAGAGACGTGCCAACAGGAACACATTTCATGTTGGTGCAGAACGGTGATGACACGGCGCTGAAGGGACGTTAGGAAGCTGCATAGCTTGGGTAACTCCCATCAACTGACAACAAATTTCATCACCAGTATAGACCTGACCTGAGAGACATAGCTAAGGCAGTCTATCACCTGGTGTAGATAATACTAGGGCAACTGAAGAATTCTTCCATCAGCGTAGCTACCACTTCTCGTGGTGGGAGAACCCTTCATGTCAGTGTAGTGAGTGTTTGTACTGAAGCACTACAGCATCACAGCTGCAGCGGTGGATGTAGCCTAGGTTTCATGGAAGCCGTCCAAGGAAAATTAAACTGAATGAGGAGAGAAAAAGGGCAAGAGAAAGTGCCAGAGAGACAGCTGTGCTGTGAAATCCACCTGAAGATAAATGTATTCTTGATGATAAAGGCTTGTTTGTGCTTCTTCCCTTTACCCCCCCCCCCCCCCATTCAAAAAGTGACTCTTTTTAGACCAATTATTTCTGCTAAAATATAAATGGATTAAGGGCAAATTCTACTACTACTGAGATAAATGCATAATGTATCTGGGGGTGTGTAGAATGGGCGATTTGTGTCATCTTCCCTAGGTATGTCATCTTTATTATTTTAAAGCTTTTCTTTGGGCACAATTGTATGGGGAATCTGGCTAATGTTTTCCAAACAGTGCTGTTATTGTCTAATAATAACTGGTTAATCAATTTGCTAGCTTTCCCCTCACCATTTTGTGACTCTTTTAGCATTGTCTAAAGGATCTGACCACTTTATTTACATCCTTTGCAGAACAAGTGTAAAGCTGAACACGTAAAGAAACTGGAACACCAGAGGTTGATAGAAGCAGAAAAAAAGAGAATTGCGCAGATCCGACAACAGCAGCTTGAAACAGAGCAGTTTCAGTTCTTTGAAGATCAGCTTAAGAAGCAAGAACTAGCCCGAGATCAGAAAATTAAAGAGAATATGGTTATGTCTGAACAGACTGATGGGAGTGTGTTGTCTTGCCTTTCTGTGCATCAGAATAACTCATCTGCCACATTTTCCGAGAAAGCCAATAAGAGTGATGCCTCTGTTTCTGCTGGACAGTCTCCTCCAGTAAACCAAGCCTTAAAGCCAGCAGCCACTCTAAGCACTGTTCAGAGTAAGTGTTCAGTTGGACTGCCTCGTAACATCCCATATGATATCAACATGCACCTGTTTCTTTCATTGTAACTTCTTCTGAGGTGGTGGGCCAAATGTTCCTGGAATGTTTGTGTGCACGTGTGACCCTATCTAAAATGGATACATACATATGTGGTCACCCATTTCACACCTACAGATTCCAATAGCCGGGCCTGATTGCTTCCATTGAATTACATTGGAATTTTGCCATTGACCCAGTGGGAGCAGAAACAGACCCACTATGTTCTGAGAATTTAGCCCAGGCAGTAGTGATAGTTCACTGCCTTAGTGAATGCAACCTGGGTAACATTTTGTACTCTTTGATATGCATTTAATAGAAGAAAGGTTATGCTCGGTAAAGTTCTCTGTTATTCTGACACAAAGCTTTTTTGTGGCATGTATGACACTTGCTGTGTAAAGCAGTTCAATTGATTATTAACTGTCTATACCTGTTACATTAGAAAATTTTGCACTGAAGACTAAATTATAAATGCTCTTTCTCCTTTCTTAGATCAAGTAGCTGAAGCACTCCGAAGTGTTGTTTTACCCACAGATCTTTGTCACAAATTTCTGCTGTTAGCAGAGGCAAATACAGTGAGAGGAATAGAGACATGCGGAATTCTTTGTGGAAAACTGGTACAGTTGAACCTTCACATTTGTATGGGGAAAGCACTTTTAATAGTACTGTATTTTTTGTAGTGAACTAATATCAAAGCAAAAGTAGATCGAAAGTGTAAGTGTATAATGTAACTAACTTTATAAAATAACCTTAAGGGTCTGTTCACATATCATATTGAACTGCGATCTGCTGTTTGCATTATTACAGACCTATTTGATCTTAATTCTTCATAGTCATCATAGACTGTTATTAAGCTGTACAGTTAACCTCCATTACAAGATTTTTCAAGAACATTCCTTGGTATTCATCAAACAAAATGAGGTTTAGATACAGGAAAACTGGGTATTAAAAATGGTAGAAGCTATCAGTGGGTGTCATCAAATTCTAAAAGAAACCAAAACCCCCAAATCATTGCTGGTTGTTTTTGCCTATAGCCTAGATAATGTTTAGTGCTCAGTTAGCAGCAGTATTTAATTATCAGATTGTTCCCAGAGCAGGGGGTTAGCACTGTTGCTGCTCATACACGGACATGCAAGTACAAAGAAGTTCAAAGTGGATATCAAAGTGCATTAGACACACACAAAAGCCAAGAATAATAAAAGCAGGGAGGCATGTTGTGTTTCCAAGCTTCAAAGAAAGTAATCATATTTTTAACTCTCTTGCTTTCTTCTGAACAGACATTATCTTTCCTTTTAACATTTTTCTGTCCACACACATTTCAAGTATGTTTGTTTTTTTTCTCTTTCTATTGTTGTTATGAAATACTGGCTAGATTCTCAGGTGGTGTACGCTGGCATAGCTTAACTGAACTCAGTGGAGCTTCCACAACTTATACCAGCTGAGGATCTGATCCTTTTTCCTCAGATTTATGTTCTTCATAAAAAGACCCTTAATTCCAGTCACCTTCCCACTATGTGTTTTACAGACACATAATGAATTTACTATTACCCATGTAATAGTGCCAAAGCAGTCTGCAGGACCAGATTACTGCGACATGGAGAATGTGGAAGAATTATTCAGCATTCAGGATCAACACGATCTCCTCACTTTGGGTTGGATCCATGTACGTATGCCTTGTGGAGCTTTACTTTTCTCTATTGGTTATGTAGACTATACAGAATCAGCACTGAATAGCCTAGCCTAGGGAAATCATTTGCATGATCTAAACTAATTTTCTCTCTCAATATTTGTGTTGGTGACCTGATACAACATAAACGTCACCCACCAATACAAGCTATTCTTTATTTCTAGGAAGCTGTAAAGCGTTCCATTGTAAGAGTAAGCCCAGTTTTACCTGCGCAATGTTTATTTAAGGTGGTATAAACTGTCTGTCCATTGCCATAATTTGGCCCCTAATTCTTTGTTATATACACCTTGTTCAATTCCATTTACATATATCTCTAAAAAGGAAAAGAAGCAGGGACTTCATGAAGTCCAGTAGGACTCTGCTATTGATTTTATGTGGAAGTCACTCAGCCACTGCGATGATGGACAGCAGTTTAAAACCCTAACATATATAAGATGGATGTCAGTGCAGAATTTAGCCCATTTGTATTAGATGTTCCCCATGTCTAAAACCATTACTTATAGGTTTTCAAACTGCAGAATTTGGATCAAGGGATGTTAAGTGTTATCAATTTATTCTAGGCATGGTGAGAATGAAAAGTTGTGAAATAAATATTAAAAAAACAGAGTACTTCACTGAGTGTTATGTAGATTTCTTTAAAAATTAATGGTGAAAAATTTTTTTTTTTAAGATAGCCAACATGACAAAGGGAAATTTGCAAGCAAAAAACCATTAAGCCTCTGTGTTGGTAGAATTTCTCCTTCCCCCCCCCCCATTGCAATTTTGGCTCAGCTTGTATTCCCTTTAATTGTAAAATGAAAAACTAAAGCTATATATCTGTAGAAATGAGAAAAACAACTAAAGAGTGAATTTCCAAGCCGTAGTATATTAATGACAAAGATCATAAATAGCAAAGTGATGCCTGATATCTTTGCCATTCATGGGTCTGATTCTGATCTCACTTATCCCACTATAAATCAGAAATAACTCAGTTGTAAGCCAGAACACCTGAGATCAGAATTGGTTCCCAGATACATAAAGCATTTGTATAGCTGGTCAGGAATTTTTTTACTATACTTTCTTGTTATTGTTGGAAAATGCTGATTTGTCAAACCTAAATCTTCTTGTGGAACAGTTGGTTTTGGTGAATTCCCCATTTTGAATAAAAGTTTTGAAGTTTTTGAAACATCCTTCTATGCCTTTTTCTAAGAAAAATTCAACTTTTCTATTTTGAGCAAGTTTTGTTCAGAAATTTTAATTTATAGTGTAGAACAAAAGTTGTTAAATGGAAAGAAAGCATGTCAAAAGAATACATTTCAGTTGAACTGAACTGAATTTTTTTGGAGATTCTCTCCCTTCTCCCCCCGCCAATTCTCAACCTTTTTTGAGATTTCATATTTTGGTCCTGATTTAAGACCAGGAAAATTTTCCTAGCACAGGAAAACCATACTGCAGCCCAGAGGCGGCCTTTGGCTATTGGGGGCCCTAGGCAAAGGCCCATTGTGGGGCCCCTGATAGGCCCACATAGGCCTGTGGGGCCCCTCTGTGACCCTGCCCCCTGGCCAGCTTCTCCTTCTGCTGCAGACCAAGGCAGATGTGGCTTTTGGGGTAGGTGATGGGGCCCATTGCAGCTTTGGTCCCTAGGCGTGTGCCTGCTTCACCTACCCCAAAAGCCACCTCTGCTGCAGCCACCCAGCTCTCCCAATTTGATATTAAGTCCATATTTACATTGGAACCAAAGCCAGTTACACAGCATGTGCACACCATGTAAAATTTCAACCCACTACACACTTTCATTTGTCTGTAGGCGTTAATTCACTTTTTATCTTCTGATGACAGTTACTTTCGGTTATGTTCTAAGTTTTCCTTTTTGCTTGAGATGGTTGGTGTGTGATCTCACTTTGAGGGATTTGGGACAATTAATTTAAGTCCTTTTCCCTCTGTCTGCCATCTTTCTATATTCAAACATACTTTTCAGTCTAGATTTGTTTCCTCTTGTAAGAACATTAACCCAATATTTAGAAAAGTTTAAAATTGTATTTGTAAGCCTTCATACACCCGGTATTAGGGATTTACTCCTGACACTGTAGGACATAGCTTCTGTATTGTTGAGTGATTCCTGGAAATTATCCTGTAAGGTGTGTTGTGCCATGGAAAAGTTCAGCAAATAATAAAAACTGAATCTGCGGGAAATGCTTGCTCTTGTTACAAAATCCTGTTTCTTCTTAGATGGATTTTTGACCATGACTTGATTAAGAAATACTTTCACTATGCAGAGCTTTCCCTTTCTTTTGTAGACGCATCCAACACAAACTGCATTCTTATCCAGTGTTGATCTTCATACTCATTGTTCTTATCAGCTAATGTTGCCAGAGGCTATTGCAATTGTTTGTTCACCAAAACATGATGAGTGAGTTCTGTTTTTTCTAAGTAATGTTTAGCTGTCTCTCCAAGCCTGCTATCTCAAAACTAGATCACCTGAAAAACAGCATCTGAATGTCAACTAAGGTGAAGGGGAGAAAAGGTGGTAGTGTATGTGTGGGGTTTTTTCTTGTGTTCTAAATTGATGTAGGCTTATTCCAGTGAACCTGTGTTGCAATTTTATATCACTTGACCTTTTCTCCTATTTAATTTTTAAATTGTGTAAATGGTGATGCTCCACTGCGCTTGGTAGGTATGACCGTATTTGACTGTCATAGTTCTAGGCCTCTGACTGTCAGGTGTCTCACAGAATCCAGACTGCACTCTCAGTAAAAAAAGGTGGATGGTGGAGACTTTTTAGCTTGTTCATAGTGAAAAATACTGACATGATGGGAGTGTAGAAATAAGTCAACTTTATATTAAGTTTCTATTTTACAAATAGTTTATAAAATGCAAATAAATCCCTAAAAGCTAGTTAAAGTATATTTGTTACAGGCCCAGATTTTGAAAGGTATGTAAGCGTTGCTCCTCTCTGTTACAAAGTCTAAGGAAAGAAGCTGCCCGGACCTGCAGTGGCTTCTTTCCGTGGTATGCCTGGAGACCCCTGCCCCAGGCATGTTGCAGATAGGAGCCGCTTGGGGTGGCTTCTTTCCGGGGTGCCCCTGTGACATGCCCCCCCCCCCAAACTCCAGCTGTAGCTGTCACTGAATTTTCAGGTGGCAGCTGCTTTTTTCAGTGGAGGCGGCCACCAGCACTAACTGAGGGTTGGGGAGGAGGGGCCGGCATGGGGGGTTGGCAAAGGTTGCAGACCCCTGAAGGTCTGGATTCACAAGGGGGGCTGGGCACTTCAATACTGAATATTGCAACACAGCCTTGCCGCACTGTCCCCCCCCCACCCCCCCCCGTGGAATTCACAGGTCCAAGATGCATGTCCACGTTCCCCAGGGGGCGAATTAGGCATTCGGAAGGGAATTCTCAGAAGCCACAAACTGAGCTGGAAGTCACCTAAGACAGCCAGGAACTAAATACAGAGGAAAGGATTGGGCTCGGTGCTCAGATCCACAAAGACACTTGGATATGTCCATGCTGCAGATAGACTCCTGTGGCTGGCCTGGGGCAGCAAGGCTCAGGCAAAGAGGCTGTCTAAGTACATTGTACACATTGGGGCTTGGGCTGCACCTGGGCTTTAGACCCGCCGACCTCAAAGGTTCCTAGAGCCCATGCTATAGCCCAAACTCAAACATCTCCATGACAATTCAACAGCCCCTTTGCCCAGCCTCCAGGAGCTTGAGTCAGCTAGCACAGGCCATTGGTGCATGGCTAATTGCAGTGTAGACCTACCCTTGGGTGCCTGACTGAGAGGCCAGAGGAAGGCTCCAGGTTCATAGCCTTGCCTCATCTCCTGGAGTAAGGTGCCTAAGAATGGTCAGCCTTTTCTAGTAAAAAACAAGCATAAGGACCTTCCTACCCCTGCCGCTTATAGTTCCTAGCCCAATGGTTAGGCCATTCCTGAGGAAAGCAGGAGAACTGTTTTCAAATTCCTGTGCTGCCAGATTTCAAGGAGGTCTCCTGTCTTCCAGGTGCCTGTCCTAACCAATAAACTATTTGGCATTCGGGGTCTCACGTAGAGAGAACACTAGTGCAAGAGGTGAATTAGGGCACACACCTGGGGTGGTGGACAGTCAGTTTTAAGTCCCAGCTCCAGTGAATATGATTTATACAAAGTGGAACAGTTCTCGTAGGAGTGCTTGAGTGATGCTTTTCTTGGAATAGCCTGATGTTCAGGGCATTCACCTCTGAAATGGGAGAGCTGGGTTCAAGTTTCTGCTCCAAATCAGGCAGAGTGGACGTTCTAACCTGGGCCTCCCACATCCCAGGGGAGTAATCTCACCACTGGGGTTCACAGGTAAGCCAGCCAGTTCTGATTCTCACCTAATCTGAGGCTCACACCAGGTTTCAGGCATGAGCTAGGTTTTGAGCAGCTTGTGAACTTCAGGATGAGGTGGGGCCGTGTGGCTTCAGGAATTAGGAGGTTTTGCATATGCCCACCAGCAGTAATGTAGGTGCCATCAGATTTAGGGCCAGTGGTGGTTTTGTGAATGCCAGTGGCATCTAAATGTTGACTTAGATGCCGAGCCACCTCTTTAGGCACTTAAGTCCTCATTGTGATTCTAACCTTTAGGTATTACTGAGTGGAGCAGGACCTACATGCTTTTAAAAACTGGTCAATGGAGCAGGATAATAGATTGCATGTAATCGTGGCTTGTAAACCTCTATAATACCTTCTCCTGCTGTGCTTATAACATCTACTGCACATGTTACTCGTGTCTGTAACACTGATTTATCAGTTCTTAACCCTTTAAGAGTCCATTTATAAAGTGTGACCATGTTAAAAAAGCACATGTATGGAATCACTAGCAATGTAGGTTCCATGCAGGTTTACCCAGGAGCTGCATGTTATCTTAACACACCATGAGTAAAAGAATACAACCAGCATAAACAGGTTTAAGCAGCACAAGGCGGAAGATAATCTGCCCCTGCATATCCCTACATGGCCGAAAGCATAGCACCCTGGACCCCCTGTGCAAAACTGCTCTCTACAGGGTGCATTGCTGGCTGTGATTGCTCCTGAAGTCAGGGGTGTCAGTAACACCCTAGAGCACGACCTAGATAGTAGGGGGGAAGCAAGATTCTGTTCCTAGTCTTTCCCTGCCCCTCCAGTGAATGTAACAGTGCTGCACACCAAACCAGTCTGCATGGGATTTGGGTAGGGGATGAGAATTGCTCCTTAGTTACTCTCTTCAGACTCACAGAAGGATTAGTCCTTCACAGCAAATGTGAAACAATGGCCCATAGCCTTCTGTAATAATCTTTGTAGCCACATACTCACAGGAGTAGCTTTTCTTCACCTGATTAGTACTACTGACTTCAGTTGGGCTGCTCATAGGCGTGGGGACTAATCATTGAGTAAAAGTTTATGGAAGCATCACCTCCATTTGTATTTTTGATCTGGTTTTTGTTCAGCTTTAGGAACATTAATTGTGAATTGATTTGTTCTGCTGTAGAATTTCTTTTTACTAGTAATAAAGACTCAAAGCTGAGTATATCTCAAACTGTATCTGGCAGGATATTTTCTCCTTTATAGACTCATAACTTTTAATGCCAGAAAGGACCATTGTGTCATCTTTTCTGATTTCTTGTACATCAGAGGCAATTGAATTTCACCCACTTACCCTGTATTGAAATTAGTAACGCGTGTTTAACTAATACTTGTTTGAAGCAAGTTCTTTTAGTGCTACAAATCTTAGGTCAGTTTTGTTCTTTGCTTTTCAGCACTGGGATCTTCAGACTTACTAATGCTGGCATGCTTGAAGTTTCTGCTTGTAAGAAGAAGGGGTTTCACCCACATACTAAGGAGCCCAGACTGTTTAATGTAGGTATAGCACATTTAAAAACTCTCAACATATTCAAACAGAATAGACATAGATGGGACCATTGTGATCATCTAGTCTGACCTCCTGTATCATATAGACTATAGCACTTCCCAAAATTAATTTCTGTTTGAATTAAAGCATATCTTCTAGAACAGTGGTTTACAACCTTTTTTGCATTTGTGAACCCCTAAAAAATTTAAAATGCAGGTGAGAACTTCTTTGAAAAACTTAGATGTAGTCTACAGACCCCCCAGGGTTTTGCAGACCACAGGTTACTCCCAATCCCAAAAGACCAGTCACCTATACTAGGTCGACTGCACTGTGGATCCTCCATGAAGAGCAACGCCTGTAACTTATCCTATAAAAATTAACTGAAGATTTATTACCTAAGAAAAATGTTATTTAAAAGGGTTAAAGCAGGTAAAGACATACACAAATGAGTTAGTTTTAGGCTCCAGAAAGGTAAGAGAAACTTCTGTAATATGTAAGCTCTGCATGTCTTTTTGGTCTAAACCTCGCTAAGCACTGAGACATTCTTGCTTTAAAATGTTTGCCCTTCAGAGTTCAGGCAGCGTAGAGATAACAATTTCTTCTTGATAGGGATTTTATTCATTGCCCCAGAGTTCAAGCTGATGGGCTGAGTATTCATGCATGTCTTGTCTCCATGTGGGGGGAGCAATCCACAAAATCTTGTCCACTGATGTTCCACAATGGTTCATCTGGTGTCTAGAGGCCCTTTTGTTGGGCAGACCGTGACACCACTGATGGTAAACTAGTATATCCCACTCGTTAATGCTTCTCTCATGATTGGGGGCCGGGGATTGCAATGTCATAGCAAATACTTCTATAGTTATAAAGTAAACACTTAAATACTACTTTATAAAGAGAGTACAGCTGTTGTAAGGGAGTTTAAGGCATGCAGCAACTTACAAGCATTTCGTGGAGCTTAAACACATTTTTATAACTCTCTCTATATTTTAACAATACTAACACTCGGGTGAGCCAGACCAATTTCCAGCTATGCCTTTATTAATGTTCAGTGAGGCCTCGAGGGCATCAGCATGAGCTGGCACCTGGTCTTCCAGCATCACTATCCTTGAACCAGAATATAATGGTGACCCTGTTTCAAAGCCAGTTTATGGCAAGCAATATCTGGCTGTTTTCACATACATAGTCATTTAGGGCTAGATTGCGCCTAAAGATACAGTCTTGGTGGTATGTAAGATGCCCTGCTTCAGCAACAGCCCCAGAAAGCATTTTTGCCTCCAATACCCCCAAAAGTTAAAGAACAGCTTGTCTCTGCATCCCCCAGGGTGGTAGTAAATGGCAGCTGACTTTATACCAGCTGAAAATTCAGACACACTTCAAACCAGCTCAGTTTTGTTGGCTCGTGCAGTGCAGGGGAGGGAGTATGGTTAAGGAAACAGTGAGCACCCAGCTCCCCCTTTCCCCTGCATATAGAGGCAGCACAGGGGGCTGCAAGCCGGGGCTGCTTCCCGGCTGCGGGGAGGCCCCATGGGCTGGCATTGCTGTGGGGGATGGGGGAAGGTGTCCAGAGGCTGCCCCTGGGCTGGCTGGTGAAAGTGTGCAGCAGCAACCCTTCATTCAGGCAGGGGCTTGATTTTTGGGGGGCTGTGGGGCCCTCCTTTAGGCCAGGACTGCGGCCCATACAGCCCCTGCCTTAATCCAGCCCTGCTGGACACCAATAAAACTTGTCTATAGAAGCTTGAAGCTTAAGAGGAAGCCACAACTCACATATCCCAGCTGAGCCCAGCCCATAGTGAACAAAAGTTGTTGCCATCTCATGATTGCTTGTGGCCTATATGACATCAAGGTGTGACTACAGCTAGCATCAAAACTACCCTTTGTTTCCATTCTGGAGGTGGTCTCACCAGGCCAGGATTGAGGAATATTGGCAGAGCAATATGAGAGAATTTGCAGTGCCACAGGATTACTGGTCTATTGCTCAGTGGGAGAACTTTGGTATCCAGGGCTGTTACCCAGCATTTCTGAAAGTATTAGGAAAACTGAAGTAATTCCTTTTAGCTTTCACATAGAAGAAAGCAGAAAGAACACAGAGGATGTGGAAGGGCTCTTTTCTGATTTGGTTTGAAGATGGAGCTGGTGATTATACAAATTTGCCTGACATTCAAATGATATATTACCTTCATTGGCTTTTGTCAGTGAGTAATGGGTTGATTTCTTTTACAGACATGTAAACACGTAGTCGGGAAAGAAACAAAAATAATTGTGCTGGATCTGAGGTGATGGAATATAAATGACCTACCAAACAGATGCCTCACATACAGAAATGGCTGCCAGATTCTCTTATGATGTTTTCAGCAATTACTGATGTTTTATATTTATACATTTTAGATTTAATGGGTTGATATTTATTGCTCTTGCCATTTTGAAGTTATTTTATTCTGTAAAGACAGAGTTCATGGTGGAAAATCTGTAAATGTATCTGACTGATATGACATAATAAAGCACTGGTAAAACACGTACAGTACTCCTGAGGTGAATTTGCCTGTCATTAGGTATTTTCTATGCAATAGATTTTTCAACAACACTTCCTGATAACCGTGGCCTGCTACAGGCAGGCTAGCACCTTCAGTGGAAGCATTGTTAGATGTGGTAGTCTCACTAATGCTTTCTAGGTGGCTGCTGTAGCAACTCCCATGCACCCGGGGTTGACTGGCTCACATGAATGTCAGTTATTTTGGAGAAATGTGTCCACACAAGCTCTAAATCTCCAAATGTCTGACTCCAGTAGCTGACCAAGCACAGTCTTCTGGCACTCCCAATATGAATTTTGGGACAGTTAAGAATGGAGTCTGGAGTAGAGGTGAGGAAGGAGGATACAAAATAATATGCTAACCTAAAAGTCCTGCTAGGACAGTGTTTTTCAAACTTTTTTCTTGGGACCCAGTTGAAAAAAAATCATTTATGCCCACGACCCAGCAATTACACCTTTGGGCAATGCGTTCCAGTCTTTCGACAGCAGGAGCCACAACCCAGTAATGGGTCCTGACCCACAGTTCGAAAGCCAATGGATTAGATAGAGCTGTCACAGGAAAGTCGACACAATGGACTAGATAAGGAGCATCCTGAAAAACATTCAAATGATAGCCAAGTTAATAGCTGTGCAGAGGCAACTCCTCAGCCCCAATTCTTTCTTGCCAGGGCTGAATACCTAGAGATTTAAAGACACTGATCATCTAAAAGAACTGCCCTATAGAAAGGAAGAGAGGAAATTGTTAGCTGCAGCAGTGTGACTGAGAGTCGGGGTCGACAGTAAATAAATTGGCACTGGGTCGTGAGGAGAAGGGGGCATCCAGCCTGTCTTAAATACCTTGGGTCTTGGGGGAATGCCAATTGTAGGCAAGATAGTATACAGAGAGGTCTCTTTGTTGTTTTTAATGCATTTATCTGAGTGCTGTGCATCTCTTGGCCAATAAATCATAGTTTGGTTTGAAGAGACGTCTTTGTCTCTGCATATACGATTCCTGTGCAAAGACTCACAAAGAGAAATGCTTGCAGGGGCCAGGACTGTTGTGCCTGCTGTATAGGATGCTGTTCTGAGAACTGAGTCAACCCCTGCATCTGCCTCAGTGTCTCATACTGCTATTTAATGGCCATTGCTAGCTGGAGCCCAGCCACACTGGAGCCCGTCATGGGAAAACTGGCCCCTATGGCTGACTACCCCCAGCTTGCTAATTAAGGGTTAATTATTAGCAAACAAGCACTAATAGCTAATAAAGGTCACTCAAACTACAGAGAGAGATTCTTAAGGAACTAGGTGCCTGTGAAGAGGAACTCTAAGCCGGATTGAGCTCCTCTAGGTGGAGGATATGTCTCCACTGCCATGAAATAGCTGGGACTGGCCCCTGGCAGTTGAATTGGGCTGGTGGGAATGGGGTGGGAGGGGAGAGTATATCATTTCAGAGTAGATACCTGGACTGGGGCCTGGACTCTGGAACCCTCTCCTGTGCAGATTCCCAAAGCCCATACTGCACCCGGCGCCTGAAAAATTTACACTGCTGTTTTGGGCACTGCTCAGTCCTTGAGCCCATGCCAGCTGACCGTCATCTGCGGGTGGGTTTTTTCCTCAGTGTAGAGAGCGTGTTGGGGGGCACATCCCATGGGGAAACTGGAAAAGCAGCTTCTAGCAATAGGTGATGTCTTGCAGCAGTGCTGAAATCAGGCACCAAGGAGGCCTAATCAGCAAAGGGTGGTTCCCTAGCCAGTGGAAGGAAGGAGGTGTTGCATTGCAGCCACAGGAACCAGTGCCTGACTTGCGAGCCAGTGTCTACCTGCATAAAAGCCTGCCACCCAGGACACAGGCCTGAGTCAAGGGGACCCAGATGGGAGAGGGCCTGGAACGAGAGCAGTGGACGTCCATAGGACAAAAAAAACTTGAGCCTGCCTTCGGCTCCCAACCGCCAGGCTGGGGAGAAGGTTTTGTGTGTATGTAAATGAGCCCTTTCAAAAGCAGGACTGCTGAGTAGTTAACAGGCTGGCTGGATTGATTAGAGCCCCATGAGGGGAACTTACTTAAGCACAGCCTTAGCTGTGATCTCACACCTACTTGTCAAAGAGGCAATCTAGCAGGGGGCCTGTCTTACGACAGAGCCCCACTGCGCTAGGTGCTGTACACACATAGTGCCAGGCCCTGCCACAGACTGGCTGCCATCTAAAACTCATGCCTGCCCAGCTGAAAGAGACTAACAAATAGGTCAGGACCGTGCAGGAAGGGGTGAGCGTGTGCAGAGTACAGCAGCACAAAACACGCGGTCCCATTTTTTTTTTGGTAAGGCATGAAGTTGCTGTGTGTGTGGCAACTGCTGAGAAATGTCTCCATGCGTAGTCTGACAAACTCAATATATACATGCCTGTGCCAGGGTGGGTAATGTAATTAATAGATCATTTAGTGGAGCCTCAGTGGGTGGTGGTAGACAGACACAAGGGTTTGCCTTTACATACAGCTGAGCTGTGTGAGAACATATCTAATCTACACATGCAGCAGGGCTGTCTGGTGACCATGCCCAATGGGAGCGCACTCAGAGCGACCTAATAAAAGCGCCTTGGTGAGACAGTTGCTGGGAGATAAGGGAGCTGACTTTTTAGTGTTTAAAAGGGCCCATCCCTGCCCGCCTCTTCCCAGAAGTCCCACTGCCGAATTAATGCCGTCACTCACACTCCACCTGCCCCTTCTTGGTGCCCTCCCTCACCCGCTCCCCAACTCACCTAAGCCAGTGTGGGAGATGCGGCTGCAGAGTCTGCCTGCCCCAGTGGGGCACAATGTCGGGGGAGAGGGGTCCCGTGGAGCAAGGGGCCAGTAGGGGCACTCGGGGCACAAGGAGAGATTGGGCCCCAGAGCAGGGACACCTGAAGCACAGATTAGTTCCCAGAGTGAGGGATAGGACACAAGGGGGGGGGGGGGGTCAGTCCCAGGGTGAAGGATCACAGCCAGGCCAAGCAGGGCACAGCAGAGCAGTAGGTGTGGTCAGTCCCATCGCAAGGGTCTGGGATGAAAAAAAATTGGTGCAGGGATGTCCCTGGAGAACAGGCAGCCCCAGGGCCCTCGCCAATCTGCCCTGGGGGACAAAATTCCTTCCCGACCCCCCCACCCCCCAAAAGATGGCCATCAGTTAAACCCTGAGTACGTTGGCAAGGCTCAACAGCCACGAAACAATTCTCTATAATAAGTAAGTCAGAACCCACCCCATCTACCCTCCCTTCCTAGGGCACTTGCATCGCTGCCACCAGTAGCCAAATACCAACGCTCAGTCAATTTCCAAACTAGGCTAGCCCATCATAGCATCCCTGCCATAAACTTAGCAAGCTCAGGTTTGAAAGCAGTTATGGTTTGTTTTTGCCCCCCCCACAGCTCCCCTTGGAAGGCTATTCCAGAACTTTACTCCTCTACTAGTTAGATACCTATGTCTAATTTCAAGACTAACTTTCCTGATGGATAGTGTATAGCCATTTGTTCCAGTGTCCACACTGGTGCTGTACTCAAATAAGTCCTCTCCCTCCCTGCTATTTATCCCTCTGATATATTTATCGAGCCCAATCACCTCTCCCCTCAACCTACTTTTGGTTAGGCTAAACAAGCCTAGCTCCTTGGGGCTCCTCTCATAAGGCAGCTTCTCTTCCTGTACTTGTTCCAATTTGAATGAATCCTTTTTAAGCCGGGGGGGACGGGGACTCGAACTGAATGCAATATTCCAGATGGGGGGGGGGGGGGCGCTCACCAGTGCCTTGTACAGCCGCACTAACACCTCCCTGTCTCTTCTTGAACTACCTCTCCTGATACATCCTAGACCCGCATTAGCTTTTTTCATGGCCACATCTCATTGGCTGCTCATAGTCATCCTGTGAGCACCCTAGTACTCCCACATCCTTTTTGTACCTAAATGCATGACCTTGCACGTCCCATTAAATTTCATCCTAGTCCTGATACTCCAGTTTACAAGGTCATCCAGATCTTTTTGTATGGTATCCCAGGCCTTCTCTGTAGTGGCAATACCGCCCAACTTGGTGTCAGCTGCAAACTTTATTAGCACATTCCCACTTTTTGTGCTAAGGTCAGTAACAAAAAGGTTAAATAAGATTGGTCCTGAGCTCAATCCCTGAGAGACTCCACTGGTAATCTCCCTCCAGCTTGACAGTTCACCCTTCAGTATGACCTGCTGCAGCCTCCCCTTTAACCAGTTCCTTATCCACCTTACTATATTCATATTAATCCCCATCTTCTGTAATTTAGCTAAGAATTCCCTATATGTAACTGTATCAAATGCCTTGCTGAAATCTAAGTAAATTAAGTCTGCCGCATTCCCTTTGTCTAAAAAATCTGAAACTGCTTGCTCTATATCAGTGGTTTTCAAATTTTTTTCCTCGGGACCCAGTTGAAAAAAATATCTATGCTCATGACCCAACAATTCCATCTTTGCATTCCAATCTTTCAGGGGTGGCAGCAGGGGGCGCTATAAGCCAGTCCTTGAGAGTCTGCATGGAGCCCAGTACTGGGTCCCAACCTGTGGTTTGAAAATCTCTGTTCTATACAGCTAGCCCAAAATTACAGCACTAAAATAATATTGCCACAGTCAGCTCCAGGGCCAGATCAAAATGTCTGTGTGTGGGGGGGGGGGCTGCCCACCCCATTGCCCCCTCCAACCCTGGGGGAAAGGGCACCCAGCCTGATGATGCTGGGGGGGGCAGGGGGCCCAACCAGTGCTGCTTGGGGGGGTTGGAGCAGCTCAGTGAGGAGTCAGGGACACTGCCAGCACAGCTTGGAGGGCTGGGGGAGCCAGCAGAGGGGCCTTGGGTGGTGCAGTTCAGGGGCTGGGAAGGGGACCTACTTGCTAGAGGTAGCTCAGCTCCAGAGGCCATTCGGAGCTCAGTCATAGGTTGGTGGCCTATTGCTGGAGTGGGTGGGTGAGGTCTTGAGGCCTGCATTCTGCAGGAGGTCAGACTAGATGATCAGACTGGTCCCTTCTGACCTTAAAGTCTATGAATCTATGGGAAGAATCACTTCTTGTGTCTTACTCACAATACTCCTGTTAATACATACATGAACAGCACTGGCTCAGCCCAACTCATGGCTCAGCTCAACACAACATATGGTCTGTGTGTAGCACTAAATAACATTTAGTTACAGAGTTGTGTGGGACCAGACGCAGACTACAGTTAGTGATGACACCAAACTGATGGATCTATTTCATTGGGGTGACCATCAGTTCTTCTAGTTAAGTGTCTAAATGTGATAATGCTGCTCCAGGTATTAAAGAGTTTTCTGGCATTACTACTGTCAAATGAAGAATAAACCAGTTAAGAAGCCTCCAAGAGAACACACCCTTTCGTAAAATAAAAGCAGTAACTATTAGCGTATATACTATTTATTCAAAAAATACATAGTATCCAATTAATCAGAGTCATTATTATGAAAGATTTTGGAATGGAATTATAAGAACATATTTATTCCTGAATACATTCACAGTAATGTGCTGGAAAACAGATATGCACACAAGCAATTTAAAAGCATTTGCGGTGAACAATGGATGGGCCAGCTTCGTCATACTCCTGTTTGCTGATCCACATCTGCTGGAAGGTAGACAGGGAGGCAAGAATAGAGCCACCAATCCAGACAGAATATTTACGCTCAGGAGGAGCAATGATCTGTTAAGGAAAAATACAACCTGTGTTACAGGGTAAACATGTTTGCTAGCAAAACTAGCTAAGCAATATTTAATGTTAACGAAACCCCTTTGGAAACTTTGCAGCCCAATGCCATCTCTCACATTTCATTAGATCTCTTATGTGTGGGCTATGATATAAAATTCTCTCTTTCTCCCCCTTCCTCCCCACTAAACGCAGTACAAGGGACTGGAAATGAAGAAGGGGAAACCAAAACCTTTCAAACATTTAAAGCTAAACTGGATATATCAAGGGACAATGATGAGCAGTTGTCCTCACACTTTGGTTTGTGGAGCCTTTTCCTGATAGCATGGAGAATATATTTCAAGAGCCAATGAGCGTGGAGGGATTGTGGTGATAGGAAAGGATCTTTCTTTTAGAAAGTGATTATGTTGGAAAATGCTTGGAGTAGGGGCCTGATCAAAATCCAGGGAAAGCAAGAGATGCGTCCTTGAGTCTTTAGACTCTTGGCATCAGTGCATGTTAAGTAAGTTCCAAGGAGTGGGATACACAAAAATCCACAATGGGTAGTAGGTTCCTACACAGAAAGGGATGAACTATCTTACTCCAGCCTCAGAACCTGCAGGGAACAAGGGAGGAACTGGGATTCTGTCACAATTAATTCTCTGCTCTGCTTTTGGGACAGTGCAGATACCTGGCACCCCTTACCCATGGCAAATTATAAAGTTACAGTCTAGCACAGAGTAAGGTACATCTCATGAAGCAGGGGTGGGGGGAACTGGGCCTTCTGCTAGAAAGCAAGGTATTTATTGGTGATAACTTGAAAAATGCACGCATTTTTGCAAAATTTTAGCATTGTACCTTGATTTTCATAGTGCTTGGAGCCAGAGCAGTGATTTCCTTCTGCATCCTGTCAGCAATACCCGGGTACATCGTAGTACCACCAGACAGGACATTGTTCGCATAAAGGTCCTTTCTGATATCGATATCACACTTCATGATGCTGTTGTAAGTCGTTTCATGAATGCCAGCAGACTCCATGCCTGTGAAAAAAATAAGAGATGGCTTAGAATAAGCAATCAATAAGTAAGCAGTCTTAAAACTATGAAGTAAAACAAACATCAGGCCCTGTTTAGAAGGCACCAGTCCAAGGCTGGTCACTGTGCAACTGACTAAACTATTTAGAATATGTCTGTGGTACAGCAGCACAGATATAGCGCAGCAGCTGTGGCACCGTAAGTAGAAACTTCCCATGCCAACAGAAGGGGATTTTCCATCAGTGTAGTTAATCTTCCTCTCTGATACAGTAGCATAATTGACAGACAAATTCTTTTGTCAAACTAGCTGTTTCTACAGTGGAGGTTAGGGTAACCTAAGTACCCTACACAGGGTGATGTAGCTAGGATGTACAGCCCTGAGTAATGTAGCTAGGTTGATCTACATTTTAGGTGTAGACCAAAGAAGTCAGAAGTTACTTGGGGCACAGACTTCTTGTATAATTGTTTCATACAAGAAAGCAAAGGGTTTGGATTGAGAGAGGAGGACAGTCTCCATTAAAAATTTTTCATTCAACTTCAACCAGACTAAGAATTCCATACAGCTAGCTATACTGAAATAATTTTTTCTGGAAAAACTGGTCCAGTTTGGAGACAGGCTAGCCCCACCATGTCCAAGGAACTTTAGGTGTGTAACTATTATTCCTGGTTGGGAATCCTACTCTCTCCCAGGACCTACAGGTGATTCCATTTGGTTTCTTAGCAGTCTATACTCATACTTGTTCACTATGGTGCTAACGCCTCCTCCCTAAGTCAGAGACACCAAATATACTTAGGGTTAGACAGCCAGTGTACAGAAGAACTAAAGTGGAGTTTTAATTTCCTCTGCTAGCACATGAAAGTACAATACTGACACCTCCTAGTTCAAGAACACCCGAAACACCTCTAGGATGAAGTATGGCCTTTTCTGGCTCTATTTAAATATATGGTTATATTACTTTACCATTGATGGAATGAGTAATTCTTAGAGCCAAGTTTTCTGTGTGAATATTGGTATTTATAAATTCAGTACTCGCTTTCCAAGAGTATTCTCCAATTTTGCTTAAAATCTGCTGTGTGAATGAAACTCTTGCCAACAAACTAATTGTGCTATAGTAGTTATGGAAACACAAACGGTGGCAAATACAGTCAAAGCAAACTATGATTGTTAAATATTTATATTACAATAGCATCAAGAAACCTTATCGTGGAAGGTGCTGTAAAAAGAGGTGTGAGAACATCCCTGCCCCACAGAGTGTAAGATGATGAGCAGCTACAAAGAACACAAGATGTAATAATTTTAACACTAGGGCTATATCTACACTATAAAAGGTTAGGTCGACTTTGTTAAGTCGACTTAATAAGATCAACTTTAAGTCAACCTGAAGTCGACTTTATTAGGTCGACTTAACAAAGTGGTTTCCCTTAACTGGGACTTAGTAATTCGACCTAACTTCCCTTAGGTTGACCTAAGAAAGTGGACTTATACATCCACACTGGGCTTAGGTTGACCTAAGGAGGGTTAGTTCGAATACCCCACGGTTGTTATTAAGTCGACCTAATGACAGCCTATTGTGGACAGGGATTAAGTTAGGTCGACTTCAGCTTCCTTAAGTCGACCTAACTTGCCAGTGTGGACATAGCCAAAGAGACCTAATGAGTGAGGAAAAGTTATGGTATATTGGGTTATAAGACTTTCTTGTATGAATGTGATGATCTAGCTTCTGGAGGCTGTTAGAAGAACGATCAGGGAAACAACACAATAGTTACAGATAAGCCACTTAACATTTTCTAACACCTAAAGAACAATTACAAGACAACAGCCTACCCAAAGTTACACAGCAATTTTGCCTATGTGCGGGAACTAACAGATCAAAGGACTGTAAACAATTAAATAGCTTTTTCTCTGGAAAGGAGGGTAATCAAAAAGAATTAACATCTTTTAAATGGATTCTCCTTGAAGCAGGGAGGAGTGACTTTTTTTGTGAGTAAAGGGAACAGATTATGTCATGCAGGCCCTCTGGGCCTTTAGAGATCTAGAAGTTAAGACTAGGATCCCATGTGGAAGATGACTAGACACCTGACAATCAAGACATAAACTGAGTCCGTCTACTGCTGAAAGATTTATTTTTTCTTAAAAGAACTTAAAAAGAATTTGTTTGGATTAAATACTGTTGCTTTAAGGAGACTGCTTGGTTATTGGTACCAGACTGTCATTGCCCCTGGAGAGAACAGACTAGCTAGTGCTGATCATAAATCAGATCTGCTGAGGTAATCACAGCTAATCACCAGAGAGTGCAGCCCAGAGCCTGTTCTGAGAGCAGAAGAATCACATGATTTCACCCCAAGAGATATTTAAACCTGAGAACTCAGCAGTGGGCCTTGGGAGAGACCTTGACAGGTCAGAAGTGGAGTTAGCCTCATCCTTCATAGATTCCATTTGAATGCACCAAGAATACAGAAGGAAAAGAGAAGTGAATTTTGAATTTCTAGTGGTCTCTCTGGCTTGATAGGAAGTGCACAGAGTCCCAGGGAAGTAATGATCCATAAACAGTGATCCCCACAAAGCAGAAATAATATCTTCAGGCCAACTTCTGAACTGCTGTGCTGGGTAGAACCCCAATGATAGTACACCTACTTCAGCCAGATCTGAATTACGCTTATGGATGTTTTCAAAACCATTAGTTTTGGATCCTCAACATGCATGGTGAGTCTTCCCACATGCTCGGGGTTTACCTGGTCACCATATTTGGGGTCAGGAAGGAATTTTCCTCCAGGGCAGATTGGCAGAGGCCCTGGGTTCGTTTTGTTGTACCTTGAAATGTTTAAAATCATTACTTCAGGACTTCAATAACTGAGTCTTAAGAGTCTATTCCAGGTGTGGGCAGGTGAGGTTCTGTGGCCTGAGTTGTTAAGAAGGTCAGACTAGATGATCATAATGGTCTCTTCTGACTTTAGAGTCTATGAGTCTGTGTTTCATATTATCTACTAATGGGATGGGGAGTGACTTGTTGGTCCATACTTGTCAGGGCTCTTAAAGCAGAGTAACTGACTGTACAACATATGAAATGATACTCATCTCTATCTAGGAGGACAGGAACGACTGGATTGTGCTTTTGTTTTGAAAGTGTCTATTACTTAACTGCTAAACTGTGTCTTAACATTAAACTCCATTACATGAGTGGTGGTGTTATAAATTAGGCCCACATTAACTGAAAATATATTCTAGAACATATGCATGCCTAGGCACCAAATGCTGAATGCGAAGCACAGCATGGATAGGAATTAAAAGAGCTATTAACACAATTTACCAAGAGAAAAGATCAATTCACTTACCTATGAAGGAAGGTTGGAACAGGGTCTCGGGACAGCGAAAGCGCTCATTACCTATGGTGATCACCTGTCCATCAGGCAACTCATAGCTCTTTTCAAGAGAGGAGGAAGAAGCAGCAGTGGCCATCTCGTTTTCAAAGTCCAGCGCCACATAACACAGCTTCTCCTTGATGTCACGGACAATTTCACGTTCAGCTGTTGACAGAACTCAGACTTTAGAATTGGGCGTAAAAATTCATGCATTTCAAACAAATTGTCCATTACTTTCCTCCTCCAGCTCTTCCAAACACTTGTAAAAATAAACCTTCTCTCAATAATGCAGGGCTGGTAGTTTATTTTTCTGCTCTATTTCTTTATGCTTTTGTTCCAGTTCTGGAACAACCACTGAACTTTTAAGGCTCTCAGGAACTTTACACATTAAACAAATGTGTACACATTTATTATTGTTCTTACCAGTTGTCACAAACGAATAGCCACGTTCGGTGAGGATTTTCATGAGGTAGTCTGTTAAGTCTCGGCCTGCCAAGTCCAGACGCATGATGGCATGGGGCAGGGCGTAGCCTTCATAGATCGGCACGTTGTGGGTGACACCATCACCAGAGTCAAGCACAATCCCTTTAAGAAGACAGTACAGATGTCATTTGGCCCCTCTCCTTTTTTAGCTTTTTTTCTTTTAAACTGTTTAAACTTCACATTTTCCCCTCTCCAAAGATCTCAAAGTCACATACCTGTGGTACGTCCAGAAGCATAGAGGGACAGAACAGCCTGAATAGCAACGTACATGGCTGGTACATTGAAGGTTTCAAACATTATCTGAAATGTAATAACAACAATACCAACGCACTGTAGTTATAGGGCATTTTTTAACATTACAAACAATAAGAAATTTGTTAGAGACAGGAAAAGGGGGTTTTAGCACAGATTATGGGCAAGAAGTGGCAGGGAGAAAATCAAGAGGTATTCTGTTTAAATTCTATTCACTTTGGTTATCAGCTATTTTAGATTTGTTCATGTGTGTATTTTCTCTTTCAAACACACACAAACATACACAGAGAGAGGATACGTCTACACTAGAGGCTCTGTTAAGTCGACTTAAAGTCGACCTATTAAGTCGACTTAGAGACTCCTTAGCCCTGCGTCCACACTGGCAGCTGCGAGGTCTGCAGCGGTTCCAGTTTGAATTCATCTTTCTTAAACACAGGAGACCAGAACTGCACAGAGTGTTACAGATGAGGTCTCACCAGCACCTTGCATAACTAACACCTCTCTATCTCTACTGGCAATATCTGATCTGATGTTTCCTATGACTGCATTAGAGTTTGAAATAATTTCACAGGAAGTTTTTCAATGCCATTTCAGTATCAGAAAGAGGTCTGGGTTTTGGTCCTTTCATCATATTGTAGCTTTTTAAAAATGTGGTTAGGAAATCTAATTTAAACAGGGCAATGGATAGAAATTCAGAGCTCTGGCTGCTATTTTATATTCAGCCCTAACTGAAGGTTGTAGATTGGTTGTGCCGGAGCTACATAGTAACCCAAAAGGGACCGGTTTTCACTAGAGTTTTATCACAGCAGGTAATAAGTAATACTTTCACTCTGAATGCCCTTGCTTCTTCAGGGGGAAACATTATTTCATTGATTTAATTGACTTACTGGGAAGCTTTGATATGTGTGATCTCTGTTCATGTGATTCTCTAGGCATGAAAATTTATCCTTTGTTGCTTGTCTTTTAATTTATCTGACACCCCGATCTGTCGTTTGCTGGGCATGGAAGAAAAGCAGTCTGGCATTTCTAAATGACCAGCAGTGACCAGACTGTCTTTGTGTACTGGTATGCTCACCTGGGTCATTTTCTCTCGGTTGGCTTTTGGATTTAATGGAGCTTCAGTAAGCAGTGTAGGGTGCTCTTCAGGGGCAACACGCAGCTCATTGTAGAAAGAATGGTGCCAGATCTGGAGACAATAAGAAAAGGCAGAGTAAAGAAACATCAACTAACAGTCCATAAGCAGCCTCGTTATTTCAAGCTACATACAATGCCGCACAGTGGCAAGTGCTTCTAGCACCAGAATTTGGTCATCATTAGCTGACATGCAGTTGTCCTGGATGGACATGGCTGAACTCAGAGTAGAGAGCTAAGTGATCACCATCTGTACAAGTGCTGTGCAAAATAACAATAGACTTCAGGTTTTTCCACTAATAATGTTTTGCTTATTCCAGGGCTTGACAAAATTGGTGCCCAGTTAGTCACCCAGCTTCAAAGCAAGTTGCCTAGCTGGGATGCCCCCCACTGCTGAAAAAACTGCAGCAGCAGTGCAGAGCTCTGCAAACCTGGCACCTGGGATTTGTCAAGCCTTGGCTTATTATAAATCAGTTTTTGGGCTCTTAAGATAATACAAAATAAACACACTGTGCTTCAAAAAACATGCACAGACTTTTATGTCCTTTATGGTTTAGAGAACAATGTACAGTGAAATAGTATCCACTGAAACAACTTGGATCACATATCTGTTTGGATTAATTATATTTTTTCACATTAGCCATCTGTCCATTTATAGAAGTGAAGAAAGCCTCTCACTCCAGATGGAAAGGGGAAAGATCCATGAAAACAGATTATGTCAGCAAATCAAAGACTGCAAAATGACTCTTTGTAGGTGGAATACATTATAATAAAAGTGACATCCATACAGGCATTGATCAGTTTTTGTGTTTACATACTGTTTTTTTCTACAATCATTTTGTGACTCTTTCTAAATGAGGAACATTGTAACATAGGACACATCTTAGAGTCCAAAGTCAGAATGAATTTGGTCCTTCAGATTTAAGGCAGACCACACAAAAATTATATCAGCAAAGTCTGAAGTTAAAATAAGCTTTGCAATTAAATCCAGTTTCCCAACATTCTTCCATGTGTCTCTGGTGTTGGCCTCCGCCTATAACATCTGCACATCTCTGTAAAAGTGTTCCGTAGATAGTAGGGCTACTGAAAATGTTTCCTAGGTGAAGACTAGATTTCATGGGTGAATACTTCCCTTTCTCGTTTATAGAATTTTCTCTGAGGAAAGTTGTTGCATAGGAATTTGTGAGTAGCCCCACAAGCAATTTGCTTTTATTCCAAATAGGTTCAGTTGAAAGGATATTTTTTAAAATACTCTGTCTATTGTCTTCCCACTATTAACTTTCACTCTTACCAGACACAAAATCCTGGGCCAAGTCACCTTCAATGAGGGAGTTAACATTATGATGAATGAACAATAGCATCTTAGGTATTGTTCCTTTGGACTAATGAAGTGTCACTAACTTGCTAAGGTAGTTATCCTTCTACTGTTAAAGCTAAAAGGAAAACGTCTGCCTAGGCCTGAGCACTTTTTGTGATGGATTGTACTGCTTACAGAGTTTTCAACTGCTAGAATCTAGCTCTCTCAAACTACTCATCAGGATCATCTGGCAACAGACCTGAGTCTAGCAGCAGAAAGTTCTGGATTTGAATTGTGACTCCGCATTTGTCTCTCTAGGGCTCAGTCTTGCTAATCATGTGCACAACTTTGCTCATACAAGGAGTCCACTGACTTCAGACCTGCATGTGAGTTTACATGCATGGCAGGATCAGGGCACATGTGGCTTTACTCAAGTAAATCTCTCTAGTTTAGCTTCCTCTTCTACCAAATGGGGATAATGCTCGCATGCCTTACACAGTAACTAGCATCACATTTTGAGAGTAAAGTAATAATAATATGATTAGCTTTAGGGTGCTAATTCTTACTAGATTGGCTCCAATATCCAAATATAAAGTAAAATATTACTGGATAGCATGACACGAACTTCCAGTTACTTTGTAATCTTTTGCTATTGCACACATACAAGTAATTCGATCCACTGGTGATACATGTAAACAAAATGTTTAGATACCTTCTCCATGTCATCCCAGTTTGTGATGATGCCATGTTCTATGGGGTATTTCAAGGTCAGGATGCCTCTCTTGCTTTGAGCTTCATCCCCAACGTAGCTGTCTTTTTGACCCATACCCACCATCACACCCTAATAAATTACATAACCAATATGACTGTTTCAGTGGGAGATGCTAAGAGGCAATGAGAACATTAGCTGTGAAATAAACACATGACAACTTCATATATTGCTAGAAAGTTTACAAAACATTCATGACAGCTAGTCCTGGGAGCATCATTTTTATCTCACTTTAATGCAAAAAAATTGCATCCTTCATTTCCTGACAATGTTATAACACTCTGGAGCTCACGTTCTTCTTGTAATTAAGTATGTAAAGTAAGGAACAGAAGCCTAATACAAAAGTCATCAATACAATGTAGATCAATTAAAGATGGATTTTTAATAACAACTCAATCCATAAACGATAGCCATGGAAGATACTAACACTCAACCAAATACACGTCATAAAGAGCTCTATACGCCATCTAGTGCTAAATAATGAGCAATACATTTTTCAAATTTACCAAAAGGCCTATCTATGTCTGTATTTTTCAGAATGGAAGAACAGCTACCACTAGCTATTTAAGGTTATGTCTACACTTGCTAAAATTAGTTCGAATTAGTTAGTTCAAACTAACTAATTCGAACTAATTTTAGTTAGTTCAAATTAGCTTAATTCAAACTAGCATGGCCACACTGGAATGTTAGTTCGAACTAAGCAAGCACTTGCTTAGTTCGAATTAGCGATCCCCATTCATTTCAATGGCCGGTTAATTCGAACTAAGAAATTAGTTCGAATTAACATGGCCACATTGGTTAATTCGAACTAGTTAGTTCGAATTAACCCTTAGTTTAAATACCCTATTCAAACTTCTTAGTTCGAATTAAGGAAGCCCTTAATTTGAACTAACTAAAGCCTAGTGTAGCCATGGCTTTAGTTAGTTTGAATTAAGCCTCCTTAATTCGAACTAACTTGCCAGTGTAGACATAGCCTAAAATATTAGCAATGTCTAAAATTTAAATATAGTTGGCTATTTTATCTATCTTGTGTTCTTGTAAAAACCTGATAATTACACATTCCAACCTCTCTGTTTCTCAGACTAATCCATCTTGGAGTCTGGTTACTTTGATCTTGTGATTTATGATGTCCGTAGCTCCCTGAGATGAACTGAGAGCTGATTTATCATGTGGATGATTCTAAATTAAGCTGCATTCAATGGATGGAAGCACTTGTTTTCATTATGACTAATCTGTCTGGTTTTGAACAATGAATATAATCAATTGGCTACAGAAAATGCCATTTGAATTACTATTTGTTATTTGCAGTATGATAGTGCCTAGAGGTCTCAAGCAGCATCTGGGCCATGTTGCGCTGTACAAACCTAGAAGTATATGGGGTCCCTTTCACAAAGAGCTTAAAATGTAAAAGCTATTTGCATGCTTGCTATGCAGCCTCAATTTAGAAAAGAAAAGAAAAGAAGCTATTGTCATCTGTAAACTCCCCTCCCCCCCCAAGGCTGGGGGAACCTCTGATGGCATATCAGCATCCTCTTGCTCATGCTGTGGAAGTTTCTCTCAGTGACCTATCCTCTCCAGGGCACTTTAAACCATTACAAGGCACCTAACAGCATGTGCAATGAATTCTCCAGCACAGTGAGCATAAAAAGGTTCAAAACTAGCTGCCAGTTTGTTTTATTCATGCAAATCAGTCTCAGACACAGAAGAGATGTAATTCAAATGCCACACTGTTAGTTTCTTTCTCGGCTACAAAAGAAGACCAGGAACAGTGTGAACACTTGCACCTGCAGGGTCAGATCATGGTCTCCATTAGGCTAGCTTTGCTTTCTTCTCAGTTTCACTATCCTGGGGCCTGGTCCAGTCTACTGAAATCAGTGGGAACCTTGTGATTGTCTTCAGTGGGCTGCAGGTCAGGTCCCTAGCCCAAAGCTACCTTAAAGCTAGTTTCCCTGGCCTCCAGAGGATTCCTGCTGCACAGGAATGGAGCAGAGCTGCCGAAGCCAATCCTAAAGCCCCCAATCCCAGCTGGTGGCCCAGCAGGACCTGACTTAGGTGCCTCAGCACCATAGTAACTGTCCTCAGCTTGCTGTAACGTGTGCTGCTAAGGACGTGGCTCATAAGCCAAATCAGTTCTATAACATTCAAATAAATGCTTTAGCACACATGATACGGCCTGTAATCTGTTGCAAAATACTTATCTGGGAAGTAAGACCCCTTCACTCCCCCCCCCACCCCTGCTTATGAAATTCTTTCTGGCAAGTAAATAAAGCAGAACAAGGTTACTAGAAAAGCTGAGTGAAAAATTCAGAAGTTTTAAAATTTCAGTGAAAAAACTGGCAATGCTTTTTGGAAATTTAATTTGATTTATTTATTAGCTGTGTTTTCAACTGCTTTTACAGTGGTCAACATTTGTACAAACAGCTTTTGGATATTAATTATTTATTAATATTATTATTACTATTATGTTAA
The DNA here is from genome assembly GCA_007922175.1 of Pelusios castaneus. Classification (NCBI taxonomy): domain Eukaryota; kingdom Metazoa; phylum Chordata; order Testudines; family Pelomedusidae; genus Pelusios; species Pelusios castaneus. The sequence goes on along the minus strand of ML685755.1, from coordinate 30,051,006 downwards.
CCACAGGAAAACAGAGAAGTGATAGGGTGATCCAGGGGAAAACAGGAAAAGGAAGGATTATTGAAATCTTTTGGGGAAAGGTCTTGTCCCACCAGACAGCAGATGAGAACTAACTCAGGCATCTACACCTGTCAGGCCTGTATGGTCCTAAGTCATTTTATATGCAAATACATATCAATTAATGGTGTGCAGCTATAAACGCTGGCTCTGTGGTCTCATCAGCTCTCAGCCTAAGCAGAACTGGGGCTAGTGAGTACTTCCAAGGAAGAGCTGGGTACTCCAGGAAATAGTGTTGATATTTAAGGAGGTAAGCCCCTGCTATCTCTAACACATTCTGTTTAATGCCCCATGCTGTGCTTGAATAACTGAATTAATTATTCACCTGGTGCCTGGGGCGACCCACAATGGAAGGGAAAACAGCTCTTGGAGCATCATCCCCAGCAAAACCAGCCTTACAAAGTCCTGATCCATTGTCACAAACCAGGGCAGTGCTGTCCTCTTCCTCACACATCTTCTATGTCAACGTCCTCAGGCTTCTCTCTCTCAAAAACAACCCTACAACAAGAGAAAACACACAGACGATGGAACAATTCCGGAGGCAAAATGCAGGGGCTGCTGAATGAAGTGGACCTGATCCAGTCAGGATAAGCCCGACAGCTAGTAGGAACAAGAACATCGTTAATAGACAGCATAAGGATTCAAAAGAGAGAATTAATCTCCGAGTGTGGGAGCTTCACATTCCATCTGTCCTGAAGGACAAAACAAAAACAAAATAACCCCTAGGAATTTCCCCCAAAGGACAGGAAGTCTAATCCAGGGGAAATGCAATTTACTGGCTTGAGGATGCTACATATATTTAAAATTTAGTGCATAAATTAAGTTCATAAAAGGTGCTGGATTGACATCTCCAGACACAAAAGTCCACATAAATCAGGAACAGTACAGGTTTCCGAGTGCTACCCATTGCCAGGTCAAACTCTTGACCTGAATGAACACTTCTAAGGGTGAAAAGACGTTATTCCTTAAAAATTAAAACTGGAAATTAAAGACAGCCGCAGAACAGGCCACACCCTCATTTCAACGTTGTCTAGAAGATCGTTCTCTACTACTATGCGTGTTTATTTTACAGGGTTCCCAGATGAATTAAATACCACTGAAACGAGTTCCCTTTCTAAAGTGATGTCGAAAGGAAAGTGATACCCAAAACATTTTGGGTTATTTTGGATAAATCAATGAAAGAAACAAGTATTCTGCAGAGACATGTTTGTCAGCGATTCCTATTGTTAGGGAGAAACACCTGAAAACCGCTGGACTGTTTGACTTGCAAAGGCTTAGATGTGGAATAAAATGTTTCTGAAGTGATTTGAGAGCTAAGTGAGACAGTGACAAGAAAAGAAACAGCTGATTGAACACGCTCATTAAGAATCTCCAACACAGAGGTGTTAGAAACTAAGGCTGGGTGAGAGTCAGACTGAAGTGATGCAGTGCTGATGGGAAAGGGAGTATCTGTTGGGTAGCCTCAACAGAAGATCAGATGGGAAAGTGACAAATGGAAAATCTCCCCCACATGCTTTTTTGAGCTGTGCTGTCACTGCAAAAAAGGAATCCAGGAAACCCTGCCCAGTTCAGCTACTGTATGCTGCATAGATGTTGGCTAACAGCAGAAAAGTTGATACATAAATGCTAATTTAAAATATTCTGGCTTTGTTTATTGGGAGGTGGTGGTAAAGGGAGGAGATTTGCAGATATACACTATTATGCATTTATTATGGAAAAAAGCTATTTATGTTTAAGTATTTACTTACCAGAGTACAACTTATCATACATGCATGAACTGCCCAGTTTAGAACAAACCATTTCCTAATTAGGAAATGGACTTTCCAAAGTCTGTTTTTGGAACAGAGTTGAAGGTCAAGGGGTTTGCTCAAACCAACGCAAACTAGTGCTGTGCCAAAAATCACTTGGGGGGGAGGGAGACGGAAATGTTACATTTCTGAGCTTAGTGGACTCTAAATTAAAACCATATTTAGTAATAAAGCATCAAAGTTGAAGAAATCAAAGCGGAACGATTTCAGCCAGGACTCTCTGCTGCCAACCACTGATTTACAGCTCAGGATTGCCATGGACTGCAGCAGTAAAAGTCTACGGTAGCAAACAATACTACATTGTGGAAGAAGGTAAACACACACAGTACATCTGAGGTGATTAAAACATAGATTTAGTTGCTAGCCATCTTGTTGCTGTATGCTTTCTGTTGAGAGAGAGAGAAAAATGATCCCAGAATCTTCCCAACCAGAAGACGGTTAAAAGACTTCAAACTCATACGAAACATTCTATCTGTAATCCATTCCTTATATAAAATGCACAGCATTTTACCCTATGGGTGGTTTGCTATGTAAATAGACATCCATCATATCTAGACACCATTCAGCTTATTTAAAATCATGTCCCCAGTAACCTTTTCTAAACCAGCATGCCAATGTATAGTAAATATACAGCATTAAGATACAACCATGAGAAACCGTAAGCCAAATCCCACCCTATAACTAGATCCAATGGGCAAATTTATCCCTGAGGGAACTGCCATTGAATCTAATGCAGATACATCCATGTGTTTAAACAAGAACAGTCATAATTCCAATCATGAAATATTTTAAATATACCTTTAATAATTCCTTTATTCTGATGTGACTGGTGAAATGACTTGGTAGAACTAAACTTTTCCCAAGACTGTAAAGTTCCTTAAATATAAAGGCAATAAAATATAAAATGATTGGAATGTCACTTGGTGCAGTTTTAATATGAAATAGATGCCAGGAGACTAGTACATCCTCCTAAATAGTTTCTGCTTTTTCTTTGTTAATAAAAGGCCTCCTGAAATCCATCAAACTGTTGGCCACTTACCCTGACAGTGCCTGGGTGGGGAGAGCTGCTCTGGGACGATACACTGTGAATCTGAAAGCTGTTAGGTTATATAGTCCCTTGGCCTGTTCCCCTCCCACTAATTTCCCAAACAAGGAGCAAAGACAGACTTGAACTCCATCTCTCAGGCTAGGAGAACCATATAGGGACCTCAGTACAAAAATCTCTGATCTGGGTGGCCACGGGCCCAGGGTCTTTTTCACTTCATTCCACTGCACTACTCCTGAAAGAGGAGGAGACTTCAGCTGTGTAAGATAAACACACTAAAACTTCAGGATCACTGCTAAAATGCACTGAGGGATACCGTAGCAGTGACAGAGAGCCTTGCTGCAACATACAACGTAGCATAAAAAGCTATGTTATAGAAAGAGAGTTTCTAGGGAACCTCTGCCTTCATGTTCTCATTAGCTAACTATTATTTGGCAAAAGCAAGAAAAAGAATTGTGGTAAGAAGACAAGCTGCTGTACTTTGCCACAAATGCTCTTGAAAGTAGCATATAAAAATGACTCTAGTATATCAATAGTGTTAATGGGATAGGAGTTCTGAACGGCATTCTCACTTAGCTCTCTGGGCACACAGTACAGAATTAAAGCATTTCTACTATGCCCTACAGAACTGATGGTAAAGATGCACTGTAAGAAGATGATAATGTGACGATGGCTGGATTAAGGGGACCATTCATGATGTTATTTGATATCAATATTTTAAAATTACAAACACTCATATGAACTATGCCATGTCAGGTACCATTAGAAAGGTTATAATTTGCGGAGTATGATGATACATTTTATATGCATGTGTCATATTTGTACTGGAAGTTATGGATATGTTTGATATATCTGTAGTTCAACTTGTGCTGTGTTTCTGGGCGACACTCCAGACAGGATGGCTGTAGCATTAGTGACTTGATGGCTCATTAAGGGAACTCAAAGATAGTATAAGCCCAGAAAAAGAACCCAGGGGCTACCCCTTACGAGTCACCAGGACTTACTCATCTGACCTTGGACTCCATCTTATTTCTGTAAATTTCCACAAGCAACATGGCAAAGGCCAACGGACATAACAAGCAGCTGCACACACATCCATACTGTCTTTAGTCTTCAACCTTCACCCACCTCTGGATCAACTCATCTATAACTAAAGCTGTGAAACAAAACAGAGCCTGCACAAGCCTGCAAAGTCCAATATTCTAATGAAAACCTCATATGCATGGACTTTCCGATCTTTTGTATGTAAGATCGATTGTTAAAGATTCATTTAACATTTCTCTTATAGACTGTTTCTTTCCTTTTACAATAAACCTTTAGTTTGAGTTACTGAAGGATTGGCTGGTGGCGTGGTATTTTGGGGAAGATCCAAACTTATAATGATTTGGTAAATGCGGCTGACCCACTGGGGTCCAGAGAACTTTTTTGGTAAAAACAAAGAGTTTTAAATACTTTATCTTTTTACTGGACCTAGTGAATGGTTGGGAGCCAGAGGCTGAAATACATTAAAGGGGGCTGCGTATATATTGTTTTAGCTTCTTGATAACCAGTGTGGGGAGTCAAAAGCACTGTTTTATGACTGGATGGGGAAGTCTGACTTCAGTGTCACCCACTAGTGCTGGGAGGATGTGCTCTCCTTTTGGAGCCTGCCTTGACCTTGGCATTTTTAGGTGGTCTACCGGACATGGATGTGTCACAGTAACTATCCTTTGGAGACAGGCTTTGTTGAGGAGTTACTTCTCATTGAGTTTTAAATCACTGGAAATACTGGGCCCAATTCTTCCCTAATGTAACTCCACTGGACAAATTTGCTCCATTGAATTTATATCTCATACTTGTTTATAATAAAGTTTATAATAAAGTTTGCTGCATTATGAGCCCAAAATTAACTCCACCGCTGTTTTTAGTGCTCAAAATGAGGGGTTTTACTTACACATAGAAAAGTTATACACAGGGAATGGCAGGATGTTACAGGATTTACAGCTGTAGCCAGCTGTTCTCTGCAGAGACAGACTCCGTAGAAAAGCTCTTTCATGGGATAACACTGTTTTGCAATTAGGCTTGTAGTAAAAAAGAGAGACCAAAATGACATTCTCTAGAATATTCATCGCTGAACCATTATGAAAAATCAAACTGTCCCAAGCACAGATGATGACATTTCAAATGAGATCACTGCTTTATGAACTTTTTCTTAACTGGATGTGTGTGTTGGTGTGCACACGCCCATAAAGGGTATGGTGTCTACTTCTGCAGCCCTAATGCAGGAAAAACACCCAGATGACTTGTCTGAGAGTTTTCCTGGTGTAAAGGTTTAAGGATTAGGCAAGTAGTAGGGATAGTACATGAAAAGAATAATGGAGTGAGACCTAAAATGAACTTTTAAGAAATTTATTTTCTTTTGAAGTCAGAGAGGGAAATTAACAGAAATTATAGAACATGTGCTACAGAATTTATTATATGATTTATCTTAACCCATCACAAATGTTTACCCATCACAAAAAGCAATGTGAACTTTCCATAACAGTCAGTATAAATAGGCTTTTCCTTGTATTGTTAAAGCTCATCACCATAGAAAAAATAAAATCCCCCCCCCCCCCCGGAAAGAACAATAGTTACATAAATGGTTGGATAAAGTGATGTACCTTGTATGGTTCTCTATAGATTAGTATGTTCAAATCAAAGGGCATGAGAGTTTCACATCCCAGGACCTTCCTCTGAAGACACTAGTTTTACATCAGCATAACTACACTGACATGTTCCAAAGGGGGAGCCGTGTTAGTCTATTGCAGAAAAACAACAGAGTCCTGTGGCACTTTTAAAGACTAGCAGATTTATTTATCGTATGAGTTTTCGTGGGAGAAAATCCCACTCTGTCAGACGCTTCACACTGGTGCAAACGAAAAGAGAATCAAGGCCCCCAATCGCCACTCCTCAACAATGCCCAACTAGGGACTGTCAGCCAAAGCACCATAGCTGATCTTAGCTTGGGTAATGGTGAATACAGAGAGGGAGGAAATTCTGAAGATAGGCAATGTGACTTTATGCAGTGAATTAGACCAGGAAGGAACAGAAAATCCAGTGTAATGCATGCAAGGACAAATGTAACAAGGTCTAACTGATCCTGCACACTAAGCTGGTGAGTCCCTGTGCCACCTCATGCTTCCACGTGTTCATCAAGACTAGTCACAAGCAGAATGCACTGAAAGAGTCCAATTTGGAGGTGTCAGATGGTAATGGCTGGGGGTAGAGGAGTCCTGCACCAAAGAAAGGCTGTAATCAATTAGGTAAACAGCAGCTTTACAAAATGATGCTTGCTCTCACGGCTAGCTGGGGAACCAAGATCAGACCACTCTCAAAGTACTCAAAGGTAGTGAACCTCCGAGGATAAGGATGAACATTCTTCACCAATAGACAGAGCAGTTTCAGCCACTTGCTAAATCCTCTACTGACTCTCATGGCCAATCAGTAATAGTTCTGTCTTATCCAGACTGAGGCTCATCCACCTCTTTGCTTCAGCTAGGTGCCTGGAAAGCAGGGAAATAACATCACTCTGGCTGGAGGAAGAGGAAATATAGGTTTAGGCCTTGGATATTTATCCTTTTGGGGGATCTAATTGTTGTCACAGGGACATTGGAGACGCACTCTGAGCACAGGAGAAAAAGCAGCCTAGTCATGTGCACTCTATCTCAACAACTTAGCAGGGGTTAGTTTGTTTGGTTTTTTTGCAGGGAGTGGGAGGGGTATTTTATGTCACACAAGTAGAAGGCCCTAAAGAGAACAGAGCAGAATAGAAAAGAATGAGGCTATTGAGAACCAGAATAATACAGCATGTTAGGGGTTTAAACCTGCCTCTCAAACTGCACATGAACAGTGTGTGTGTGTATGGGTGCACACACGCAAAGTACAAGACCATGTCCAAAACTCTGCATTTTTGCCCAGCCCATCCTGCGTTGCAGTTCTCAGCATGGGTGGCATGACAGGAACATGGTCAGAAGAAAGGGTATAGCCGAACTCAGGAGTTAAAGACATTCCTGACTCTTCTTCCCAGCTCCTCTCATCTCTTCTCAATGGTACCAAGCAAAGCTCCAGTGCATTAAGGATGTTTTGCTGTCTTCAAATATTTTTCAAGACGTTTCCGGCAACATTAAATACTGAGTCCTTAATTCATCCTGTGACTTTTGAGATGTGAAACTGACAGAAAACATGCTTGGGAATCCAGGCTAGCAGTAACCATACAGCTAATGGTTACTGGGAACTGGGCTGCTGGTATGGTTCTGCCCTAAAGAAAGCTGTCTCTGAAATCTGTGAACTAACTAGTAGACGTCTGGTTATGGAGGCCAGAAACTGCAGTAAATCCCAACTTCTGTGGAAAACAGGGAATAAAATAACCTTTCTACTTAAAGTAGACAAAATACTTACATGCCTTTACTTTATAAGGGAAGGCAGCTTCTTAGGTTTTTGTAAAGATCTACCTACTTAGTTCTAATTGGCCACTCAGGCTGAGGCTCAGCTAAAAATGTCTCTGACTCCCTTTGATTTAGGGATTTCTTTCATCTTACTAGTAGCAAAATCTCTAAATGTTTTGGTTTATCTGTCTGCAGGTGCTCTCCACTATCTCACTGACAGGTGTTAAAGATTTCTCTCCACTGCTCAGAACGGAGAGAAACAGCTATAAGGGGTAGAATGATCTTTTAATACCTTGAGTTACTGAAGCTGCCACACAGTTTGATGCATCTGTGAAGTAACAGATCGAATGTAAGTCAGGTATACAGACTTGCTAATACAATGTCCCCAGATAGACACTGGCCTCTCTAAGGAGTCACTGCTTCCCAAACAGCTCAAGCAAATCCAGAGTATAGGAAGAGGTTGAGGGAAGAATAGACTTTCTTTCATGCGTAGCGTTTTCCAGAAACCATTATTGGCTCTTTGGTACTAGGCAAATATTTTGGGCCAGATCCTCAGTCCCTTGCAAGTGACTTTTGTGCTGCTGCAGCTTTGTGACAGGAACTTAAAGGCTACCTTAAGGCAGCACTTGAGGATTCTCTCATAATAGGAGTAAGAAATCTTCAAAAACAACAGGTTCCATGTAGCCACCACTATGCCAGTCTTGCCACAGGAGAGGGAGATTTTGGGGCAGGAAAGGGTGAAGCCAGAGTGCAGTTTGGATTGATAGAGTGGTTCTGTTGGAGTTCCAATGAACTCACACAAGTTCGAATAGCCCCGAGGCTCATGCAGTTCAGAGGCTCTTTGGACCCGGAGGAAATGGGAGAGGTATCATGGCCTAAGTTCTCAAAAGTGACTAGTGACTTTGGGTGCCTCTGCTTTCCAGCACCCAACTTGAGACATTTTAAAAGGGATCAATTTTCAGAAGGCAAGTACTTGATCTTTTCTACCATCACGTCCCTTTGAGGTATCTCACATTGGGCACTCAGAAGCTGAGGTATCCCTCAACCGTAAGTTACTTTTGAAAATCTAAACCAATGCCTGGTGACTGTGCTCCCTCCTGACATCTCTGGAGCATAAAGGAAATATTTATTCCCCTCTGTACTATGCCATACAAGGGGAGAAAGGAGCCCCTAGTTATTAATACACCCCTAACCTTCCACCTTTCTGCCAGGGCATATTGCTCTGTGATCGCTCTAATACAGATCCTTCTAGGCCAAAACCCAAGAGGCATATTCACAGCTAAAATGTGTGAATAGCTCCTTTCTGCTCCAATTTATACACTCTCACATTTGGAACTTACACTGATGTTATCTCGGCATAATTCCATTAACTTCAGTGAAATCCCTACTGATTCACACTAGTGTGAGAATATAATCAGAACCATTCGATCAGGACTGATTTTACAAGGTTTTCATTTGTTTAAATTTGCCCAAACATGAAGTCTTCTCACCCATTATTCACTTAACATTCACAAGCTGGCATTACCAGGAGCAGAGAATTCATTCTCTACCCATTTTTCCATGATATAAAAGTAGTTAAAGATGCATGTATGTATGTGCAGTGTATCTACTTCTGTGTACAGCTACATCAATCTGGCACTTATTTCAAGCTATTACAGTACCTTATCAAAGTCATGCAGCTGTGGAAAACAGCCATTAGAGAACATCTTTTAAAATCCTTTAAAAATGATACAAACACACGCAAGGTTGGGCACCTCATGACTTCACTCTGACCAGTATTATACCCTTCACTGCTTGAGCTCTGTCGGTTTGTGACATCTGAAATAAACCTTTTGTTTGCCAAACTTTAGGCAAGAGTTGAAGATGGGTAAATTTTCAGAAAAATTGCAAATCAATTTTAATTTTCAATTGAATTTCAATGTCATGAACATTTCAAAGAAGAAAAGTTTGTTTATAAATCATAACTTTGACAATTTAAATTGGGGGGAGGGGTGTGTATATCAGCCAAACAACCAATTGACAGTTGGCACAAGTCATTAGGGCTGCCAAATCATTGATAGTGACCATCTAGAACAGCACAGTAAGTGAAGCAATTTTAATGCTTACACTTGTGCCAACTGTCAATTGGTTGTTTGGTTAATAGTAATATAGTAATATAGAGTGGGAGTATCGGAGTTTCCCAACATTTATTTCTACTGTTTTTAGATGGCCTCATTCTGATGTTGAGAAACTCTTGGTATTGGGGTTCCAGCAACTTTTTGCATTTCAAAAGAGCTCTGACTTCTGTTTCCTCTTTGAGGGTTATAAAGTTACATATTCTCCTCATTTCTGATCACCTTATTAACCTGCAGTAGGGTGGCTCTTTCACTTCTGCATTTATTTATGTTCCTTTACGAAAGTAGAAGAGCAAAACTTTGTCTTTTGACCTCCCTGGTGCTATATATGTTTTATTTGCATATGTAAATTGGATAGTGAAAACTGCTGAATCAGACAATCCCCCCTCACATAGTGGTCATGTGGGCAGTCCCATATGGAAAGTCCAGGTGCAATTTCCAGTCCCCTTCTTTAGCTAATTGGGCAGGAAAGGTTCCACCTGCAGGGCACTAAACTTTTGACATATAGGTGCAGCGGCTGGAGATGATGAGGGAAACGTGTTCCAACAGCAACTCGTTACTGACCTCTGTAAGCTCCTCCCCAATGCAACTGTTAGACTAATATTCTCACTCTTGATATCTCAGATATTTGATGTGGTTGAGGCACTGCACTGAGGGGAAACAATTGCTTTGTATTGCGTACTAGTGACCCAGCCACTGTCTTGTGCAGCAGGGAGTCCTCTTAGAATGCTGCTCAGGATGTAGGGCCTCCTTAAAGCGCTGATATGTGGTAAAAGGACCCATCATTCCCATCCCTGAGCACTGCACTGACCCTCTGCCCAAAATCACTTTGGTTATTGATAAGAACGTGCAGAGAAAACAGAAATGCTCAGAAATGTTCACTATAGAGTGCAGCAGAGAAAGAAAGACTGATGCATTGCCTCCTCCCAGCAACACCTCCATTCTCTGTTCTCCTGCTTCTGCCACAAGTACTTTCCTCACCCTTTCTTCTATGCTGCCAGTTATTCATGGAACAACCTCTGCAAATTAACCCTCAAGGTCCACTTCTACCAACCCAAGTACAAAAGACTGTCAATTAACGACCTAAAGGTAAGTGGCCAGGAAGAACTACTGAAATGTTTCTTATTGATTTGACTCATGTAATGATTTGTCCCTATTCTTTTAAATACCTTCTCTCTTGCTTGCTCGCTCTCCTTCGTTCAGTCCTTCCTTCCTTTCAGTGAGGTAACAATTCCACAGACAGTTCTGTCTTATGTCAACAGCGTCTTTTGCAAGATCTGGGGAGTCAAATTGATAGTCTGTGTTTGAAATACCATTATCAGCTGAGATTGCATAGTGGCTTTGGAGAAATTCTCTGTCTGAGTCAATATAAACACAGCGTTTGTGATCTCACTTTTCAGATCCTCATAAAGATCCAAAGCCCACTAAAATCAGTGTAGAAACTCATACTGAAAGAAATAGGCTTTGGATCAAGCCCCAACAAATATGTGTAGATTAATTAGATATGTACAGTACATAATGCTATTTTACCACCCTTGTTTAATAGGAGAGTTGGTTTTTTTCTGGTTTGGTTTCCTAAGCACTTTTTCATATTTTATAGCTAAACAACATTCTTTCTCTTTCCCCAAGATGGATTTTGCATACCCACAGATATTTATTTGCTCAGACTCCCTCTTATATATCTAGACCTAAGAATATTATCAGACCCCTGCAAATTGCATTATATATGCATCCGAAGATGCGATGCAGATATCCATGGACCATTTCTTGCGGATGCAGATCAGATGTGGATCCACATATCTGTATTCGTGCAAGGCTCTAAATATTATTTTGCTCAGTTTTCCATCCGCAACTGCAAGAAAAGTCTTTCATTCACTAATTTCAGAGAGAAGTCAAATTAGTTTTTTTCTCAATTCAGGAGGAATAGCTGCAAAACTCTTAATTATTTAATTTGGTGGTAAATTCTTGTTCCATTGAAGACACTGGCAAAATTACCATTTAAATCAATGGGAGCAGGATTTGCCTCTTAGAGCTTGAGCTAAAGTCAACTGAAGTCAATCTGAATCTCTCCATTTATCTGTATTGCAAATATTTATATTAGTTTGTCATTTTATAGATAGTCTATGTTGATTGGAAGTATCTGCTGCTAAGCACAAACATTATTCTCATGCATCTACTTGAGCAAGGAGCAAATATATAACCTGGCATCACCGGGACATTTTTTCTGTTTGGACAGGGTCTCAGGCAATGCTTAATTTGTTCTACTGCTTGCCAGGGCGAACCCTAACATCTCTAAGCTTGTCAGTCGATAGCCTCAGCACCTCTGGGCTTGCCATATCAGTTATGAAAGTGAAAAATTGTTTGCTCCCCAGCACCATTTTCATTCCAAGTTAAGCACTGTGTCAGTTACACATAGTAGAGAGAAAGTTGTAAGGCCCACCATGTAAAAATTATTTACTGTTCTTACAAATTAGAGAGTACATTGCAATAAAATGCACGTGAAGCTTTCTACATATCTTAAATTTTGGGCCTATGACTTCTGTCATCCTAAGAGCCACTTGTGCAGGCAGGCCCAAGTTTACTTTCTTAGCATTTATAAGAATATAGTCCAGCTTTCCTTTTAAGAATCTGATTTAGCAAATTCAGCTTAGGAAAGACACTCCATCAGGCATTCATTAGTTTCGTTGTACAACATACAGCAGCCTAACCAACTAGCCTATCAGGATCGAGTCTGAGTTTCTTAACTTCATTTTCCACAGTAGGCTAGAAGAGCCTTGCCTGTCTCTTACTTCCATCCCATAGTGCTTGTTATTTATCTGCAGGAAATGTAACTGTCTCTGGGAATCCATTCATGATATCATGAGCTTAAGCCTCTCCAGTATAATATAAATCTTTGCTGTACACTCATCAAGCTGTGTTATACAGGGTGAACACATTGTTTAATAAATGAGAAAATTATGCAATTAGCAGCTCTTAAGTATAAACACTTCCCTCTTGCTGAATAGTATGCAATCAAAACAGTTTAGGCTAATCACAGGCATCCTAAAGTAATTCAATGCCACTGTGATTGTAAACAATCTTGCCATCTCATAAAACACTGCATAAAGGAATAATTTGGATATTTGGCAGGGGTGATGGGGTTTTTTAAGGCTTAAGAAATATACAGTATAAGATACTCTTTCTACTAAAGCTATATTTTCCTTTTAGGTTGATTTGCAGAGAGTAGAAAATAGTTTAATAATTTGTAGTCCTACAGTGGAATTATTTGTGTGCAGAGTTTTCCATCAGAGCCTGATCTTCATTTAGTTACTTCACAATAAAACCAGTGGAGTCAGATTCTACACTGGACCTCTCAGGTTATAGCCAAGAGAGGCGGGTACGTACAAAGGTGGTCTTGGGCCACATTTTTACCACCCCAGACCCTGAGATGTTCCAAAAGCTAATGTGGCCCCCAGCATATTTAGAGCAGCATTTGAATACCCCTACAGTGAGGGCAAACAGGAACTGATAGCCAACCCTGCACCTCAGAACAATTCCCAACCAATAGAAGAATCACCAGTTTCTGCCTTAAAGAAGCTTTATGTCCCGTGTGTGCCCCTGGGGCAAAATCCTGGCCCGATTCATGTCAATGGCAAAATTCCCATTGATTTCAGGGGTGAAATTCTGGCCCCACTGGAATGGTCCAATGAGATCTAAGTGGAGATGAAGATCTGGCCCAGAACATCTACTTACAGAGGGAAGAGGCTTTCACTGCACCAATAATTAAAGAGAAAGGAATGAAGCAATGAACTCCTTGATTGACTACAAATCCCCATCCACATGCTTGTTGGCCCCCTTTGAGAACTCCAGTAGATTGGAGAGACCAGATTTCCCTTTACAAAAGTTGGGTTGACTCTTCTCCAATACATCATGCTCATCTATGCATCCAATAATACAGCTCTTTGCTACAGTTTCACAAAATTTGCCTGCTACTGAAGTTGGGCTTACTGGCCTGTACTTGCCAAGATCATCTCCAGAGTCATTTTTAAACAAGTGAATGCTACCGTAGTTATCCTCCGGTCTCCTAGTACAGCAATTGATTTAAGTGAGAGGTGGAACTAATCAAAAGTATAATGGGAGATGCGTACAAGGCTACTAGAAAGGACTAGAAAGTAGTATTCTACTCAACCCCTTCTAACTCTCCAACCTTATCTCCAACATACACACATTCTCAGCTTTGGTGAGACTTCATCAGAGCTGGTTATAAAGAAAAGGTGAGATAATTCTGCCAAACTGGTCATGCTGTACCATAGAGAGGGAAGGATACCTCTTTTGAAACACCTGGCTTCAAAGAGGTATCTGAAAAAGTATTTGGCTGAAAATGAATATCAACATTTTGGCTGGAATTTAGTGGAATAATTAATTTAAAAGTTATTTTGCTGCATCCCTATTAATCAATCAATTCAAAGACAAATCCAGTCCCCCCACAGATAGATAATGATCAGTTGTTTCCTGATAAGTTATTCAAGACAAAAATAATTAGCATGCATTTTCTATTCATTTCATTTATAATTACAGAGAGCTTGATCACCCCTTCAACAGCGCCCTGAACACATGCCATGGGGGAATAAGATCCCCTTTCACTACTGCATCCCTTCCCAGATCTTAGGTCTGGATGTGCAGGAAGAAGCAGGTACTGCAGTAGGTGGCTGGGGAAAAGCAGAATATGGGCAAAGCCAGTCAACGCTCCCCACCCCCAAAGCACAAGCTGGGACACCTGACCTGGCATAAAGTGGCCTAAAGCTGAATTTGGCCATCAAACCACACAAGCTTTATCTCCTGTGTTAACAGCAATTTGTCTAGGAGCCTTGTTCTTCATCAAACTCCTAAAATGACAACCCTAGTTAAAATGCACGCCACCAACTTGGTGGGAATTTTAAACATTAGCAAGTACGGAAGTGATGCTGCTGCTAACGTCTAGGCTAACATTCAGAATGAGATCACGGCATCCTGTTCTCTTTCTGAAAGAGACAGTTAGACATCAAAGGAGAGTGACTGATGGTGCGTGGCCACACAGAGAAACAGAGGGAGTAGATCTTTTAAATCTTTATTTAGAAGTCAGGAGGCATCAAATCGGTAGGTGGGAAAGGAGACACAGCCCCAAGGCATCACTTTTTCTAGGCATGTTATTTTCAGAGATGGGAAGATGACAAATGAGCAGTGGAATTCATCAACCAACAATGTCAAATCTTCCAAACGACAAGTCATTTAGTACCTTCTCACACGTTTGGTGCCCTAAAATAGATCTTTAAAACGTTTCATTTTTCCTTTATTTTTCCACTGACTTTAACTTGTGCTGAGTTCCTAAGCCTAGTAAATTTTATTGAAAAGTTAATGCCACATTTTCCTAAGTTTTCGCTGATTAGCCAGTCAGAACAAGAACAGATTCTGCTAATTAGATGGAGTATGATTTATCAGACAACATAAAACTAACTGTAAAGAATGCCTTGCACCTATAAGTGTAAAAGATAGGTCTTCTCTTAACCAAAATCAAAAGGAAATGGATAGGGGCTGTTCTGGTACAGCCCACATCCAAAGCAGAGGTCTAAAGTATGGCTCACTTCAGCCATATTTCCCTTTCCCTTTCTACTTCACAGATATTTTCTCCCTGCCGGTTTCAGCTCCCAACTCAACACAGCACATGCTGAAGAGAATTAAAAAATGCCTTGAACTAACTCAGCCCTGCTATCCTGTACAGACATGTGTGCTCTCTCTCTAGTCAGAGGGGAAAAGTTAAACTTTTCTTTGCCAACCTCTTGATAAGATCGTGATTTCCATCACGCTCTTCCAGCAGCTTTCACAGTTAACCTGTTCCATTTTTGTATGTATAATCATAACCTTATTACTATTATCTCCATGGGAATGACCAGTGGGAGTTAATCTTTAAATCTGGACAGCAAGCGAGGCACCGAAACTGAGACTGCTAAAAACCTGAAGAGATACAGAGATCTGAGTGCTTACAACAATCAGCTGCATTTACAGAACCTTTAATCAGGCAACCGGTGACATTTTAAAAAGACTGCTTAATAATACAGCTCAGAAGAGGTCAATACAGAACTCAGTGTCCATTGATAGCACACACGTGAGATTGTTATAGCCCTGGTGTGAGGGTGGCCCCATGATTAAAATAATGGGGCCAAATAGTCAACTCTGAGATGGGAACAAATCTACATTTATGGTAAGGTTGCAGTGATTGGCTGTGAAAGTTACCAGGCACCCAGCCAATTCACTTATCCAGTCTGAGAAAATGCTCAGTCGGTTTGAAAAATTATTATTATTATTTTTTTTTTGCTGTGAAGAATTCATTGATGTCATCAAAATTTGCTCTGTTTAATGAAAACATGGCGCTCAGAGCTGTAACAATAAGCTGAACTGTAATAGACAGGAAATACATATAATTTAGCCTCCCTTCAGAATGACAGGGTCTATTCCAAACGACTGATCTTTAGGGATCACTCATCCCCTCCTGTCTCTGTTTAATCTATAACGGAAGACCTGCTGGAGCTCAAGCAATTAGATGCCAAGGTTCAAGCCATTTTTTTACTTGCATAACTGATGCAGCAAGCCCAGAGGTGCCAAGGCTATGAACACCCAAACCTAGAGGTGCCCAGACTCAGCCCAAGCAAAAATTAAGCATTGTCCCCTATGGAAAAAATGAAGCAGGGGAAAGATTAGTTGCTATATATCGAGTTCCTGCTCCAATACCTCAGCCATATTAGCCCCATGGATACACATGAATAGTGGCCTTAGAGAAGGGAAAGTAGGCAGGGCTGTATAGCTTGGGATTCTGTATAGCTTGGGATTCTTGACTGGACTCATGAAGCAAAAGACCCACCTTCCATGTGATCTCAAAGATTCTGTTTCTGATGTCATGAGTGACTTCTGTGTCATAGGTACATCACGGATGTATATTACAATGTCTTCCAGAGAGTTAATGCAACAGCCTGACCATCAAATTCCTGCAGGCTTCAGGTGTACTAATGGGAGCATGATGCGTACAATGGAAGTTCCTCTGCATGTATCCTCTTCAAACTGGCATTCATTTTCCTGGTTGCATGATGAGAAATAAAAATACAAACTTAGACACTGAGATGGATCAGTGGAAACATAAAATCTATTAGAAGTTACCTCATTGAAGTAACGATTGCCTGATTCATTAACTATTCCAACTCGTTAGCAACTTTGAAGAATATCTAATATTTCCGTAAAAAACAAAATTACAAAATAAGACATATGAACAAAGAAAAATAAAGCTGCATTAAAAGCCAGTTAGGTATCTAGTTAATTCTTCCAGCTTGACAAGGAGCCTAGCATCTAACCCTCATCTCTTATCAGCTGCTCAACCTAACTGCTGCTGTGCAGGTAGAAAGTATCAACCCTGCCTTAATAATTTTGCATCAAGATAATCATAATTCCTTTGTGCAACAATCTTAACACGGGCCACACTAAATAGGGTAATTTAAGTCAATGGGACTATTTTGCATGTGTTAGTGTAGCACAATTTAATCACAGCATATATTAATGCAGAATGACTATAATATCACTATAATATTGTGCACAGTACAGTTGTAGCTCGGTTGGTTCCAGAATATGAGAGATTCAAGGTGGCAGAGGTAATATTTTCATTGGACCAAATTCTTTTGGTGAAAAAGACACACATGCATATATGAAAACACCTGAGAGGTCATCATAGCATCTGTGGTCATTCAGTGTGTTTTAAAAAATAAAAACTAACTGCATTATACTAACCAAGACTGCTGGTTCGTCCCCCCTTTCTCCTCCCCCAGTTTTCTCTCTTTAAAAAGGTAAAACTCTTCAAAATTTTGAAAACATCCTATTTTAAACATCCTGGTTTAGAGGCCAATAGACTCTATGCCATACCCCTTTGTTGATCACAAGCTTACGGTTCTGATTTATCCCACCATGTCCTCTTCCCCCATAGGGGCAGTTTTTGAGAAAACTAACCCAAACAGTCACTCCAAGAATCCATAATATCCATTGGATACCATTTTGCCAAGGGCCTGTTCACCTTTAGGGAAAAGAGAGAAAATCTTGACACCAACTCAAGCATGAATACAGTAAAACATCATGATTCTTATTCCCAGAGCACTACAGTCATGTGGATTGTGTGTTAATCACACTGATTACTTAAGAATTTCCAATTATCACTCTGAGGTTTGACAGTTCTTGTCCCAAGATCAGGTCCAGTATTATTAAAATTATTGTTCAGTTGGGAGCCCCAATGTGCACAGTTGCAACATTCAACCTTTAGGATCTTCTCTGTATTTGTTATAGTTTTATTAATACATTTAGCAAAGACAGAAAAATTCTAACCCAGCAAGGTAGATAGAGATAATATAAAATGTACATCTGAACACTATCCATATACTCATACCATTCCTTGCAGAACCACCTGCAATGTTAGCCAATATCTCCCTCAATGCCGTCACTAGCGGCCATCAGCCTGGCACCTCCCAAGGGCTATAGCTTTCCCTCCTCCTGCACTCAAGCTGGGATACAACTTTTATAATGTCACACTGACATCACTATCTCTAATGCATATTCAGGAGGGGTTTCTCTCCTCTCTTTTTGTTTTTCCTCACCCTTCTCCTATAGGTTAGTATACTAACAATCTCAATTTATTATCATATATGTCAGTTCGTTGCCATGGTCAGACATCTCCAGGTGTTCCTAAAACAACCAAAGCTGGTGTTAGCTCCTATTCCTGTGTTTAGCTGGTGGCAATATGCTACAGCAGCACCATTGCAGTGGGACAGTTGTGCCACTATAGCATTTTAAGTGTTGACAAGTCCTTAAACTAAGAGTAAATAGGGGCAAAAAGAAAATGAGTCAAGGCAGCCACTTTCTCCAATCAAAGACGCAGCAACAGTCAAATTAGAAATGTTAATGAACTATCATTCAAAGAAAGAAAAAATGCTCCACCCTTCTCCCCACAAAATCCTACTGTTGTGTCATTTACTCTTTAAAGGAACCACACACACAGTGAGGGCCAAATAACAAACTGTGTTTAATAGCTGTCCACATGCAAGGCCTAGCTACATAAATACACAGCTGCTATGGCAGGGGTCTGGGGGCTTCTAAAAGCCAATGAAGGCCACTTTAGGGTTCGAGCAATTTAAAGGGATCCTACCCAATTCCTATGCAGTACACCTACCAAAACAAAACACAGTATGCTGCACGTATGATTCTTCCGCTGAGGAAACGATGAGAGAAAGAACACTCAACACGTGAGAGATATTACTCATGTCGCTTAGTAATGCATCGCTGGAAGGCACTCAGAGATTATAGTGATGAAGGCTGCCTGAGAACCTGTATAGAACATAATCTGGGTTTTTTTTAATGCTAAAATGACACATACCAAGTGGCCAATCTTATTGGATGTTGGGGGTCAGGAGCTTGTTTTTAAAGCAAATCGTGCTCCCTTGATTGATAAATTCAGCAGTAGCTCTGTAGACTTGCAGCACTCCTCCTGCAGCTGAGGGCAATCTAGCACTTATTTTTTACTCAGTCTTTACTCAGGCAAGCTCCTGTTAAAATCAACAGAAGAGCCGGGAGTGTAAACTGAATAATCACTTCAGGGTTTGGGCCCATTATGAACTGAAACTATGGTGCATGTATAGTACCACATTTCATGTATTTTTTTAGCCACCTCACTTCATTTTGGGGGGTAGAGGAGTTTGCCATTAATATCTACATCAAGGATGGGGCATCTTAAAGCATCAGCAGTTCTAGATGAAGAGTTTTGTTTTAGGCGGAAGTGGTTAAAAAGTCAGAAATATTTAAAAGAGAAGCTTTTTTTAATGTGTTTCTGAACATAGCTTAACTGGCTTAGCAAGATTTCTCAAAGCGCAGCTGCTCCTGTGCTTGCAAATACAAGGGTGAGTCATAAACCCCTAAAAAAATGGGCTTTAAAATGGAAATACCACCTCAGATACAACCACAGTCTTGCAATCTCAATACTATCATGGCATAAACTGAAACATGTTTAGCCATTTCAGTAACTGCTACCTGACTGAGACTGTCATATTACCTTCAACAACAGACACGGCTGCTAGGGGATGGTTGGAAGGCCAGTGATTCATCGTGTCATATCACACACTAAAGACAAGCCCCAGAGGGACACTTTTACATGATATTCATGCATGTGAACGGCTGTGAAACATCACAGTCGATAGGTCAGATTATCAGCCTTGTCAGCTAGGACAGTGGAAAGCAGCCTCCCTCGTCTATTTTAGTGAGTCTCACCCTTTTTCCACTCACCTCTGACTTAACTGGGTTCGTCTCCCATACACATACACACTTAACAAAAATAGGGCGATCACACCCTCCAGGATGAGGGATTCTTATTTAATGGTTGAAGCACAGGACTGTGGAGACAGGAAGTCTATTCCTGGATCCATCTTGGATTTGCTGTGCAAACTTTAACAAGTCACTTAATACTATCTTGGGTACTTTTGCAGCTCTCATTATCATATCTGAGTGCCAGACAATCTTTAATGTATCTCTGTATCCAGCACAACACCCCTCCAATGCAGGAAAATTCTAGTCCCCTGTTTTACAGACAGGGCCTAAGACGTGGAAAGAACAAAAATCCAGATTGTAAAGGTATTTAGGCACCTAAAGATGCAAATAGATACCTCATGGGATTTTCAAAAGTGCCTACTGAAAGCAAGGGGAATTAGACCCCTAGATGTTTTGAAAATCCCACTAGGCAGCTATCTGCATTGTTAGGTGCCTAAATGTAATATTCTGTTTTTTAAGACTCTTTCCCAAGCTCACACAGGAAGCCTGGAGCAGAGAACAAAACTGACCCCAGCTCTTCTACATGCCAGTCTAGCAGCCTAATCCAGCGGTTTTCAAACTACGGGTTGGGACTCAGTACTGGATGGCAGACCCTCAGGCACTGTGTCACAGCACCCCCTTCTGCCACTGCCAAAAGACTGGAATGCATTGCTGAAAGATGTCATTGTTGGGTCACAGACATAAATGATTTTTTCCAACTGGGTCCTGAGAAAAAAAAGCTTGAAAACCAGTGGCCTAGCTAAACCTATATCCTAGAGGTATTGTTCGCTATAACAGGTTCGTTTTAAAGCACCGAGATCCTGGTATATGAGGCACTGCAGAAGCACAATTTATTGCCACATATTACATCACAGGTCACTATAGATATTTCACCCAGCACCTGATGGCAAGACTGGACTGGACAGAGGCCTCCGAAAGGTAAGACTGTGGCCCAAGAAAAGTAGAGGTCTTTCCAAAATAAGCTAGCCAGATACAGCCCTAGCAGGGCCTGTTCAGGGCCAGGAGCAGAGACTCCGCTGCTAAGTGATCAGACCAGCTCTTTGCCCACGAGGCGGGGACGGCGGGGACCCACATCGCACCTGTCAAAGCTCACAGCTGCAGCAGAACGCCTGGGCTGTGCGGAGGACCGGCCGATCCTCCCGCTGCCACCTGCGCCCTTTGCGCTTTCCTCTCCTCCGGGAACTGGACGGGCGCGGCTAACCCCAGGCCAGGGCGGAGCCTACCTAGCCGGCACAGCACGGGGCGGGGCGGAGCAGGGAGGCCGGGTGGTGTGCCGCTGGCTGGAACAGACCCATGGGGGACGGCGGCGAGGGCAGCTCCCCTGGCGCTGCCGACTCACTTTCGCTTTGGCAGGCGGGCGGGCTTGCCCGGGCATCGCGCCGGCAGCATGAACGCAGGGCTTCGCTTCCTCCTCGCCCTGGTAAGTGGTCTGCCAACCGGGTGTCCCCCGCCACTCTGCGGGGAGGGCTCGGGGGCGTCTGCCTCCCTAGGGCCGCGCCTCCAGCGGGGCCAACTTAGGGGAGAGAGCTTGTCTCCCACCATCCTCTTTGCGCCGGTATCTCCCTACTGACTGCAGTGGAGCCGCCCGCGCCCGGCCCTGCGCTGCTGATGTGCTCGGCGCGGGCGGCCGCTGAACAACTCCGCGCGCTCAGCTAGAGGGAGCCGGGGCCGGGGACTAGGAACGGGGAACCCAGGTGAGCCTCTCCCTGCAAACAAACAACCCTCGCTTCTGGGAAGTGAGATCAGGCGATAAAGCCCTGCGCTGCGTGACACAGCAGCAAAAAACAGAAACCATTCCTGCTTCCTTGAAATGGGTGGGTTGGCTCAGAGATCATGTGAAGGAGAGCTGGCTTTTGAAATAGTGTTTCTTAGAAGCTGTTTGGTGGCACTGTTTTAAAAAGGCTAGTGACCTCCTGCGTTCACTCATATTCCCCTCCCCGCCCCAATTTGGAGTAAAGCAATGCAGTGCAGCTGAATTTAAGGAACTAATAAATTACGGTACAGGATGCAATAGAAGACAAAGTAAATATTTTGCATAGTTGCTACAGGTCTCTGCTATAGCTGGCTTATATAAGTGAATTTTCTATTTTTCTTTTGGCTTTCTATTCTATTTTTGAAAACTGACATTTGCCAACACTTGAAGAACTGGGATTTATCATTCCTGTCTTTTACTTTAGGGAGATGCGCTGGGCATAAGATTCTTTCTGATGTTTTCTAGCATTTTGTCTGGAGACCATAACTATATGAATCTTCCCTCAGTTACTGCTGTCAACTCTCTCAGAGACAGGGTCTTGAATTTCACACATAACATCTTCCCACGCATTGGTTACGTATGGCACTGTATGATTTTTTTTTGTGGTGCAGAGGCTAATATTAAGATGACTGGTACCAAAATTGTAACAATTTTGAGAGAGATTTTCTTTCTTTCTTTATGGTTGCAAAATTAATTTTGGTAACACACTTAAATTACTCTGTTAATATTATTATGTTGTTCCACAAAACACTAAAATATAAATTCAATACCATATAGAGGATGCTTAATAATCAAATAGCGGAAGTGTAGGTTGTGAGTGTCAAGAGAAACACCCACAGCATACAATGACAGAGATGTACTCCAACTATATCATGCTTAAATAGAGGCAATCACTGTCCAAAATAGAAATGTATCTATGTCCTGAAGTTATTTGTCAAACTGATCCCATCATACCCCATCCTTTCCTTCCACATACACAATAGGCTGATGCAGAGGCGGCTTTTGGGGTAGGCGAAGCAGGCGCACTCCTAGGGTCCCAAGCAGGGAGGGGCCCCATCACCTGCTTTGCCTACTCCAAAATCCACATCTGTCTTGATCAGC
The DNA here is from genome assembly GCA_007922175.1 of Pelusios castaneus. Lineage (NCBI taxonomy): Eukaryota > Metazoa > Chordata > Testudines > Pelomedusidae > Pelusios > Pelusios castaneus. The sequence continues at coordinate 30,028,360 of ML685755.1, read as the reverse complement.
AGCAGCAGGAAGAGGAGCTGGATCAGGGGGCTGGGGCCACATGAGGTTGAGCTGGGGCTGGAAGGGGAAGGGTGGGGTGGTGAGGGGGAGCGGGGGAAGCGGGGCCACAAAGGGGGACCCTGTGGGCCTATAGGGTCCCCTCAATGGGCTTTTGCCTAGGGCCCCCAAAGGCCGCCTCTGGGCTGATGTCTCCATATAAACCAGCCTGTCTGTCAAATCCCAGTCCCATTAGCTTGAGAGGAAGTAGCTCTCCCTATTATTTCCACATCCCTGATTTTTCTAGCCTATGCTCTTACTGCTTCATTTTTTAAAAGTAAAATGAAATAAAAGCCCTGCATTATGTGTCTGCCCTGTTAATTTACTTACAACGGAACATGGGAGTAGCTGGGTTTCTTAGGCCTTGATCCTACACATGATTCCAGAGGAGCAAACCAAACCCGTGCACTCATGGCATATCAGTTGTGGGACCAGATCCTTAAGAACATAAGAGCAGCAGGATTAGATCATGGTCTGTTTTACCTGGTGGCCTGTACTACAGCTGTGGGGGGAGTTCACAGAATGGAGTTATCCACCCCTTCTACTACTCCTATATTTTGGCAGTTTGAGGTTGGGGATCATCCCAAGTACTGGGCTGTGTCTGAGACCATCCTGGCTAATAGCCACTGATGAACCTATTCTCCTTGAATTTACCCAGTTCTTTTTTAATCAGTTATATTTTAGCTATCACAAGATTCCATGACAATGAGTTCTACTGGTCAGTTGTGAATTTGCATGAAAATGTACTTCCTTTGCTGCCTATTAATTTCATTGGGTGACACCTGGTTTGATCAGATGACCCTCCTTTAGCTCTTACTATTCTTTCTGTATTACCAGAAGACTAAGCATAAGCCTGCTGTCATTTAAAAAAAAAAAAAGCCCAAAGCGCAAACCATTTGATAAGACAGCTGGCAGGCACTTGTACTACAGTGATGAGTATGGTACCAAACCTTCATAAATCAGAAAATTTTATAATAAATAATAAATTTAACAGCAGCAAATTTGGATACTTTCAAAACAGCAAACAAATGCTAGCCAGTGATTTTCTAGTTCATATAATAAGGTCATGTATATAATAAGCAGCCAATTTCTGAGAATTTAGAAAAGGTGTATTAGAAGGTAAGGCCCTCATGCTAAAGTGTTTATTCCACCCATGATACTCCTTATGGCTCTGATATTGCAAAGACTTGTGCATGTGCTTAAAACGTATGCATATAAAAAGTCAGATTAAAGTTAACTGGATGACTCCTGTAAAGATAAATTTGTCATAAGTATTTGCATAACTAGGGTTGTATTTGCACAGTATGTTTACATGTTTACTGCTAAGCTGAATTTCTCTGTTTTCTTCTACTTTGATGCAAGACACTGAACAACCAGGAAATGATGAAAAGTGAACTTCAATATATTGTAAAAAGAAAAAAACAGATCACGTTTCCCCTGAATCTTCCATTTTAACATCCGGCCACAGAGTAGCAACAATGAGATAGAAGCTGCTAACATTGCTGCAAGTCTTAACAATAAACAGTAATCATTAACAAAAGTGTATTGAGAGAGAACTCAAAAAAATCCACAGAACACTCAAGTGATACAAGGACATAGTTATCCCCACTGTACAGGTGGAAAAACTGAGAAGAAATTAATGCCACATTTTCAAATTTGACCTTGTTTGGGGAGACTGGGGTTTAGTCCTCTATGGGCTTGATTTTTAGAGGCACTGAATAAACGCACACATCTTATTAACCTCAGCACCAAAGATGTGCAGATTCTGGTGTTTTACCCCACTGTAACTCTATTGACTTCACAAAAATTAAACTAAATTCCTCTTTCTGGCCCCACTGGTTCTCATGACTCAAGTGCACTGAAGTCTTTGGACATGAGGAACTGTTGCTTTGAGTGGTTGCTTCAGCGCAGTTTACTGGTAACTATACATTTCATCTTGGTGTGAAAGAAAAGCAAAGGAAAGAGAGAGCAAAAAGAAGAGGGAGTGGAAAGAGAGAGAATGGACCAGAGAGCACCTGCTTTCATAAGCTGCCTGCTTTATCCAAAAGAGTGCAAGGAAAGGATCCATTTGCCAAACAATATAAAACTACTACCTGTTTGATAATTCCATGTTACTAGGATTCATGTAAGCTTGAATTTGCAAAAGAAAAAGTCCATTAAAATAGCAAAAAGGGGATAAGCTGTTCCTAAAATCATCCTTTGTGAATGAACTATCAAGGGCAGACAAACATCAGAACGTAAATGAAACTTCCAATGTGGTGCTGTCCAACACCAAAGCAAGGAAATCCCCTGTCCCCCATTTAAATTTCTTGAAAGCCCCTAATGAACTGCGAGCAGTGGCTGCTGCCTCACTGATACAAAAACAGATTGGGAGAGGGAGTTGAATGGGTGAAAATTATGGCCCAAAATTAATAGGTGCAGGTGCATGCTCCTAAGTGGAGATGGGAAATTAGTGAAAGAAGAAAGTGGGTGACTGAGAGGAAACAGAAAATTTCTTTCAAACTTAGTATTTAAACACTTGTCAACCCTCTATCTGGGTCTCGCATACAAATAGTGTACTTATGACTATGTAGATCATTATGCCCATACATAGTGTTTCCTCCGAAATCTTCCACTGCTGGGAAGGTGCTCCTTGTGTAAGAGACCAGAGGTATATGGCCCACAAATCACATTGCTCCTCAAGGATTCACTAGGCCCACAGTGGTTCTGCTTTGGCTCTGTAGGTAATGTGGTTCAATTGCCACACTGCCACAGATCCCCCAACCAGTTCTTGCTATTGGAATCCACTTTTGTGGATTCCCCAATATAAATAAAGGCTCTGAAAGAAGTGCCTGAGAAGAGCAAATGGAATTAGAACTGAGACACTGGCCCAAATTATGGTTTCTATGGGTTTTTCTAGGGTTAGTTGTCCCTACTGATTTTGTTTGGACTTTTCATTTAAAAATGGCACTTATTTTGGATTAGGAAAAGAACAAAAACAAGCCTCTGAGTTCTTCTAGTCTGAAAGCATACATTATATTCTGTTTACATGAAAACAGGTCAAAAAGCACCTATCATCCCCTTAATGCATATGTGTAACTTCAGTTATTTGACACTGAGTGATATGGGTACTACTGAGGACATGAACGGTCTCCCAAGCATGCCATCAAATTATGTTAACTTTAGTGTTCCTTTTGTTGTTAGTAATGAAATTTTAATTTCATAGAAGGGGGAGCAAAAAAGAAAGTATCAGATGTAGAGCAATGTTCCTGTGTGCAGTGCTTGTATGATGCTACTTGAAAGAGCTCCTGAGAAATAGTCCACACTTACTGTATTAGGAAGTACAGAATTATGTTTCAAGAAATTAGTGCTATATATGTTATTATGCATTATGTTTCTGTCCTTCCCTATTGTGGCAACACCTATAAAAACAAGGGGGAGAGGTGGGGCGGTTTTGGTGGTTTTGAGGAGAGTTATGAGTCCCCTGCATGCACATCGTAGCAGCTAAGAGGGTTTGTTAGTGTGGTTTCTGCATGCTTATCAGTTATTTGCTTTGCACGTGTCTGTCATTTAGAAAGTTATTACGACAATCATGGATTTTATCCTATTACCTAATCCATGCTTCATACCTTTTTCTTTTCACGCTCATCTTGTGTTTGCTACTTCTCCAGTGTCCTTCACTTTCTGGTCTTGGAACAAAATGACATTGGGTAGTCACACCATACATTGGCTCATTTATTCTTGTTCCATCATACAGTCTCCATGTGTTTATCTTTCTGTTCCATACTGATTCTTCCTTTTCCAAATGATAGCTGCTGGCTTGACACTCTGGGGCAGATTATCCTCTCTCTCACCCTGGTATCAATCAGTATTTCCTCTTCTGAATTGCTGGAGCTGCACCAGATTACTGGTATAAAAGCAGAGTGAAGGTGAGGTGAATGGGGCCCAGTGTGTGTGAGAATAAATATTCCTGGAACATGAAAAGTTTCTCCAAGCTAGATCATAACTTTGGGCACAGACCTGCGCATGGAATGGTGGCTAGACTATCCCCTGCGGATCCTCCAAAGGAGCTGCTCTGAGAAGTGCTGTGACTCAGACTCCACTCTGCATCGCAGTCCTCCCGTTGTGGAGGGCATTGTCATTTCCTTCTGCTCTACACCGTATAGCCCTCTTCGCACCTGCACACTGCACCTATGGTCAGGGTAACCACAGAGAGGCATGAAGGATGTTCTGCCTCCATCTTACTTCCTTGAGCCAGTGCGCAGTCCACTTCAAACTCTCAGGCCAGCTCACCTCACAGGTTTCCTCACGGACTGGGGACCTGCTCATAGACTCTAAGGTCGGAAGGGACCAATCTAATCAAGCATTTGGGCAAGTCACAACAGCCAGTCAAGAAAAAGTTCTCTAATAACTGTAGGACTTGGCACTGCTGTCAAGCCGAGCTGCTGCAAGCACTGAGGGACAGCATGGCCCCTTGTTTCTCTCAGGTATTAGTACTCCTGCTACCTCTTTCTCCTGCCCCATTCCCTCCCAAACACGTGCATAGGACTGCACTACGCCTGCAGCACTCAGCCTGATGCATTCAGAGCTGGCTGGGGATGAGCAGCTCCCTCAGCCCCCAGCACCTGGAGCTCCCAGAGCCAATCTCCTCGCAGGCCTGGAAAGAGACAAGTCATTCTTGCACCTTTGTGTACAGTGACCCCTGAGATACAAGAAACTCAAATAAGACATCGCTTTCCCCCCTTCCCTTCTTGCCAGTCCTCCAGCCCATGCTGTGGGGTACTGCTCCTTTGCTGTCATCCACTCCTCCCTCAGGGCCTGTGGCCCACTCTGCAAGCAGCAAGTGAAAAGGGGTAGGAAGCAGATTTTGAGCAACTTTCCCACACCTATAATTTTACTGTTCTCTCCCAGGTGCTTGGCGGGACAATTGGATCACAGTGTGAAAGTGACATACCAGACCTACACAGTGTACATGTTAAGCTGTCTAGACAGAGGAATATCTCTAAAAGAGAAAATACATGTAAAGAGCGAGAATACCCTGCAGAAAATACCTGCTGTGAGAAGTGTGAACCTGGTAGGTATCATTTTAAGAGAATTTATTGAAAAATAGAGGGGAGGGGAAACGGCTACCTGCAGAACCGCTTGCTGCTCAATAAATGCATGTTGTACTTCTATTGGGACACAGTGCAATAGCCTATCTCTGCCCCACTCCCTCCCCCACTCCAGTGACAGGACTACATTGGCTTCATATATTTATTCAGAAATCTCTTGAGCACTGAAAACTGTACTCTGTGAATTAGTCTCTAACCTTCTTGCATTTAGACTGTTTTCTGAGAGGTGTACCTAGTTATTCCATGCTAGTCACATGATCTGTTCCAAACCCAGCGAGGTAATGCAGAATCTTAGAAAACACACTTAAATTACTGAGTTAACAGTAACTTCCAATAGATTTTTTTTTTTTTTAAGTGCTGGTACTTGGCCACAGTCCTGGGGCCACCACCAGCAGTAGCAGGAGCTGAAGCCACATCCCTGTGGGGAAAAAAAGGTGCCGGTACTCAGTACCCCTGAGTACCATCACAAAAAAGCCCTAGATTTCCAACAATTCCATGCCAGTTACTTGGACCCATAGAAAAGCATTGTGATAGTTATATGCACAGTTTTGGAGGTAGTAAAAAATGAATTCGTGCTCTTTTTTCCCACATGTGTGAATATGTATTTTCATTGAAAGATCACTTTGGTTAGTAAATTTTCCTTCTTGTTTACAATAATTAGAGTTTTAAATCCAAGCTTGCATATGCTACATTACCAGAAAGACATACATGGATACCTATGCATCTGATTTGTCTGTAGCATGTAGAAAATGTTGATTCTGTCATTATTCATAAAGTAGAAATTTTAAGAGATGATGAGAAAGAGAATCAGAAGCAGATCATCCAGCTGACCACTTTTAGATGTAGATACTGCAACTTTCATTCTTCTTTTTGCATTTTTTACAGGTTCATTTAAACATCGTGATTGCACACAAGGCTCCAGAACAAATTGTACACAATGCACGGAAGGGTTAACATTCATGGATTATTTCAATTCTGAGACTAAATGTAGAAGGTGCCAGTCATGTGACACTACATTTGGTATGTCTATAAAATAGCAACTTAGGCAACAAAAACTTTCCATAGGACTAAACTGAGGAGTTACTGCAAACACACAGGCCTGGTGTGTTTTAAAATGGACACACACGCCTATGACACAGAGACACCATCTGAGAGAACATAAATCTGTTTCCACTTTAGTTCTCTGCTGAAGCAGGTTTGCAGTTGCTGCTTCTCAAACTTAGGTCACTTCTCTTCTGTGTTCGACTGAGTGGTCTGTCAAGACATGCTCAATTGATCTACAGCTTGATGCTGTAACTCTAGCCCCATAACTGACTGACAGTAAGTTGACCGGTCGGCATTTCCGGTTGCCTTAGTGCAATGTATAGGGGAGGTAAGTGGGGATTAGTAAGGCATCTGGAGATATGCAAGGTATTTTCCATACCTTGCATATCTCCCATTGTTGGCCACCGAAAAGTGCAGCGAGTATAGACTAGGGCTCAGAGATGCTGCAGAAGCAAGACATAGTAGAAATTTGTGCACAATATAAAAGGGATGAGAAACCCCAGTTGGCTGAGGATGTGGCCACAAGTTACATAAAAAAAGTTTCCAATAAGAAATTGATGTTTTAATATTAATTAATTTAAACTTCATTTTAATTTTACTGGAGGCTGAGGACCCTACAGTGTTTTGCACCTGATTGTGTCTTGTCCTCTGGCTTTGCAAGTGTGTGAGAGAGCGCAAGGACCCTCTCTTGCAGCTATCCTTCAACCCTCAGTGGTTGCTGAAATTTGCATTTTTATGTGGTGGAGGGTGGGGCAGGTTTGGTTCCAGCAAAGGGCCTTTTCTTTTAATATCTCTTGTTATACTACCCCGGTCCCCACTCACTCTCTGAATGCCTGCCTCACTTGAGACTCAAACTGCTGTCTGCTAAAGACAGTTATTTTTTAAGTCCCCTTCACATGTACATGTGTGATTGGTGCTGTATTACTGTATGGGGATCCTTTGCTGTTAGAAGAACGCTGCAGTCAGATCAATCTTACTGGCCAATAGTGGATAAAAGCTGACTTTAAATAGCAAGATCTTACTAGAAGAAAACTGACCTGGCTCAAACAAAGCCAAACAGAATGACTCGGCACAGGCCAATTTGTCCATTTTACCCAATGTCCAGTCCAGGGAAGTAGATAGATATCAGGAAACTTCGCCAAGGGCTGATGCCAGCAAATGGTGCAGGAGCTGCACAAGAAACCATTACGGAAGTGGCAACTGTGTGTACTGGAGAGCAGAACCTTAATTATGAGAAGTGCCACAGAATAATGAAAGAGAAAAAAAATCTGCCAATATTTTGTAGTTCTATATATTAGTCCCCTTCCGGAAAACCAGTGCTTATTATCAGCTTTTTTTTTTTTTTGCTTTTTTTGGGGGGGAGGAGGGGGTTTGCTAGCATGGGATTCCTTTCCTCCCTTCTCTTCCCAAATATACCCCAATAAGAAGCAGCATACAGAAAACAACATGGTGATGCCTTTCCTTATAACTAGCTCACATTGATGCATACAACAATTTAGCTAACGCACTTGGCATGAACATAGCATTTACTAATTGTGCAATAAAATAATTTGAATACCTTCTAATTGTAAAAAACTCTTTATTTTAGGTTTGGAAGTTGCAGAAAAGTGTATCATAACTCAGAACACAAAATGCAGGTGTGCCCAACACCACTATTGCAATTCTTCAACCCCATGTAAACACTGTGAGCAATGTGACGAGTAAGTTTGGGGTATTTATTATTTAAATATTCAAATAGTTGTTTAATGTGAGTTAGCCAGGCTCAACCAGTTTTTCAATCTTAGTATGGCCTCTAATGCTTTGTTTAGTTTAGACTAGGAATAAAAGTACTAAAATTGAAAATCTCACTTAACATCAACAGAGAGTCAAACACCTTTTAGCTTCATTTTAGTGGTAAGTTATAGCCTAATAAGGTTTTTGGTTGAGTTACGCTAGTTCTACCGAGCTAATTCAATTGGTGGAGGGGGAGGGGAGAGTACAGTTTTCCTAGTGTAGACAAGGCCTAAAACAATATCGGTCTCCATTTGCTTGCATGGTTATCATAGCTGTGTGCAAATATGCATTAGAATGCATAAATCTGCACACACTTTTACTTACTTCCAGTCTGAGTTTTTTTGGCTTTATCTCTGTCTTCTATGAGGGTGGATAGAAGATTGTTCCATGATGGGAGGTTATGAAAAGAAGGGTTGAACGGGTGAGGAAGTAGAGTTGGAAGGCCTGGCAATACCAGAGGGGACAGTCTATAGAAGACGATAACTTCAGGGAAAGCAGCAGGTGCCTTTTATAGGATTCTCTACCAGATTCCCTTGGACTCGTACCTCTAATCTCCTTCCTAGGAAGTGATTTTAGGGAGACAAGATGGGGGAGGTAATATCTTTTGGTCCAATGAAGGATAATACTTTACCTATCTTTTCTGTCTGATATTCTGAGACCACCAAGCTACAACAACAGAGCATACATCTCATTCTAGTCACAAAGCTATCTTTATTGCATAAAGAGTTGGTATTCCTTCATTCACTGCACAAATTATTTTCCACCTTAAATTTTGACTGAAGATATAAAACCCTCAGCATTTTGTTAGTTTTTTTTAGTCTCTAATTTTGGTCCTTGTCACACACTGACTGCATCCCACACTGGGATCAGGGCAGAGTGAGAAATGTGTTTTCGTTCCTATTCATAAACACTCATATAACCCTGGTGCAATGGTTAACTCTGTATGTCTACACTGCAATTATACAGCTGTGGCTGGCCATGGTAGCTGACTCCGATTCAGAGGGCTCAGGCTAAGCAGCTGTTTAATTGCAGGGTAGAAGTTCGGGTTTTGGAGGGAGCCTGGGCTCCAGGACCCTCCCAACCAGGGCCATCCCGGTGGCGGGGGTTGGGGGGGAGTTGGCGAGAGGGACAAGAGGGGTGACCATCCCAGGTGCTGTGATTCTGTGGGCCCTGTACTGCTCCCCCCACAGTTGGATTGCTCCCCGCTGCCTTTGACAGCAAGGGAAGGGCCAGAAGGGCAGATCTAGGCCTCTGGGCTTGCAAGCCCACCCCCAGGGTGGAGCGGGAAAGTAAATGCTGGTCCTGAGACCACCCAACCCATCTCAGGACAGCCTGCCCTGCCCCCAGGGGCGGAGCAGGGGCACAGAGCCTGGACTCTGGGCCAGCCCTGCCTCACCCCCAGGACAGAATGCAGGGGAGGGGGCCGCACCAGGCTGATTGGCCCTGGGCCCTGCTCCCACCTCACAAGGTCTTAAAGTCCAGGCACAACCTGACCATCTACATAACAGTTAAATAACCCCTGAATCATCTGGAATAGGCCAGCCTAGGGTGTCTAATTACAGCATAGACATATCTCTGTTTCCTGCTGTATGAGTGTTTGAGAGATCTCTTGTGAATAAAGCCAACATGCTTTTCAATTCTATCAAGGCATGCACCCCCACAACCCACCCCACTATCAGCAAGTGTAGGCAATTGTGCTTTTGGTATTGGGCACCTCTTTCGGTATTAGGCTGGCTCATATGTTTTATCTTGAGGATGGTTTATGGTTTTTTTGCATTTCACTGGGTTTTATCATGGTGTAGAGCACCCTGAGAAGCTCGTCAGGCCACATTGGGCACTCTGTAAATAATTGTATTAACACTATTTACATTATGACTCAAGCCTTGTAGGAAACTGGACCAAGAATCCCTAGAAATTAACATTAATACCTTTTGGGGGTGCAGGCTCCAGTGACACTTCCTCTTAAATTCAAAACATCACTAACCTTGCTATAGTAAAAGCCCGGTGGGAATAGGGTCCTAGATAGCTTTGCCTTCTTTTTGTGATATTGTGTGGTTTATGTCTTTAATACATTAATATTTTTCAGTTGTAGAAATGGTGCAGTTGAAAAAGAATGTACCCCGACTACAAATACCATATGCAAAAGTAAAGGTGAATTATTTATTCTCAGTATCTGTCCAGCTAGATGGAGTTAGCTAGATACAGGGGAACCAGTTATATGGTGAAGATCAGCTTGTGCACGTCAGGCCCATGGTGGAGGCAGTATGGCACTGCAACACTCTATACTGTGCTTCGCAGGGACACCTGGTAGACCCACTGGTCAGCTTTGCTGATTGGTGCAGCAGCATCATCCCTTTTAGAGTGGCTTGTAGGTTGAGGAGCAGTTCCTGTGGGCAGGAGAAAACTGGAATTTTTTTTTGCTTTGCCCTGGGCACAGGGATGCACGAGCATGCACATCCACAAGGGCCTTCCACCATCTGATCTAAATGATCCTGTGAAAGATTCCAGGTGTGCTGTTTTATTGCATGGGTTTTCTGTGCTTGGCCTTCTGTAAATTTTACAATGCTCTAAATTATCAGGAAACATCTGGTGGATCTATCTGGTTGGAATCATCGCAGTCGCATCACTATCACTCGTAGCAGTGTGCTGCTGTAAGTTAGTCTCCTTTGACTACTCACCTGCTTCGCTAATCATAGTTCTCCTTTAGGTGCCCCACACCAGCCCTGATACATACTCTGTGCTGGTTTTTAAAACCCTTTGAATTGGTGTGTTTCAGACAAGAAAAAACGGAAGAACTTTGATTTGAACAAGCAAGAGCCGGATCGGGTTGTCCACAGACCACACATCTCTGTTGTAGGTATCGCTGGTTAGCATGGCTGAAATTCAGCATGGAAGCCACTACTAGCCCCTCTGCACTACTTATGTTCACATTGGGAGGGTGTAGATTGTGGAGAAAGAGAAGCCCCTGTTCTCCTTTTACCCTCTGGCTTTGTGAGAGTAAAGTGAACTTCCCAAAAGAGAGAGACACGTGGGGAGCAGGGACTATTTTTTGCCAAGTAAATACCATGATTTGTCCTTGTGCTTCCGATAAGCAGTTCTAAAAAGTCTTTTGTATAGTACAGTGAAGAAGAAGAGGAAGTTTTCAAACCAAACCAGTAAAATCTTATTAAGGTTTACCCTTTCTGTCCGAGCCACACACACCAGCTAGGAAGTAGTCAGGGGTTTTATTTAGATCATTCGTCTCTTGCTGCTTGAGTTAGAAGTCTAAGCTTTTACCACCGTAATAGTCCTATGGGTGAACATGCATTGTTCCTTAGGGGGAAGAGGCTAGTAGAACATTCCCAGCCACTGAAGATAAGTGAGGACAATGTCATTCTGCTGCAACTCTCTCTCAAGCCCCTTAGCGCACTTACAAACAGTATAGAGGGGCACTGTTCACCTCTATGGCTGAAGGACAGTTACAGCACTGAGGAAGGAGTGTGAGAATGGGAGTGAGAAAAGGTTTCTACAGAGGACACTGGGAGAAAAAAAAATGAAATGGATTTGTTGGCCTGATTCACTAGAGTCGGATCATTACAAAAACATGCAAAAAGTGTCCCCAACCTTGCAGGGGGAAAAGGAGTGAACTTAATTTCTCTCCCTCTCCTCCCCCCCCAGATACTTGGCTGTAGGGTGCAGACAAGAAGGATGTGGGGGAAGCTAACTTCTTAAAGCAGCATCTGTCTTCAGCCTAGCAAGGAGCTCCTCACTTGAGAAAATCATTTCTCTCCTAAAGAATGTTCCAAACAACAATTAAGCAAGTTTCATAATATTCAGCATTTTGCATAATTTGATGTTCTAAAAAACTTGGTAGTGGGAATACAACCCCCCCATCCTCCACCAAGTACAAAAGAGAGTATACCACTGAAAAGAGAAGATGGGAATATAAGTGAGAAAAATAAATAACCAGGAAAAGTAGGGGAAGAAGGGGATACTCTACCATTGGCAAGACCTCCTTTACTTTTTCCTTTATCTATTTACAGGAAATGGAGCCCCTTATGTACACAGGTATGAAATTACATTTTCTTTTCTCCATAGGAATTTGGAGTGTAATGCCAAGTCTGTCTCTGTTTCGAAGAGCTGTCACTCTTTACTGATTTGTAACTCTCCTTATTAAATCAATATCTGCTGGGGAATCCAGCACTTTTAAAAATCAATGAGTTGTGCCACAGTAAAATCAAAGAAAATTTAGGGGCTGCAGGCCTTGTTACTTGAAGCATGTTAGAAGGAATTAGTTATTGGAAAATCTGAAATATTTCTGCTTGAATAAGCATCCAAATGTCTTCCTACTTGTTAAAAATGGGAGTCTATGCAAATTTTTGGAGACTTCATCCTACAGGAGATTCTACCTAGGAAACCAACTACTGATTCAGTAGATCTACTGGCAATATCAAGTATTCAAATATTCTAATCTCCTGGATTCTGAGGCTTCCAAAGCCTAAAGCATTCACCTTGTATTGCAGATTATGTAGTACAGTCACCCAGAGAGGCCAGAAGATAGGCTTCTAATCTAGATACCAAATTTTTAAGTGCAAGCTATGGCAGTATCATTGTGGAATGGTTCACATCCAAGCTAAGAGGATGTCAGAGGCGCTTGTCTGCTTGAAATGACCTTCATAAATTCGGTGATGGAAGGAAGGAAAGGAGAAAAAGGTCCTACAGAAAGATCTGAGCACTGATTTCAAGTCAAAAGGAAGGGGATGTGTTTCCATACCTTTATATTTGAATTTTCTAATGTAAGGGAATGTGTAACATGTAGACCCATTCCTATTACAAAATCTTCTGTAAAAGACTACAACTCCCCCTCTCATTTAGGCTTGAAACTTCATCTGTTTTGGATAGGGAAAAAAAGTTAAAATACAAGAAAGGTCAGTAAGAAACTCGTGCCATGAGTGTTTGTTTTCAGATGTTGTTTGTATTTCCAGATGTTGACCTGAGCACTCACATTCCTGTTATAGTGGATGAGATGACGTTACAACAAGTCAAGTCTTTCATTCGGAAACAAAAAATCCCAGAACCTGCCATAGAGCAGGCCCTCCAGGACAATTTAAATGATTCAACTGAGCAGAAAATCAAACTCTTCCATATCTGGTATCAAGAACATGGGATGAAGGGGGCTTATGGAAATTTGATCAGCAGCCTGAGAGAATTAAAAATGCGTGCTATTGCTGATAAAATTGAGAAAAAAATAGATGTGATCACTTCCAGCACTCAGGACAATGGAAAATCAAATGTGAAGACTGCTGAGAAAAGCAGTGCCCATTCTGATGGACATTTAGAGCCATAATGTGCAGTCAATGAAAAAATATTTTTAAACACAGTATTATGTTTGTTGTAAATAAAGCTTTCAAATGCTGTTTCCTTCTGCAGTTCTACCTGATTACACAAGAGAGAGTGAACAAACATCAAGGCTAATTTCTGGAGATGCACCAACGTGCAGTTCAAAAATTCAAAGCTTTTCATATTTGCAAAGGACTGCAAACACAGATGCTGGAGAGCGTTCTCCAAAAAAGCCACAGTCTAAGAGTGCATGCAGAGAACTCACGATGCTTGTGTCACAGCCACAAAAACTAGTAGTCAGTCAACATTCTGGAATAAAAATGTAGCTGAAAGATTTATTGTCCTAGACACTGGACAACCTTTGTGTTAGGTAGGCTGAAATTATGGTTTATAGCTATTTTTCTTATTAGTGTAATGTAAGAATAAACTCTGGTGTTATGTTTATAAGAATATTTTCAACAAAAACTTAGGGGGAAAAGTTATTTTAAAGTAATCAGGAAATAGATTGACATTTTACTCACAGGGGAAGTCCCATTCATAGTCATTGGGGTAGTCACTTGTAAGCATGAAGAATATACTTGTTTTTATAGTTTAAAGAGTACTTTCCATTGTGAAAACATATGGCATGTACATAGTTCACGAATGGTCCCAAGCTAACTTCAGATGCATGGGTGCAGCTTCCATTGCCTTCTACTGTAATCACAATGGTCCCTTCTAGCCTTAAAGAAATTCACAGAATAAAATGGGAGCTGTGCCTGTATAGCTGAAGGACAACCGGGTCCTTGATTTTTAAAAGGTCTGTCATACCAGTTGTGAGCCATCTAAGACCCCAGTATTTGATACTGGCTTTTCTAATGCACTGATTTACAAGAAGATTAAGTAGCAATAAAAGAAGAGCTTGAACGAGTGTATGGTTCTTTTCTTTAATTTGTGCAAATTGGCCTATGACAGCCAAGTTTCAAGATTTCAGATTCCAGGTGTTGGTAAGCCCCAAGAATGAAAAGTAAGAGCTCTGTTCAGCTCAGGACAATATGAAGCCCAAAAAGCTGTGCACCAGATCAATTTAATCAGGAGGCCTCGGCTGCCACATAGTTTATCCACCGCCAAAAGAATGTAGGGAACTGCAGGGCTACTCTGGAAAGGGAAAGTTAATCTGCAAACCTATGTTAGCATCCTATGTCCTATGCACCAAAATTTCTTGTACTGGACCAATTTCCTTTTCTTCCTTTTGCACCCAAGTCCCTTCTATAACGCCAAGAGGAAGTGAGGTGCACATATTTGCTTCATTGTATTGCATCATTTGTCCATCACATTAATTTTCTTATATCCAGGTTCAGCTGGCTTTAAAAAAAAAAGCAGCTACCCTGACTGCATGAAGAGAAGTCTCCCATCTCTCATGTCTCCTGTGCAGGGCTCTCCCTTACCACTGATGTCCGGGAACTGTTTTTCCCCTCTCCACTCACTGAATCCATGTATCTAAGTGGTAGGCTCCTGAAAATATTCAGCTTGATGAATGCTGCTCTTTCTCCTTATTAAGCTTTTCCCACCATATGCTGCCTAGTTTTTTCTTTGACTCATCAGTCCTCTAGCAGTAACTGCAGCCCATGTTAAGGAATCAGGGGTACATTTGTCATACTCAGTGCATCCGACCCTCCTCCTGTGAGCCAGATTGCCACTATATACAAAGAGCATGGATCTGATTCTCCACTAGGGTGTATCTTGTGCCTTTGCACTCATTCACAAGTGGTTACAGTGATTGTAAACAGAAGAGGAGCACTTTGCCCAAGTGTAAATGACCACATGGGCATTGCAAGAGAAAGCAGCGTCAGGTGCCTGAGTCAACTAGACAGCAAGTTGGAGCATCTGTGTATCACTGAGATCAATATCTGGTATTAATGGCCATGCTACTAGTGAAATACAGCAAATCTTCTGGATTCTGAGGGGGGGTGAAGGAAAGTTTGGTCTGAATAGTTCCCAGAGCTAAAGCCCAGGTTGTGTGAAATAGATAAATTTGAGTCTGAAATGAAAAGCAATCCCCTCAATAAAGTATATTTGAGAGATTTCAGCCATTCTTGGTTCTGTCCATAGAATTTTTATGGCTATAGAGTCTATCTAGTTTAGGATCCACAGCTACATCTCATTTCATACATGGAACATGCATGCTGAACTTCTGGAAACTTGCTGATATGTGGAACAAGTCTACAATCTCTGGGCCATGCCTATCCATATAAAATGACCAACAACCATGTATGAACACCTATGCCACGCTGCAGGCTGAGGGCCAAGGCAGACTGCCAGCACTCCCACAATCTTCCTCTCTCCATGGGACCCTCGAGTAGGCCTTTACTAATGGCAATTGTAGCTAGGAGACCAGTGATCTGATCTCACCGTTCCTGACGTGATCTGAAGAGTTGCTGGAGCTGAACTGACATGGGCTCACGCATTAGCAATGAGTAACAAGATTGCTTGCCTTTGTCTGTGGACAGATCTCATGCCCCTGAGGACTGATTGTTTCCTTCCCTGCCTGCAGCCCTTTTATACAGTTCTATTACCATGAAGGGGATGGAATGATCTGGGAATTCCCCAGTGCAGGGGTAGCATGGCTAATGTGGACTGGCCTATACTGCTACTTTTCTATGCAGTCCCTGTGTAGGTGAAGAACAAGAAGGGAGACAGTAGCTGAAAGATTCTGTAATCTGCCCCCACAGTGGTCATGCCAAACTCCTAGAGCAGACTAGTGTTAGGGAGGCACAACAGGACATATCTACATACTCTCCTCTTGGGCTTTATTCTGCCTTCACTTACCAGGAGATGCAGCACAGATTACAGCTCCCCCACTCGCCCCTGCTTTTATTTTTTGGACTGGTTGAGCCATGGGTACCCATTTCTTAAGGCTTCAGTGGTCAAACAGCTCATCCAGTTTGGAACAGAGGAGTCTTAAAATGCAGGTCCCAAGCCTCTTACATTTGTAGCAATGAAATCTAGTGTGAAATTTTGTTTAAATACAGTGGAATTTCCCAAACATGCCTTTCAGACAGACTAGTTAAAATAAAAAGCCCCTAAGGAGTGAGTCATATTTGCCATCTGAGAAGGCTGCAGATCTGAACCCAGAAATCATTGCATTATTTTTAATGGCACCATGATGTTGCCACAGACAAAGAGTGACTACAGTAGTGGGGCAGAGGTGGGGTTTCTAACAGTTATAGTTACAGCTTAAAGAACCTTTCATCCCAAAGGAGAATCGTTGTATCATGCACAGAGACAGCTGTTAAAATGCCTCACAGCATTGGGTAGTCCTCAGACAGGCCCAGGGAGTTCAAGCAAGAGCACCTCAGTGGAGAGAATGTTTGGAAAATGAAAGCTACTAAACATGGAAAGCTAAGAAAACTGAATGTGTGCGAGCTATAGACAAGCAGACAGGAAAAAGAAACCGAAACTCTGTACATACATATGGAGAAAGAATTATGAAAGGAAACTATCCAGGAAAACATTTGAACAAGAGGCAAACCTGTATTTTGGTGTTTAAATATGTGCTCTGCACAGTTTGTCTCCTCAGGAGAAACAAGTATTTGCAAAATCCTTACATGTACCCAAAGCTGCTACTAGTTTGCAAACCAGCTCTCCCCTAGGAGTTAAGAAATGAAGCACTGAGTATCTGTAAAGAGTCTTGAAAAAGTTATCGCTGTAAATGAGAAACTTTTAGTTCTTGCCTAAGCCATGCCTGCCAGCCGACAGGGCTAGGTACACCGATACTGGCTGGTATCTACATATGGATGTAAACCAACGCCTCCAGCAGAAACTTGTAGTATAGATGTACCTTTCAGTGCCACAGTGGTGTGCATTATGTGGCTTTGAAGGCAGGCTGCCAGTTTTGGACCATCAGGTTTCCTCTAACTCTGGGACAAGGTTCCGTTTTCACTATTCAACTAATTATTTTCTCTCTCTTTATCCAGTCTCTTCTACTCTTGTTTTTCATTCAGTTTCTGTACTCCTTCCAATCACTCTGCGAACTATTGTGAGTTGAGTTCAAATAAATTTAAAATACCATAAAGTAAAAGCCAGTAGATTGTTAAATGGAAACAAAATGCCATCTTTCCCCACCGCCACCAAGATTTATCTCCTTCAATGTTTGAGTCTTAAATTTAGTTGCCCACCAGATGGCAATGTGTACCAAGAGTATCCATACCAGTTATGCTAGACATCCTGCTCATCCTGTGACACGGAACCTACAACAATCCACTTCTTATGGAATTTGAGATAGTCTCCTCTTTGCACCCTCACTGGATAATACGCAAGGCATTCCATAAGCACAAAGTGCAGGTATGTTGGGAGAACTTTTCCTCCTCCAAGCTTCTCTCTCGAGGGAAGCTTTTGTCCCCAGATCTGAAAAATTTTCCTGATAATTCAGCTTAAATTTTGTTTTTAATTTCATCCCAAAGAAGCCCCAGAGCTTTAGTCTGTCACCTGTCCTTCAGGGAACTAATTGGAATTTGGCACGTAGGAATAATTTTTCAGTAGGATTCACTCTGCTGACTAAAAAATCTTGCTCAACTGGTAGAATTTTATGATCCTAGGACTGTTCTTCTAATCAGACTGCCTTGCACACCCTAAGTCAGTCTTCTTCCCCCTTCTTCATATTTGTGGACAGTCATATTGTCCTTCCCTGAGTCATCACCAAACCATGTTAAATCTATTCACTTCTTAATACCTCCTCATGAATCAATCCATGTAGGTCTCATTTTATTGAGCATTTTTGAGCTCCAAGTTGTCTACATTCATTTAATATAATGCTTAATTCTGTCATTGTTAATTGACTAATTACTCCTCAGTCAGCTTCCAATGGCTGACATCACCCCATTTTACAGATGAGGAAACTAAAACTGATAATACAATGATGCCCCCTAGCTGCCAAGCACAGCCCTGGCATAAGGGAAATTAGTGAAGAGAGGCAGCATAAACAGCTCTATGCCAACACCTTGCAGCCTTCAGCCCAGAACAGTGGGTGCCTGCTTTACATAAGAAATATCAGGTTTACATTTAAAAATAAAAAGTCTGGCCTTTCAGAAAGAAGGAATGTAGTGTTTTCCCATTTATTTACAACATAAATAAGTCCATCAAGTCAAGGTGTCTGCAAAGATCAGAGCTTAACAGAATCAAATTCCACAATTTTTACTATGTACAAGGAAATCTTGTATGCTACCCAGAAGTTTGGCCTTCTGAAATAAGGACATCTACACAGAACTGAATTATCCAACAGTGTCTGCTCAAAATGATCCAAATGCATCTGGAAAGGGCAGAGAGTTCTTTTTAAACCAAGAATAAAATTAACTGGTGTTTGAATGAAGTGGAGTGTGTAGTAAACAGGTTTAGTTAATAAATAAAATCACTTACTTTCCCATACATTTGCAGCCTTGAGTAATTTGGCATGTGGATAAATATCTCAATTGCCGTAACACCCCTGCATTAACAGACGAGTCTGTTGTACACATGTTATCTCAGCAGACTTCGTAATTCCAATGTTGTGCTGAAATCATAACTTCTGATGCAGTTTGGAAATATTTCTAATAATAAACACAGTGTGGGTTGCTGGGAATCAACCATTTTTGGTAAAAGAAAATGAAGTATTTCACTGCTGCTTCTGAAATGAAATGAAAACAAATTGAGTGTATTTGAGGATAGTTGGTACTTGACAGAAAGTCAAATTCTACCAGGTAATCAGTCTACCAGGCTCCTGTCACTTTCTCCATTTATGCATTGTCAGCAAGCCACAGGTTAGCAGCCAATTTCATGCACAAGTTACACAGCCCAGGCAGCTTACTAAACTAGCTTTTACTGAAGAGCTGTCCCTTGACTAGGGCCTGCTCAAACACGGCTGTCAGCCCAAGCCTTTCCAGACACTTCAGGGGAGTTGGAGCAAGCATCCTGCAGGACAGTTGGGGGGGGTGGTGCAATAATTAATTATTTTACCTGGTATTATTTAAGAAGTGCTATAGCAAGCACCTTTAACTAGATACAATGGAATTTCCCAAATAAGCACATCAGAAGGACTGGTTAAACTAAAAAACTCCTGAGTCAGTCATATTTTCCCCTCTGAGAAGGCTGCAGCTATGAACCTAGAATATTAAACCTAATAGTCATTACACTTTTCCTTTATAAACATGGCACCACACTCCCCCTTTGGGGTCTGAATTTTCCTCCCCTCTTGTTAAACAGACAAGTCCAGAGTCCCTTTGCTTCATAATCACCCATGCTCCTTTATTTACTGTGCTGTGCTACAAACAGTCCCTTCTTCACAGAAGGCCTCAGCTCATTCCAGCCCACAGCTCCTCTAGGCTTGCTTGGAGACTCAAGGTTGGTTCCCTTTTTCTGATTCCTCCAAGCAGCCTGTCTGTTTGCTGTGTCCACCTAATCCACACTTCCCTCTCTCAGGCCCCTGGAGCTGGCTTTATTCCTCACTGGGAATCCTCACTTATCTCATTAACCTGGGGCTTCTGCTTTGGCTCAGTGCAGCCACCTGCCACTTGTTCCCTTCATTCTGGGTCCTTTGAGCTTCCTCAGCACAGGCCAGCCCCTTGGGTGAGGGGTGACCCAGGCAATGGAGAGGATTTTTCACACTAGCTCTGCCACAGCTCTATAGAGTGAATATAATAATGGAGCAGTGGTGGAGTTCGTAACAGTTATAGTTACACCTTAAAGCATCTTTCACCCAAAGGATAATGGTTATATAATGCACAGAGGCAGCTGTTCAAAATGCCTTCACAGCACCGGGTAGACCACAGTTAGAAACAGATGGGGAGAGTTCAAGTGAGAGCATCACAGGATGGAACATTTGGAAAATGAAACTTACATCACATCGAAAGCTAAGAGAACTGAATGTGTTCCAGCTAAAGGAAAGCAAACAGGAAGGAGAAACTGAAGCTCTCTATACACGCATAAAGTGATTCAACATGTAAAGACAGAATTATGAGAGGAAACTGTCCTGAGGAGACAAACTGCAAAGCACCTATTAAACAAAAATACAGATTTGCATCGTGTTTAAATGTGTTCCTGGATAAACAGGTATTTTCAAAATCCTTACATATAGCCAAAGCTGCCACTGGTTTGAAAACCAGCTCTCTCCATAGGAGCTATGAAATGAAGCACTGAGGGGCTGTAGAGATTCTTTAAAAAGATATCACTGTAAATGAAAGGCCTTTAGTTGAGTGTGAGCATTTTGCAGTACCTAAGTCCATTCATGGTTCCCACCTTATGTGGCCATGAATAAAACCATTCTTCTGACTCCATGGGATAGGAGCTCTGTAGCTCAGCTCCGGGGGCTAAGAAATGGCCATTTTCCATAGCATGCTCTCCACCACAGCTTATGTGGCATTTTAGTGTGGAGATTTAATGCTCACAGTGCTTCAGAGAGAGGGCTTGGGAGCAAATTTGGGTGGAGGAGCCAATGAAAGGAGGAGCTGGTATTAGGAGAAGGCTAAGGGAGCCATCTTTCTACACGAATGGGTGAGGCTGGACAACCGCCCATAGGAACAGCTTCCAGGAAACTCAGGAATCACAGCATAGGGAGGCAAATAATACCTGCCTCCTAAACTCCTTGCACAGTTACTGGTGTGCTTGGGTTGTACCATGGGAAGATACACTATGACCTACATTTTGGAGATGGTGAGGTGAGAATTAGAAAGATGGAGGGCTGATTTCCACCAGTTTGGCTATTTTAGAGGACCAGTCTCCCATTTCTACCTCTTGGGACATTTATACCAAGTCCACCCCCATGGTATCTGTGCACCTTATATCATTACTGATGAAGTGGAATTTTCTCCCATGAAAGTTCATGCGATAAATAAATGTTAGTCTTTAAAAGTGCCACAGGACTCTGTTTGTTTCTCTGGAATAGACTAACATGGCTACCCCTTTGGATCTTATATCATTATGTACATCTGACAGGCAGTCTGCCCCTTTGTGTCTCTCTTCAATACCATGCACATGGAGATCGATTTCCCTCCAGTGAGCACTCTAAGAAAGCAAAGGTAAACGGCAGGTTTCCATCAAGCCCTGACATTTCTGTAACTCATGGGCATTCTGCTATTTTGGGTCAGGGACTCTGAAAGCTCTGGGCCCTGTCCCATTAGTCTCACTCACATCATGGACAACTCCATGATTTCTGTGGCCTGCAGCTCTCATGCTAAATTGCAGTGAGAGAGAAAGAATAAATCTCTCCAATCCCACACGCCAACCCTGTTGAGGATCATGAAGATAGGGAATATGACCTTGAATTGAATCCAGTGTTTGGTGAGGAGGCAGCATTGTGTCTAGCACTATGTCTACTGTTGGTGGTTTGTTGTGTCCATGCTGAAGCTAAAACACAGGCTGCATCCACACTGCAGTGTGTAGCTACATAGCAGGGAAAAGCTCGGGCAGAGAGGAGGAAGTGGGGAAAAACTGCAGTAGCTTCCCCCTTCTGGAGCCTTCACTGTGGCAACGGAAGGCAGTGGAGGAAGGTTCAGCCTTTCCTTACTGTCTGGACCCTTCTCCTGGCCATTCCCTGATTCAGGGAAAGGCTCCAGCCGTGGGACGTGGCACTGCTAAAAACAGTGGAGTAGACCTGGAGGTAATGCATGGGGAGTGGAGCAGGGCACCAACACACTTCAGAAGTGTCTTTACTCTACTTGTCTAAGCCATGCCCCACAATCTAGATGGCTTGGTACCCCCATGCTGGAGGGGGTATACACATGTATGTACACCACATGCTGCCAAAAGAAGCATGTAGTGTAGATGTACCCTGCCGTGTCACAGTGGTGTGCATTATTATGTGGCTTTGAAGGAAAACATACGTTTTTGGACCAACTGGTTTCCTCTTACTCTGGAACAAGGTAAAAAGTTTAGTTCTTATTATCTAACTAGTTATTTTCTAGATCTCAATCCAGTCTCTTTTACTCTTTTGTTTTTCCTTCAGTTTCTGTAATTTTTCTGACCACTCTGCAAACTATTTTGATGCTACACTGAGTTAAAATATACCATAAGGAAAAAGCCAATTTTCTGTTATTTTTGTTCAGTGGATCTAAAATGCCATCTTTTGTCAGACACCTAACACTTATTTCCTTAAATGTTGAAAAGTGCCACAGGACTCCTTGTTTGTTTTGCTGACCTAGACTAACACAGCTACCCCTTTGGAATTCCTTAAATGTTTTAAACTTAAATTGAATTGCCCACTAGATGGCAATGTGTAATGATACTGGATTTCCTGCTAATTCTGTGACCCTGCAACTACAAAACGAACAAGGGCTACGTCTACACTGGCAAATTAGTTCAAATTAAGGAGGCTTAATTCAAACTAACTAAAGCCATGGCTACACTAGGCTTTAGTTAGTTCAAATTAAGGGCTTCCTTAATTCGAACTAATACATTTGAATAGGGTATTCGAACTAAGGGGTTAATTCGAACTAACTAGTTCGAATTAACCAACATGGCCATGTTAATTCGAACTAATTTCCTAGTTTGAATTAACCGGCCATTGAAATGAATGGGGATCGCTAATTTGAGCTAAGCAAGTGCTTGCTTAGTTCGAACTAACATTCCAGTGTGGCCATGCTAGTTCGAATTAAGCTAATTTTAGCAAGTGTAGACATAGCCAAGGAGTCCTGACGCACTTTTAAAGAATAACAAATTTATTTATCGCATGAGCTTTCGTGAGAGAAAATCTCACTTTGTCAAAGATCAACTCCTGCCTGATAAACTCTGAGACACTTTTTTTCAACCCCCCCTCCTCCCCCCAAATGGATAATACTTGAGGAATTCCACAAGCAAACTGTGCTGGAATATCTGTAAGTTCTCCATCTTCAAGTGTCTGATGAATTGGATTTGTTAGTCTTTAAAAGTGCCACCAGTCTCTGTAAGTGCTGGGTTTGTGGGAGAGCTTTTCCTCCTCCCACAAGCTTTTCTGTAGCAGGTAGGATATGTTCCCACCATCAAGAACTTTTCCTGATATTCAGCTTGTTTTCTTTTTAAGTTCATCTTATTGCAGTGCAAGTGCCTTAGGGCTAGTTTACATTAGAGAGGCTTGTGGGCAAAAGTCAGCTTTTGTTGACAAAACAGTCTGGGTATAAACAATGCAATCACGCTCCCACCTCTCCAACCGGCCCCTCGCTGACAAAACTGCCATTTCTTCCGACAAAATAAAACCACTCTACAAGTGGTAGAGATAGGACTTTTATCAGGTTAGCTAGGGTGAACCAGTGTCATCCCCTTCCCTCAGTGGTGGGTTTGTCATTCTTGTCAATTTCAGAAATTGACAAGAAAGCCGGAGAAGCTGTTTCCACTCCTGGTTGGGAGCCAGAGAAATCCAGGCTACTGCAAGCCTGGATGACTGAATCCCATCTCCCAGCTGCAAGCCAGGTGGGAGAAGCCGCAGGGAGCTGGGCAGCCTTGTCAATTTCCATGACTGGGAGGCAAAGGGAAGGGAAGCAAGTGGCTAGACCCCAGCTCCTGGCGGTGAGAATCTGAGTCCTGAAATTGACAAGGCTACTGGATCCTGGTGCAGAGCACGTGGGGGGAAGATGGGGGGAGAAGTCAGGGCAGCTGGACCCCATGCCCCAGGGATGAGTAATGCCAGACTGCTTCCTCCTGGCTCCTAATGGTGAACCGAGATCGGAGAAGCCCAGGCCAGGCTGCTGTGGTCTTAGGTCAGTAGAAGGACTCCCAGTGAGGGCGCACTCCACCAACACGAGGGCAGTGCGGCTGTAAATCAACACGTATGATATGGACTTATCTTTTGAGCGTAGACAAGGCCTTAATCTGCCAGCAGTCCTTGGAAGTCAGTTGGAATTAGGCATGTAGGAATAGTTTTTCAGCAGGATTCACTGTGCTGACTAAAAGATCCTGCTCGACAGATGGAATTTTACAATCCCAGTACTGTGCTTCTAATCACATCTCCTTGCATGCCCTAAATAAGTCCTCTCCCCCTTCTTTGTACTTGTAGACAGCTTCATTGTCCCTCCCTGAGCCATCACCAAGCTAAGTTAAATCTGTTCATTTCTTAATATCTCTTCGTATAGGAGATAGGTCCCTCATTTTTATTGAGCTTTTTTGAGCTCCAAATTGACTGCATCAATTTAATGTAATGCTTAATCCTGTCAACTGACTAATTACTCCTCAGTAAACTTCCAAAGGCTGACACATCACCCCATTTCACAGATGAGGAAACCAAAGTAGATGGAACAAACAAGGAGTCCAGTGGCACTTTTAAAGACTAACACATTTATTTATCGCATGAGCTTTCATGGGAGAAAATCCCACTTCAATGATGCCACCTACCAGTCAAGCACAGCCCTAGCAATGGACTTATGTAGGTGCTGATACGTTTTCTTAAATGGTGGCCTTAATGCATGTAGCACAAGGCAGAGTTAAGCTTGTGCATGCTCACTTGCTTGTATTATTTCTCAGCTCTTCACTGCTTAACCATTTAATGTCTCAACTGTCATTTTTACAGGTCAAAGTAAAATTCTATAAATCAGGATTTTTTTGGCTGGACACCATTGGAATCTCTGTCCTGTGCAAAGGAAGGAGACCATAAGGACTCAGTGGCTATGTCTACACTTGCTAAAATTAATTTGAATTAGTTAGTTCGAACTAACTAATTCTAGTTAGTTCGAATTAGCTTAATTCAAACTAGAAAAAGTTAGTTCGAACTAAGCAAGTGCTATTCATGGCACTTGCTTAGTTCGAATTAGCGATCCCCATTCATTTCAATGGCCGGTTAATTGGAACTAAGAAATTAGTTCAAATTAACATGGCCACATTGGCTAATTCGAACTAGTTAGTTCGAATACCCTATTCAAACTTCTTAGTTTGAATTAAGGAAGCTTTGCTATCATTTGGCTGCCAATCTCTCATTGAGTGATCTGGGCCTAATTGACTTAAGTGGCATTGCAGAGAGTAGCAAAAATGACTTATTGTAAGTTAATTATTACACCATAGGGATTTTGAATTTCCTAGCTCACCAACCCTGTTTTGTTCCTAATGAACTAATTGTTCTTTCTTTGCAATGAAGCATTATGTAGGATATTAAATAGGAAATAAGGTTTTGTAATGAAAGGGAAGTTCAAGATTTCTATTTGACAACAAAAAGATTAAAGACTAGGAACAAAGAATGCTAAAGATAGTCTCTGGAACAGGAAACAGGTCGAGAGTCTTTCTTGTTTAAAGCACAGACGGACAGTGTCTTAATCCAAAAGTTACCAGTTAATTTGAATGTGCTAATCCAGCTGTCCTTCCAGTAAATTATATTTTGTCCTTTAGTTGTATATTCCTGAGACTTGCTACTTAGTCCAAGTCATAGTCAATAATGCACATGTAAGAACATGGCATTCTTTCCCATGTCCTTTGCAATTCATGAAGCTTTTTACACATTTCATCTCCACACCTTTTATTTTTTCTAATGATAAATCAGTTATATTCAATTCAGCTCAAACATGTGCAAAGGCTAACTTTTTATATCTGATCTTAAACTGTACAGCTACATTGGTTCCTTCTTATTAAACAGTAATACAGTCCTTGTCAGGTAAGTAAATTTCTTCAGAAGAGCTTCACTGATGATTAAAGATAACATTTGCAAAAGCAGAGAAGTGACTTAGGAGTCCAAGCCCTATTTTTTCAAAAGTCACATAGGCCATTTGGAGTCAAACAAAGTACTACAGGAATGTACCAATGAGTCAAGTAATGTGTCACACTGGTTCTATTTCCAGGGAAACCTCTGTCTCAGAAGAGGGGCTGCATTTCTGTTGTACAGATTTATGATCTTAAACAATTGCTTGTACTTGTTTTCCTTTAATTTTCAATTGCCTTAATGATTTGTTTCAGAGTTCTCTCTTTCCTTACAGACAGCAACTCTTTGTCTGTACTATTAACATTTAGGTGCTTTTTGAAAAAAGAAAAAATCCCTCTGCTAAGCACAGTTACTATCTTGTTAAGTGGATTTACTCATTCTGCTACTGAAAATTTTTGTAATTACATAATTACCATTACAGACAACATTTTTCTTTAAACTGGTAACAATTTCTTTCTGACCCCACCACTTGAAGATTTTACATTCTCAATTAGTTTTATGGCATTTAGCTGTCAAATATACTCAGAGCATATAACCAGAATTGTTATTCAAGCCATGTCCTGTTTGGAATCCTCTCTCCAAACTAGCCATTTTTCCTGGAAGTGGCCTTGAACTTGTGCTCCTTTTTTCATCATGATCCTTTACTTCTGGGTTTACTGTCGCTTCTACATTGCGGTGGGTTGCAGCAATGCTTCACTGCAATTTGGAGATTCTGGTGGAACATAAAGGTGCCTTCCTAATGATTCATAGAGCAGCACCTAATGTGCTTTGCTCCATATACCAGGCACAGGAAGCAACGCTTAAGTTAATATATTATACCTATCAAGTTTTAGGAATCTCTAGTTTGCTGTCAAGCTTAGAGAGGCATCATCCTAAGTAACTAGTTTGTATTCTAGAATGCTGTAGAAAATCCAAAAATATGCATTAATAATTTTGGCCTTACTATCAGACACTTTAGATTTTTGTAAAAAAACAATGACTATTCAGTCAAATAGACAATATCCTTCAGAGCTAACGTGCTTGAGTTGTTTTTGAATTTACAATCACTTCCCTGAAAGTTAAAGTGAGAGGAACTAGCTGGATCCATCAGATGTCCTTAATGGTCCCTGGTTTCTGGTAAGTCTTTGGGTTCTGCATAATACTTTACAGACTCTCCCTTGTGGATTATAGGGATGGACCTAGTCAATTAGGGGAAATTACTCACTTGAACAATTTAATTTTCTATGTCCCTGGCAATAGTCCATGACTGACCAACAATGAAGAAAGTTTTGTGTTGAATTTTGGGCTGTGGCTCCTTTGACATTCTGTCCTATATTCTCAGTCAACAGCTCTGTCTTAAAATGAAGTTGGGTGGTGGGAAAAGCACAGGAAAGTAGGTAACTGATTCCCAAACACACAACCATAATTAAAGAAAATGGCATGTGTTTCAGCAATGGCAAAATGGTGGGATGGATGCTAGAGGACAGCCAACTTTGTTCACAAACAGATACATCGTTTGAGAAACATATAAAGAACTGGCACATTTGACATTATGGTGGATTGTGTCTGTCATCACCCCAAATTAGCTCAGAATTGTCTGCTGAGTATAGAACCTATTGAACTCCCACTTTTTTCAACAGGCCTATAATGCTTACTAATGTGGATCACTCCCATGGAAATCAATGGGTCCAAATCCCTCTTAGGCTAAAATGTAACTAAATCAAGGAGCACTTACCAGAGACTAAATTCCTTAAGTTAATACTGCACTCAGTTACATTCATGTATCCTCATTTGGCCAGATTCTGTCCTGATTTACACCTTCTGCTGCTCATTTCATTTCAGGTCTAATAACCATTTGTTCCTTCAATAGATATATGTATGCTGTAAGTGGTACCAGGTGTTCTTATTATTCATTCTTTGCTAGCCAATTAATATTTTTCAGAAAGACAAGTGTTGGTCTATCAGGGAAAAGCTCTGCCATAACAATTCAAAAATTTTTAACAATTATTGTTGATTTATTATTTCTATTCCTATATGCAAACTACATCACTGGCCATTCCATTCAGATTTAATTATACTTAATGGATAACAGAAAAACAAGATTGGGCTGAATGTGATAGACTAGCACATGTTCCACAAAGTTTGGGGTAAAAGGAATGAGGGCTATGAGAACTTATTGCTGATTCACAGTAATCATCTTTATTATTGACATTTTGACCATATTTAATATAGAAGTCATGATCTGACATGACAGAATGAGATACTATCTTTGTAGTCAGTACAGTCTTCCTTGCAGAGAACTGTGTACCTACCAAGGCAGTAATATCTAAAAATACTCTAGTTCTTGATTTTATTTCAAATGGATCAAACCTTGTGTTCCCTTCAATGTTTCTCCTCATACAGAACAATCACTGAGCACAGGATTTAGCCCTAGCATTTCAACTAATATATCATTGATAGATATTTATTTTAAAGTGACTTCTGTCACTACATTTCAGGGAAGAACACAACTGTTGATAGAGTTAGCTATTGATTTATTGTGCAGATACTTATCTGGTGCCACTCCATATACAGTAGGGTCAGGTCATGGGAAAAATAATGACAGTCATTGGCACAGCAGTCTGTATCTTCTGAAATTTGTCCTCCATTTTCTTAAAACAAGCACAAGAAGAACATTTGGTCAAAGGTCAGGAAACAGCAGAGCTGCTTATGGGACTTTGTGGTCTTAGTGATTCAGTCAAGCTAACCAGAAACATGAGCACTATATAAGGACCTACTTATAATCAAATCAATTTAACCAAAATATATTCTCATAAAAAATAGTTCTCCATACTTGTAGTAAACAACCACTACAGAATCCTGGTCTTGTTCCCAGTGAATTCAATGGGTGTTTGGACAATGACTTTCATGTTAGCAGGAGTACACCACCAAAGGTGCACTCAAAGACAGATTAGCATAGGGTCAAAAAATGCCTCTTTCTATAATATACTATAGAAGAAACTGCTGCCTACTATGCATCATTATTTCTCAAGGGAGCATATGGCTAGTGGACAGATTTGGACAAGAACTGGATTCACAAAGGGGACTTAGGTGCAATTCACAATCTCACATTAGGCCCCCCAGTCTTGCCAAAGGGAGAGTTTTGCACCAAGGAAAGGGAGTCTCAGAAACAAGCAAACAGAGAACAAAGCCAGCTAAGCTAGCCAGAAGTGAAATGCAAGAGGAAAGGGCTTAGGGCCTAGATCCACAAATGTACTTTGGCTGTCAGTCGGGAACCCAAGTCTTAAGGGAGATGTTTACCTCCACTCAGTCTTCTCAGCTGTAAACTGTCTTCTGGAGCTAGACAACTAAGCCAGATCAGCCCTTTTCCTCAAGAAAATGGTAAATGAAGTCCTCCATCCCATTATAGCTAATAGCTCAGTGGTCAGGCCACTCATCTGGGATATAGAGACCTGCTTTCAAATCCCTCCTCTGTCAGATTTGGAGCAGGGACTTGAAACTGGATTTCATGTCTCCCAGGTTAGCGCCCAAAGCACTGGGTGATGGGTTGTTCTAGAGTTGGTCTCTCTCAATCTCTCTGGTTGGAACTGTTGTATAAATATGTATTAACTCCAGCAGAGGCTTCAACCTGACTCTCCCATGCCCTAGGTGTGTACCTTAACCAGCAGGAAAGTGGGCACTCTGAGGGGGACACAGATGCACGCCAGCTACAAAACATCCTCAACCTTCTTACTCCCAGGTCTCTGTGTAGGTAAAACATGGTCAGAACACATCTAGTGGATCAGGCCCTTCTGGCGATGGGGGAGGGACACACCTAATTTGAGAATCTCACTGAAGCTTAAGCACAAACAAGGACTTTGAGCCGCTTTTAAACTGCAGGGTGACCTCAGGACCAAAGGGGTCTTTTCAGTTCAAACTGAGGGTGTAATTGCAAGCTCATGGGTACATCCAAACTGGAGATTTAGGTCAACTTAAAGAAGGTTAAGTTGAACTACAGACTCCTGCGTCCACACTGGGCTTTTATTAAATCGACTTAAGTGCTTCCTTAAGTCGACTTAATAACACCACCTCTTAAAGTCAACCTAAGGTTTAAGTCAACCTTATTAAGTCAACTTAGGCTAGTGTAGATGGGAGATTGCCCTTAAGTCAACCTAACTGGCCTTCAGGCCCCCTCGCAGAGTTCCTGGCCACTCCTCCATCGACCTAGCACCTGCCAGTGTGGACGCAGGGTTGTGAAGTCTCTAATTCGACTTAACAAGGTCAACTTTAAGTCGACTTAAGAGGGCCTCCAGGGTAGACATACCCATGGAGACTTACTCATTCTGCAGGAGCATAACAGTGTGAGGGACCAACCCCAGCTATGTAGAGTCTCAGACAGGCAAGAACTTGGGGTTGCAGCTACACACTATGGGTATGTCTACACTGGAGGCTCTGTTAAGTCGACTTAACAAGGTTGACTTTAAATGGATTTAAAGTCGACCTTGTTAAGTCAACTTAGAGAGTCCACATTGAAAACGCCTGTCGACTGCCTGCGTCCACACTGGCAGGTGCTAGGTCAATGGAGGAGTGGTGCATTCTGGGTAGCCCTAGGAAGGGGTATGGAAGCCAATTAGGTCGATTTAAGGGCACTCCCCATCTACCCTGGATTACGTTGACCATGTACGTCGGCCAAACCAGACTGTCCTTGTGCAAAAGGATAAATGGACACAAATCTGACATAAAAAATGGCAACATCTATAAACCTGTAGGAGAACACTTCAATTTCCATGGATACTCAGTAGCAGACTTGAAAGTTGTCATACTTCAACAAAGAAACTACAAAGACAGACTTCAGCGTTAAACTGCAGAGCTGGATCTGATTTGCAAGCTTGACACAATCAAACTGGGTCTGAATAGGGACTTGTAATGGTTCTCTCATTACAAAAAGTGATTGTTCTGTTCACACATTCTCTCCCTTTGATCAGATGGTGTGAATGGGCCCCATCTGCTCTCTAAACTGACTTTGCTAACTCTTGCCCTCTTCCATCCTGGCATATGTATATATACCTCTCAGCTGTGGTTTCCATTTCATGCATCTGACAAAGTGGGTTATAGCCCATGGAAGCTTATGCCCAAAGAAATCTGTTAGTCTAAAAGGTGCCACAGGACTCTCGTTGTTTTTGCTGTACACAGACTAACACGGCTACCCCAGTGGAATGAAAAGTGGTCTGCATTTTTGTACAGTCTTTTGGACAGGTACTGTTTCTTCCTCTTCTATTGGGGCAAGATTGCTAACAGCAATCAATAAATAATGGAATAACCAACTATGGTGAGATATAGGACCATCTCAATCCTCTTTACGGAAAAGCCTAGTGGGGCGGAAGATTTTAGACGATTCAATAAGAGTAGGCAGAAGGCATAGTCAACTCCCCTTTTCTCCCCAGAATTGTGGATAGCCCAAGATCTGTGGGAAGACTTACGGATCTCCAGAGTAACACATGGTAGGCCAATCCCTCTGTATTATTCCTCAGGTTCTCTCTCCCTCCCATTGCAGCACAGTCAGCCAGTGACTCTGTAGATCTTGAGATGTGACACTCATTACTTCAGGCCTCCCTGCAACATAAAGCATTGCATACAAGAGATGCTGAGGTTTTTGACATGTCCTATCATTTCCTCTGTTAATGGGCCAGTGCATGGGATCCACCAGGCATAGATTTTTGTAGCCATACCCTAGCCCATGTAATGCTCCCATTGTGTGAAGCATGGATAACTTCCTCCTGAAGTTTGGGCTGAGTATGCTGTGAAGGAGATCAATTTCTTAAATGACTAAATAAGAGCAAAAGCCAAGGATACTGCTGACTTTTAACACTCTAAAATGTAGATCTCCATAAACCATTCCTAAACTGGGCTGCGTCTACACTGGTAAATTGTCGACTTAAGCTTGCTTAAGTCGACTTAATTTACCTTGCATCTACACTACAGTTTCCTTAAGTCGACTTAAGCAAGCTGCTTAAGTAGACTTAAGGAAAATAAAGTCAACTTAATTAAAATTAAGTCAACTTTATAAAACCACCTTCCTAGTAGACCTAAGGCTTAAGTCGACTCCCTAGAGTCGACTTAAGCCAGTGTAGACGTGGGGTAGCCCTAAGTCGACTTAGGGCTACCCCAGGGCTACACCAATGCCCTCCCTGCCGGGGGGGGCACAGGGGGAGCCTGGCATGCTCCCCCACCTGGCAGGGCAGAGCCCTGCCCACCCTGCCCCTATGCCCTGCCAGGGTCCCTGTCCCTCTTTGCCCCACTGTACCTAGATACAATGGGGCAAAGGCTGAGCCCCCTGGCATTGGGCAAGGGGTCCCCCCCTGCTCCTGTGGACCTCCCCTAGGTCCCCCTAAGCCCTTAGAAGTTGACCTAGGCATCCAGTGTGGACGCTTTAGGTCAACTTTTTAAGTTCCCCTTTAAGTCGACTTTATTTTTAAGTGTGGACACACTAAGTTGACTTAACTAAGTCGCCTTAAAGTCGACTTAGTTAAAGTCAACTTAAGTTACCAAGTGTAGACATAGCCCTGGAGTCTAAAGCCATTCCCAGCTTTCAGCAGAGTCAGTTTACAGCATTTAAATAAAGATGGAGGTCAAGCAGACTATTTTTGAGCCTGCTGGGAGTAAATAAGTAGACAAAATGTTTTGTTTTGTTTTAAATGACAGTCAAACACAATTCCAGCTGATTTGCTATATTCAGGGGTTTTCGTGAAAGGAAAATAAGGAATTCCCCAGTACTTTAGCAGATGTGTTATTGGTCCATCTGCTGTAACATCTTCCCGCTCACATTCAAGATTAACTAAATAATGATTAATGGAATAGCAGCTGCTGCATGTGGTAACTGGCCTGCACTGTAGCTCTAACCAATCAGTAAGAGCTCAGTCAAAGTGAGGCTGCATGGGAGACCTGGGAAATCCACAAGGGCAGGAAGTAGCGCTGGTAATACAGCAGATAGCTGTTTCACATGTTCTATATTCAAACACGATCAGTTAGCCTAGATTCCCTTCATCATTACACTTTTACACAGTGGGCATCTCTACCTGAGGTGTCTGTCTTTTTTTTAATCTTAAGTGAATCCAAGAGGTTTCTAATTACAATTGGACACTACCAGTGTTTAAAAAAAAAAAAAAAAAAAGCCAATACTCATATCTTGATGGTAAATTTGAAAAATGCCTCTCCCACTCCTCTTCTTCCTGCATCGCCCCTCTTCTTCCAGCAGCACGCTCCCCGCCCCCACAACTGGGGAGCAGGGCCAGCAAAAAAGATGCCAGTACTCTGTACCCTTACATACCATTACAAAAAGGCACCAGACCTTTTTTTTAAAACTAGAATTTAAGATTTGTTTGTCTTTTAACAGCTGGAGAAAGCTATGGAATAAGTTGTTTACAAACAATAGAAATGAAAATGTCTCAATGATGAGTATGAGAGAGAAAGGAGCGAGGGGACTGAATAGTTGGTTCTCCTGACCACCACTCTGACCAAGGAATGGGGCAGAAATGCTTTCCCAGAAGCTGCTGGTACTGATGCTATCTGTGAGAGGGAAGCCTGGGGCTATAGTTAAGGTAGGCTAGTGTAGGGCCAGTGAGGTAAGGAGGGAGAAGCATATGAGCAGTGGATCAGGGCGATGGGGAGAAATTCGAGGAAGGCCAGGGTTTGGGTGCATGTCAGTGGAGGTATGGAGGGATTGGATTTTTGGAGAGTGAGTAATTCACTGTGGATTATATATTCAAATCAAGATGAAGACTGAACAAAGCAGTGATGTGGAGGAGACTGAACTGATACAAACAATCAAAGCCAGCCGAAGTCATCAGTTGGGGAAGACAAATACTGAGGATACCCAGTTGAGGAATGCAGAGACAGAAAAGAACAAAAAAACAAAACAAAACAAAAAAAACCCCAAACCCTCCCACAAATAAACCCAGCAATCCAGAGGAAATGGCAGAGATAAGTATTGAAAAGATTACCAGAATTGTTAGTGTAACACTGACCACTGATTTGTGTAGGAGTAGGGTTCCAAATTGGTCATAGAAATTAACAACAATAGCAGGACATCCTGTAATTGCCAGTCAAGTGAACTGCTAACTTTACAGTAATTACTGGCAAGAATCAAACTGTATGTCTGAGTCATCTCCAAATCCTCACAGCCTGTATTTCCAGACACTCGAGGAGAAAGGGAATACATATACAGTTCTCAAGTGGAAAGGATTGTCTTTGGGTAATTACAGCTGTAGACAGCACTACTGAACCCTGCAGGGGTTTCAGTGTGATGGAAGAGGTAGATATCAAATGCTTACACAACTCCTTAGGCCCTTACTTTTGAATAAACTGGGTTCTCAGAAATAATCCTATTTGTACTGACAATGCATATGAAATCCTTCTGCAAAACCTGTAGGGGAACACTTCAATCTCCCTGCTCACTCCCTTGACGACTTGTTAATAGCTGTGTTGAAACAGATGAATAACAAATCACAGCTTCAAAGAGAGACTGCAGAACTCGAACTTATATGCAAATTTGACTCAGTTGTCTTGGGGTTAAACAGGGACTATGGATTTTTCTCGCATTACAACAAGTGATTTGACCTCCCCCCTCCTCTATGTGCTGTTCCCCAGTGTTTTGAATCCTAACACCTATTTTGATTTGCTGTTACAGCCTGACCTGATGCTATGTCATACACTCCCCTGCATTTAATTTCCTCCCACTCTGTAACTTTCCTATCTTCAAAGCGTCTGATGAAGTGGGATTTTCTCCCACAAAAGCTCATGCGATAAATAAATCTGTTAGTCTTTAAAAGTGCCACAGGACTCTGTTGTCCTTCTGTACCTGTTCATGTTTATTACAGTGAAAATATATGTTCCCTTTCTAATTTAACTAAGGGCAAGAAAGTGAATTTCTTAATGGATTAAATGAGGTAAAAGAACACATCGTGTATGCCTTGAAATATTCTCTAGGGCAATACAGTGATGAGTGAACCATTTAAAAGTAATTTCTGACAGTAGGACAACTTGGAGAAAGATCTTGCATTGTGTGAGAGACCAGAGTACAGCGGGGCAGCTCCTCAGCAGGTGTCAATATTCATCATGCTGTTGCCTTCAAAATGGAGCTATGACATGTTTTCAATGGAGGTAAAACAATTTATAGCACCTGAGAATCTGCCGCAGAAACTTGAAAGTGCTTTCTTTCATCTGTTCTCCTCTCGTCTAAATGGTGGTCCATTATAATCAGAACATTTGGGGAGACAATGGGCCAGTCTTTGAAAACAGGGAAATGCTTAGTACAAGTTGGTTTCAGGTTGGCAGGTCTGTTGCAGGACACTACACACACTTCTATTGCCTCTCTCAGACTATCACATACAGACAGGGAACCAACTGCACAGACCAAGGGCCAGAGCCACAGCTTAAACCAAAAAACACAAAACAATCCCCAATCTTGGCATAGCTGTTCGCCAGGCCTCTAAGTTTGACATCATTTTGAGCAGCATGGAGGCTGCACTGGAATGCAAAATCTGGTTGTCCCACACAGACTACAGCCAGGCTGGATTACTGCAGCATCAGTAATTTATTATGTAAACATTCTCTTAAAATCTGCCTCAGTAATCACTAGGGCTATGTCTACACTTATTAAAGTTAGTTCGAATTAACAAACTAATTTTAGTTAGTTTGAATTAACTTAATTCGAACTAGCAAAATTTAGTTCGAACTAAGCAAGTGCCATTCATGGCACTTGCTCAATTCGAATTAGCAAATTGCTTTGAGTTCAATGGGCTGGTTAGTTCGAAATAAGCAATTAGTTCGAACTAACATGGCCACATTGGTTAATTCGAACAAGTTCGAATTAACCCTTAGTTCGAATAGCATATTCGAATTTATTAGTTCGAATAAAGGAAGCTCTTAATTTGAACTAATGAAAGCCTCGTGCAGCCATGGCTTAAATTAGTTCGAATTAAGTTTCCTTAATTCGAACTAATTTGCCAGTGTAGACATAGCCTAGGGCACTGTGAGCTTTGCCACAGCTTTCAGCGCAAAGCATCAAGTGCTTCTGTGAGATAGTTGTTAGATTATCAAGGGGTGATGGGTAAAGAATATATCCATAATTTAAAGATCAATGGAAGTGTTTAAATAAGACTAAATTAGTTAAGTGACGAGTTCTCTGGCACATACACAGTTTAAACGATAATTGTTGACAAGCCTCTAGAGCAGGACAATACAAGGAATGCAATTCCTGTGTAATAGGATGGTTGTTGGTGAGATAAGCAGCTGCTGCCAGAGAAATACAAGTCAATAAATGCAGGCCTTGGCATCTAACAAGCTATTCATTTAAAGCTTCACTTTTAAATACACAATAAACAATGAAAAGAGGGGACATTTGCCAACCAACATATACATATCTTGAATGCTTAAAAGAGGTGTGTTCACAAAGGGCTTTTCTTCATTGACGGCAGCAAATTTCTCGCCATCAGACTGATTGGGAAGTTGATCCTTGAAGACCACCCTGGCAAGTAGTGTAACACTGAGTCAATGGGAGGCCACTTCCCGTTGACTCAGCCTGTTGAAGTAGGCATTGGGAAGTCGAAGGGAAATATGCAAGTTATTTAAGTACAGTAACTTGCATATCTCAACTGGCGCCAAAACCCCCCATGGTTCAATACAGGTCACAAAGACTCCCTTACAGTCCAGGGTAACACAAGTGCAGTGCTCCTGATGAAAGTGAGTTAGACTCCTTCATTTTAAGCACCCAACTGCCTACACAAGATGAGCTGGCCAGAGATATACCAACTTGCAGATCACATTCTCGTCACTAAGTTGGTGGGAGGGGAGGATGGCTTCATGTTTAAATTGCCTCTCTGCTCCCCCACCAGTTGCAAAAAATGGGGAGTCCTTATACTAAAAAAAGACCCACTTCCCCCACCCTTCATTGTAAGAAGGAAGCAGCAGCACAGAGCTACTTGATTTGTTTTGTTCTAAAGTTCGGCTTCACACCTGTAAGGAGAATATTAAAATCAGTTCTGAGAATGATATTCTAAGTCATTATAATGATTTCATTTAGGATCCTTTAAAAAATAAACCCAGCCTTACTACATTTGTTTGTTCTGTCCGTGATGCTATTTCATATTTATAATTGAATGAAGTACTGCGAGGTAATGAACTGATAGGTGAAGAAAACATACAGTTCTCATGTATATGCTCATTGAAAAAAAATCATAAGTTGAAACCTGTTTGGCTAATATTGTTATTTTATTTTAATTATTTTGTGTTTTAAAATAAGGCATGTACCCTTAGTTCTGTCATCATTTATAACAAAGTTATATAATGCACTACAGCACCCCAGCCAGCCTTTACAAGATCCAGCTATCACCCCAGTAATAAAATGAACAAACTAATCCTTTCTCAGATCCAACCCCATTCCCTCTACACTTTCACCAGCACAAGTACAGTAACACAAATATGTGGGCACAAACACAAATATAACACAATATATGGGCCAAACCCCCTTCCCAATTCATTTCCCACCTGCTCACCTGTCCTAGCACACTGGCTGGCGGAACATCTCTTCTTTCTACAGCTTGTTCACCAAAGGTGCAGCCATCATGTTTCACTCACATCTGGGTTTCCTGGCAGCTTGAGTCAGTGAGACAGCCTAGAACTTATTCTGTCACAGATAAAAAGTAAGATCTGTTGGTGATGGCGGCTGCCTGGATTTGTGCTCTCACTGCCACCACCTGCCAAATTAAATTTTGCTACTTGCTGGGTCATCACTACAGTTTTCTGTAGTATTGACGCTTGCTTGCAATTTATAATGGTGTTCAGATTCTCTCCAACTGAAGCCACCCCAATACGGGGCCAGGTGGTGCAGAAGGCGATCATTCACTGTTACCACCTTGTCTCACTTTGATCCAATGTTTTAGAGCCAAGAAGCAGTAGACAGGTCTCCAATAATCTGCATACATGGCGAGCTTCTTCCTAATCCATTAGGTTTGTGCCCTGAAGCATGAGGGTTCTCTCACATCCCCAATTTTTAAGATTCATGGTTAATTGAACATTTTTGCTGTGGAAAGTCAGTCAGAACTCCATTGCTGCCAACAAAATTCTGAACAGCAGCTAGGAGGAGGATTGTGTGTGCTAAGATAGTTAGCCTTATTTGTGGAAATTTAGTTTCAAATTTATGTTACAAGAGGAATTAAATTTAAAAAAACAACTCTTCAGGTGAACATATTCAATTTTTGCTGAATATGGCAATATCTTTATAAATAAGATAGAAAATTTGTTCATTGTTTGCAGTCTAGCTTTGTAATTTCCCTTCTTTTGTGGTAAAATATCATTGTTTCTGGGTACATTAGTGCCCACTGAGGCCATTCATCACTAAATACCACCAAATCCCCAGTTATTTACCAGAAGGCTCCCTGGGTGCATCTACACTTACAAGTTAGGTCGACTTAAGAAGGCTTAAGTCGACCTAAACTACTCCGCGTCCACACTGGGCTTGGCTTAAGGAAAAGTTAAGTTAACTTAACACCTCATTTTAGGTTGACTTAATGCTTAAATCGACCTTATTAGGTTGACTTAAGCCAGTGTGGACAGGGCTAGCGCCTAAGTCCACCTTGTTAAATCCACTTAATAAGGTCAAAAAGGGGCTATGTCTACACTAGAAAAGTTAACATCCTTCCCTTTCTGCACACATTACCCTAATGGGAGCCCAAGCCCTGACTGCCGGGCCCTACCCTTACAAATGTAAAGGTGGCTCATACCATCCTACTGTGTACATTTAATCTCTTTTCTAGGAGTTCCCTGGCACACGTTAATGTAGACCCTTTTCCAAACAATGCTCATTAATGTGCATTTGTGGCTTGTGTGCTGCGCTGTTGCAGCTGTGCCGCCATAGCACTTCAGCAAAGACACTACATACACTGACAAGAGCGTTTTTCCCATCAGTGTAAGTGATTCACCTCCTTGAGAGGCAACAGCAATTTCAATGGGAGAAGCTGTCCCATTGATATAGCGCTGTCTACACAAGGGAGTAGATCAGTACTACTAAACTTCAACAATGTAGTTATACCGACAGAAGTTCCTAGTATAGACTAACCTAGGAAACTTCTAGTGGGAACAAATATCACAAAATAATTGGTCTGTTTTGGAATTTACAACCTTTGGGTGTAGACTAATGAACCATGTAGATCAGTGATTCCCAACCTGTGGCCTGGGGGCCAAAAGTGGCCCCGGGGGAGAGGCCTTTCAAGGTGGCCTTCTGCTCCCCTTCTTCTGGCTGTAGAAGGGAGCCACTGCCTAAGAATCCAAGTGGAGTGCATTTCCATGGGGCCAAAAGACCAACGGAAGTACCTTGTTGTAAGGAAGGGGATGGAAGATCAACGCTTTCCTTCCCATCTGTAGTAGGGAGCATGGCAAAGCATTCCAGTAGATCCATAGGTGCTGGAGTCCCTGCTGCAGCCAGAGGGAGGAGAGCACTGATCTTCAGTCCCCCTGACTGTAGAACGGAGCCATTGTCTAGGGACCCAGTTGGAGTGCACCAGGTTACAGGATGGATGTGATTTCCCTGCTGCAGCCAGGGAGACTGGAGATCAGTAAGGAGGCAGCCTCCTTGCTGAGCTCTTTTCTTCTGGATGCACTGGGGAGAAGCAGGGGATGCTGCTGGCAGAGACCGGTGGCATTTTAGGATTGTTAAAATTATATCTGTAGCCCTCGAGCCAAAAAAGGTTGGGAACCACTGATATAGATCAACTTGATATGGAAGGAGTGCATCTTGTTAGTCTTGGTGTCCCAATTTATTAATGAAAAGTCATTATCTCACCTTAGATCATTCTTTGTACAATTGTTTATCCTGTGATGGCCCCATAATAGCACTGCATGCCCTTGTGACTTTGAACTCCCTTGCAGGTGACTTCCCAATCACTTGCAAGAATACTGAACCAAATCTTCCTGAAATACAGAGAAAATTTCCTCCTTCTGAACCCTAACAGGCCACAGTTCTCATTCCTCCCAATCCACGCCACCCAATCCACTGGGTTAGTGTTTTTGTTGGACTCAGTCCTCACGTGTGCATTACATCACTGAGATTCAGATTTGATGAGATATTGGATTTCAACAAAAGGCTTTGGGCTTTTAGGAGATGAAACATTGACAAACTTTAATGCTCCATTTACAAGAAATGCTACACAATTCATTTCAATGCTCAGGCCAATGATGGTACAATTTCTATGACTTACTGCACTTATAATTATTGCTTTTGCCAAGTTAGTAAAGACATCGTAACATATTAAACAAATATGGATGAGTTTTTTCTATAAATGTATTTTTCCAGGTTGAAAGACAGAGAGATTTCTTTAATTTTAAGAATTAGAATACCTGTTTACCTGAAAGGAATACAAGAGAAATAAATAAATAAATTCAAGCTCTAAATCACAGAAATGGGCCAGTTTGACCAAATTTGGGTGTCTGGATCCAGGGTTTTGCTTTGGCTCATTAGAAAGATCAGAGACGCCTTCAAATTTGGTTCTAGACTTGGATTTTGGGATTGTCTCTCTGACCATGTTGGCTGATAGACATTAGTGGATCTATCTAATTGTTTTTTTTTTTTTTTTTTTTTTTTTTTTAAACAAACAAACTCAGTTATGCTTTTGGTCTTCACAACATGCCCTGGCCACAAGCACCACAAGTTAACTTTTCTTCATGTTTTAAACCTGCTGCTTATTAATTTCATCAGGTGTATATTTCTTCAACCACACTGAAATGTACTCCTTTACCATGGTTAGCAGTTCTCTGCAGTATTGCTCCACCCGTTTTCATGGAGGGGATCAACTTTGTCCACAAGATAGTTGATATCCCCCATCATCACTGGGTTTGTTTTGGTAGTGTAACTACCAAATTACCTGAGCATTTCATGATACCCATCACCATCCTGGCCAGGTAGTTGATAATACATATATTCCTGCTGGTATACTCTTACTATTCAGGGGTGCAATTTCTATCCATAGAGATTCTATGGTACAGTTTACTAGCCTCATTACTAAAAATCCCAACAATGAGTGTGGTCTGCTCAGGTGAAGGGCAAGAATAAAGACACCAAAGTGTCCCTTATTACTCATCTCACACAAACATATCCCAAAAAGTAAGAAGGAGCCCCTGTTGGAAGTCCTGAAGGCACATCTAGGAATAGCAATTGGAGGATTCCAAGAATGAGATCAGAAGAGGTAAGTGCTGGCAAAAGACACAGTTTGGGTGGAAATCATGTGTTATTCGGCAGATTTTACCTTTAACTTTAAATTTCTGTTTTTTTTGTAGAATTTCACTTTGAGTTTCAGATTCAAGTGCTCACCATGACCACACATAAGCTAA
This sequence comes from Pelusios castaneus, assembly GCA_007922175.1. Taxonomy (NCBI): domain Eukaryota; kingdom Metazoa; phylum Chordata; order Testudines; family Pelomedusidae; genus Pelusios; species Pelusios castaneus. The sequence goes on along the minus strand of ML685755.1, from coordinate 29,987,161 downwards.
CACTGGAAAAAATTGATTACTGAACACATCAAGAATTGGAATTGCATAGTTGTATGCAGCTTGCTGCATATTCCTCCTTTATAATCATATAAGGCTACATTTGAAGTCCTTACTCAGACCTGCTTCACACTTAAAAATTAGGTGGACCTAGCTACCTTGCTCAGGGCTGTGAAACGTGTGTGCTACATAACCCCCAGTGTAGCTACCACCAACCTAGTTCCACCTCTTGGAGATGTGGATTAGCTACATAGATGGGAAAACCAGTTCCATCAATTTAGGAAACATTTCCATTAAAGCGCTGCAGTGCCATAGCTGTGGTGTTGTTGCATAAACAAGCTCCCATTTACTTCACTCACACAATCCTCAACTGCCACACTCAAGCTTTCCATGCCCAGCCAGCCTCCTTCAAAACCAGGAAACTGATAGACTGAGCACTTTCAGCTGAGCCTGAAGACCAACCAGGTCAGCCTCCAGGCTGATTAATGAGCTCAGCTGGGTTGCAATAGGATTACCTGATTGGCCTGTCTACTCCTGAAGAGAGTCAGCAGACCCGCTTTTAAAGCTCAGCAGCAGCTACTCACCAGCTGCTCATTGCTTCTGCCCTTAGCTAAAATCACTTTTGTCTCTACTCCATCCCCATCCTCTCCTTGCCCTGCATTCTCTTCTGGTTCCTGGCTTCAGCTCCAACCTTTGGTCCCCATTTCTGATTTGTGTCCTCCTCCCAGCAGTGGATTGCCAGAGTCTGTCTTAGACCATAATTTTCTGCCCATCTCCCAAATTGCTTGCTGGATTGCCTTTTCCCCAAGACACTCCATGCCATGTCTTTGTACAGTTTCAAGTTCATGTAGGCAGGCAGCGAATCCTGAATAGAGCCAGTGGGATGTGAGTAAAAGAATCTCCACACAAAGTTCTGCCTCACCCTCATCAATTATTCTTTATTTCCAGAGCATCCAAAAAAATAATAATTCATGAGTCTCATAGATGTCTACCAACTTAAATTGAGCCCATCTCTTTCCCAGAACAGAACAGGCTAAGAAGAGCCTCACTCCTCTAATGGTTTCCCAAGGGTCCTATAACTTGCTCTCTGAGGCAGCTTAATGACTCGGGAGGGTCCTGAACATGAAACTGATCATCACCAAGGCATTAAATAGGATGATCATAAATACCAATGAGTCAGAGGAAGATGAAGTAATTGGCATGAATGTGCTAGAGATCCTGGCTCCTTAAAATAGAACTATGGACGCTTTCTGAAAGGACAAATTTAACACCCCCTCAGAGTGAACTTTTAGCAGCAGGGTTTACTTCCACTTCTCCAAACTGTTGACGTGGACTGTCCTTTTAGAAACCATCCAGCTCTTTCACCAGAAGCCAAAACTAATTATCATTTAATATATGATGACTATGCTTGCCTAGCTGTCATATTTCACAGTCATGTAATACTGAATCAGAAACGTTTCTAATTGAAAACTATTTTATCATAATTTTTCAGACCAAACTGTAGTCCAACAATTCCTTTTCAAAATGTACATAAGGCTCGGTCCTTTCTGTTTATAAATAATGTTCTGCTTAGCATTACCACGATTAATGGATTTCCTGAATATATTAATTCTTGTGATCAGAAAGTCCAAACAAAAGATAAAACGAGTCTCTTAGTAACAGGCATATACGCAGTTCCAACACTGACGTTGTCATTAGAGTCTCAACTTCAAACCATTAAAAAAAGAAAAAGAAAAAGCACTTCTGGTACGACAGTGCAAGAAGCAGAAAAATTTGTGACATCAACATAAATTCCATAACAGTTTCCTGGCAGCTTCCTCCAGAGCTGAGTGGGGTTAGCCAAGTAGAGCCAGCTGCAGCCAGGAGGAAGCGTAGTTGGACTTACTGTATTAGGCCTTGTACACACTACAAAGTTATTGCGCGATAAAGCCCTTTAATGCGCAATAACAAACAGAGCGTACACACACAACTTACAGTTATTCCGCGTTAAGTCCCTTCTTTTTGCGCAAAATGTAAACCACCTAAACGAGCGTGGTTGCTGCTAACGCGGAATAGTTGTTGCGCGATGGCCAGTGTGTGTACGCTTATCGCGCAATGTGAATATAACGGAAATGGCCCACAATTCAAATTCCATCCCTTCTGCACTTCCGCCTGTACTCTATCGTCGTGACGTCATTTTTCCCGACCTCCTCTTCTGTCCCGCGAATTTTTGAATTCACCACTCTCCCTTCTGCCTCGCTGTTCGGTGCTGCTGCCTCTGTGTGCTTCGCTCGCAATGTCGTCGCGCCGCAGCAAACGAGCTCCAGCCTGGACAGCAGCAGAGGTGATGGACTTGATCGGCATCTGGGGAGAGTCCGCCGTGCAGTCACAGTTACGTGGCAGCCGGAGGAATTTTGACATTTTCGGTCAAATATCCAAAGCCATGACCGAAAAGGGGTACGAGCGAGACACCCTGCAGTGCCGGGCAAAGGTGAAGGAGCTGCGGATAACATTTCACAGAGCCAGAGAGGCTAACCGGCGCTCTGGCTCCGCGCCAGCAACGTGCAAGTACTATAAGGAGCTGGAGGCGATCCTGGGCGGCGATCCCACAACCACCCCGAACTGCACGGTAGACACCTCGGAGACTGCACCCCAAACAGAGAAGGCAGCAGAAGGCGACGAGGCAATTGTGGACGAGGAATCAGAAGAAGAAGACTACGAGGACGGAGAGAACGGAGCCACTGACCCGGGGAGCCAGGAGTTATTTTCCACCCAGCCAGAAACAAGCTCCACTGATTCCTTCTCCACGCCTACCCAGGAATCATCAGAAGGCAGCTCTGGTAAGTCCCGTTCGCAATGTCCTCTATTCTAGGTGCTACAGCTCAGCGTAGACATGGTTTTTTTGCAAGGGGTTTTTGTTTTCGGTGTCCTCAGTTCTGTTCCTTACAGAACTGTAAAGGTGTTACTAGCATTACTTAAAAAGGTCATCGATGTATGCCTCGATTTCCAAGTAGTCGTTCCCTTTCAACTCACTGAACGCGTCATCCAAATATTTCCAGAGTCTTCTCTTCAAATTACATGGTAGAGCATTCCTTTGCACTCCACCATTCAGGGACACTCTTCCTTTCAGACTCGCAAGCACTCCTGCGGGCAACATTGCTGCGCACAGTCCTGCAGCGTAAGGTCCCGGCTTGAAGTCGGCAACATGAAGGAGATGCATTCTCGCTTGCAGAGGCACTCTAAGCAGTGTGAGATCTGCCTCTATTTCAGCCATCTCGGGCACGGGATCAGAACTTGGTGTGGCAATAGTCAACTCTCCGTTGTACTAGCTCTGCAACCCGTACCAAGCTTTGGGAAATCTGTTACCGCCCCCCCATAGGTCCCCTCTTGTGTATTGAAGGAATGTGTGGGGAGAACAACATCATTTGCTCCTGACCGTGGCGAGAACAATAGCGGCATTCTACATTTTTCATATCTGAACAGGAATGACCTTCGGTGGACAGTCTACAGCTGCAGCTGAGCGTCTGAGGAGGATAAGGCGGAGGCCTCGCAGGAGCAAGGAAGACGTCTTCCAGGAGCTCATGCAGTTCCATGAGGCTTCTGCGAGGGAGACAAGGCAATGGAGGAGGCAGTGCAGGCAGGACAGGAGACAGAGCAGTGCGAGGAGAGAGCAGCAGAAGGATGCCCTGATAGGCATCATGCAGGAGCAGACCAACCTCCTCAAGACCATGGTCGGTCTGCTACAGGCTCGCACCCCCCATCATCAGCCTCATATGCCTTTCAGTGCATCCACGCCACATTCCCCCCCCAGACAGTTTTTAGACCACCATGGACATCCATGGTGTAACCCTAACAGAACCCCTCCCCCAACATATGTAGTTGAGTCCCGCACCTACACCCACCTTTAGTCCCTACTCCCCTCAAACCCGAGTTTTGATCAATGTTAATTAAATAAAGTTGAATCCTTGTTAAACTTAATCAGACTTTCTTTATTTGTTTCATTAATTTAACATTAACGGTTTTTGATTCAATGAATGTTTACAGGGGAAAAACACAAAATTTCTAAAGCTTAATTTTTAACAGTTGAAACATATAGGAAATGGTTAGTAACTATATTCAAAGGTACAATTTTAACCAACAGTACTAAAATGGGTTTTTAACGCATCCCTTATGCGAACTGCCCTTAGCTGCGCCCCCCGGATACCCCTCGTGTCTGGTTGCTGGTAGGCATTTTCCAGACGTTGTGCCTCAGTGGTCCAAGAGTTCCTGAATCTCTCCCCCCGGCTTTCACATATATTGTGAAGAACACAGCAAGCCGAAATAACTAATGGGATCCTGTCCTCGTGGAGATCTAGCCTGCCATACAGCGCTCTCCAGCGCGCTTTTAAACGGCCAAAGGCACACTCCACAACCATTCTGCATCTACTTAACCGGTAATTGAAACGCTCCTTGTCAGGATCCAACTTCCCGGTGTACGGCTTCATGAGCCATGGCATCAGTGGGTAGGCGGGGTCCCCAAGTATCACCACTGGCATCTCTACACCGCCCACAATTATTTTCTCGTCTGGAAAAAATGTGCCAGCATGTAGCCTTCTGAATAGTCCAGAGTTTCTAAAGATGCGTGCATCGTGCACCTTTCCAGACCAGCCAGCATTAATGTCCATAAAGCGACCACGGTGGTCCACCAGTGCCTGTAGAACCATCGAAAAGTATCCTTTCCTGTTGATGTATTCAGAGGCAAGGTGGTCGGGAGCGAGAATAGGGATGTGAGTCCCATCTATTGCACCCCCACAGTTCGGGAAGCCCAACTCATTAAATCCTGCGATGATCTCCCTCACGTTTCCCGGGGTCACCATCCTCCCGAGCAGAAGACGGTTGATGGCTCTGCATACTTGTGACAGTGCCACTCCAACGGTCGAGCGTCCAACCCCAAACTGGTTTGCGACCGAGCGGTAGCAGTCTGGAGTCGCCAGTTTCCAAAGTGCGATAGCCACACGCTTCTCCACGGTCATGGCGGGTCTCATCCTCGTGTTCTTGCATCGAAGGGCAGGGGCAAGCTCCTGGCATAGCTCCATAAATGTGGCTTTCCGCATTCTAAAGTTCTGTTGCCACTGATCATCATCCCACAGCTGAAGGACGATTCGTTCCCACCAGTCTGTGCTCGTCTGCCGGGACCAAACACGGCGGTTCAGGCTGTGTTGCTGGTCCGCGAAACTGATCAGAATGTCCGTTTTGTTTTCAATGCTGTCATCATCCGAGACCGAGTCATCCGTGTCATGCTCCGAATCATAGCCAAAGGCAAACCGCAACAGAATCTGGGCTGTGTTCACAATGCTGAAGGCAGCATTCAAGATCACAGCTGAATCCATGTCGATTCTGAAAAGGCAGTGCCGAGAAGAAGGTTGCTTCAATTTGAAATTCGCGCTCGTTGCTATTGGCAACCGCTGGGTAGCGTCAGTAGCGGAATGCACCACGGGAGATGATACTGGGGACTCTGGGATACGTACCCACAATCCCCTTCGCTTTCCTGGAGGACTGCGCTCAGAAGGGGGGGGGCTTTGTTCCGTTAGAGCAAGCATAGTGTGTACGCGATCTCGCGCAACAACAGCCACGGGAGAATTAATGCGGAAGAGGATTATTGCGCGTTAAAAATGGTAGTGTGTACATAGCCTTAAGGAGTACAGACAGTAATGGCAAGTGTGATAATTAATGTAGTCTGAACAATTATTACACATATAATTGTGAGTACTGGAGTTCAACATACACTTGCCACAGAATACAGGTTCTCATTCTCGTCAGCTATCTAAAGTTAACTGAGGAGATGGAATCTGGTGAAACACACAGAGAAACTTTATTTTATATAGACAACTACAATGGAAATCATGGGAAAATCAATATAGCAGAGCAAATAGAATAAGAACAATAAAGTGGTTTCCTGCATTGTTCATACGTACAGTCTAGCCTTGTGCGTAGTTAAAACTATACAAAGCCCACTAGAAATAAGGAAGGAAAAGTAAGTGGAAGTCCTCTCAGAATGGAAATATTGATTCAGTTTACACTGCCTCAGGGATCCAACAAACCCAAGAAAGAGGAACAGTATGTGATATTTTTTACCCCTCTTATGGTAACAGTACGGATATATACTATATATTTGATACATTATCTTGATTATAATAAGGTCATTAATACAGCTGCTATAAGGGTATCCATAAGTAAGCATCAAGTATTAACATTCATGATTGATATTTATTTCTTAATAATT
>ML685755.1:29949553-29975712 GCA_007922175.1 Pelusios castaneus | reverse complement strand
CAGTCCAGGGCTTTGGATGACAGTGGGGGCTGGCAATGCAGCCCCCCCTGCCACCGGAAGCCCTGCAGCTGCGCTAGGGGGCTGGCTGTGGGCAGTGCATGGTGGGACAGGTGCCCACCATGCACTGCTCTTCTTTCGCAAAGGAGCATTCCAAGGGTGAATGCTCCTTTGCAAAACAAAGAGCACGTGTGTACACGAGAAAGCGCTATACTTATAGCGCTTTACTTGTCCCGCAATAACTTATTGCAGGACAAGTATTCTCGTGTAGACAAGGCCTTAGTGTAAATGGGAGTTTGAGCAAACAATGTGTGTGGACGCCCACCACCCCCAATGATAATCTGCTACACTCAAAGATCTCACCACCAGTTATGCCTCTTCAACACTTCTGCTCCTTCCATACACCTCTGCTCCTTGCTCTCCTTCTGATGCTGAGGAAGGTTCAAGAGGAGACAGACAGAAGTCTTTAACTACCCCTCCCAAGGCTTAGGGAGCCAAGAGAGAGTTCCTTTGGCCCCTTCCCAACCCTGCCCTGGGAGGAAGGCACGAAATGCTGGGACCTGGAAAGGAGGAGCATTGTTCACGGAGGCAAGCCATAAGGAAGTTTTATAAGAAAGAATGGTTAGAGAACACAAAATCCCATCATAAATAGAACACGAATAATGAGTAGATCTGACCAAAATTTGGGATTTCCAGTTCATGAGACATTTTGTGAAATAAGTCTCCCAAACAGGCTGCTGCTGACTGAAACTGGTTCAGCTTACAAGAATGTCAGTTCAGTCCACAGCTGCAGAGGCTTTCAGGATCTCAGAAGAGTTTCACCATGAAGACTGCACCAGTACCAGGGACCCCAGTGTTTTCCAGCTAGCTCTTGCCATGAGTGTATTTGCATTACACACGCTCTCATGGTCATTTTGAAAATCTTTTGTTATTTACACAGAAATTTAAACAACTACATATAGCCAAAAAAAATTATAAAAATCATGTTTGCAAATCTTGTTGTTTGCAAGATTTCTTCCATTTTATAAACCTTAGGCCCTAGGGTTTACCTATGTGGTACATTAGTCCAAACGCGTACATTACCAATCACACCAGCACATCATTTAGACCCTGGTGACTCACACTAAAAGTTTTCTAGTGATTGTTAACATAGTACTGTTTGGAATGGGATTATATTAATGTTCATTGGGGACCCTTTAGTGTATCCCAGCAAGGTCCACATGGGCCAGGTGGAGCACAATACACTTGCACATTAAAATTTACATCCCAGCTGTTGTGGATTAATGCACTATCATTCATCAAAAAACTTTTATATCACTTAAACATGGAACAGAAAAAAATGTGACAAAAATATGGCATAAAAATGGAATGATAAATACTAAGCATAACAAGTCACAGGAGCTGACCTCCTAACTTCCATCTGTGCCTTTGAAAACCTCCCACTAACATTTGTTCAAAAACATTCAAATAAGATGGTGCTTTCAGTAAGCAAATTAGCAAAAATTAAATCCTGGACTGCAGATAACGTGAGAACAGAAATAAAGACTAAATTAATCAAGTAAATTATTCACAACATATCATTTGACGAGTTGATCTTTATCTCCACAGAGGTCAGTCATTTTTTATTATTTCAGTTTATACTTCTCAACCTGCCAAGTCCAAAATGTGGGCAGATTTAATGAAGACCAAAAAAATGAGGAACACAAGTTATTCAAAGACTATATTTAAAATCTCAGAAGATTTCATTTTGTTAGAACAAATAACTTTTTTTTATAACCTAGATTTAATTATTCTTTGTTTCTCAAGTAAACAAAAATGATAGAACAGAACATGTGTACGGAATACAAGTAACTTTTGACTAAAATGAATGATGTCCTCTGAAATGAGATATCTGAAAATTATTTTTCAGTTACTGAGTGTCAAAAGCTATTTTCATTCAGATCAGATTTATAAATCAAAGTGTGCGGGTGGAGAGTTACATTTTAAATCAGAATAGCACTAGGGTTTTTTTGTTTGGTTTGGTTTTAACTGTGAGCTTACCAAATGAGGCAGCTTTTGTTTCAGCTATTCTATCTCAGTCATTTTAGCTATTCTATTTTGAGAAATCAAAGTTCATGAACCCAGAAAGTGTTATTTCTGTACCAACTTGCAATTGAAAACCACCTTTATTATGTCCCAGATCTCCAAGATATTACATACTCCAGAGATTTTGAAGACAGCTGTGGTAATACTCTGAGGGCAAATTTGAACAGCAGAGGATTTGGTACTGTTGAAAGGAAGAAACTGTCTTTTCCAGACCTATTAAAACAATTCTAGTGCTAAGATGATGCTGGTATATTTATAAATTATAACTAGGCTTAGAAGGATTCAGTTTTTTTGGTAAATGTAGGTGACCATCAATTTCATTTTATACATACAGATGAACAGAAAATATTTTCCATTTGTAAATTTCGATTACCAATGAAAAGATAGGAAAAATGCTGCTTGAGATCTTATTAAGGTTTGACTTAAGGATATTTACTTTGCATATTTTGGTCCGTGATGTGGACAATTTATATAGTAATGGTTATAAAGCTTTAATTTTTTTAATTTCAACATCTACTGCCATTAAATATTGTCTGACTGCCCTCAATAAATGTGAAAATTTAAATAGATAAAAATAAGATGCTTAAAAACCCATAAATTATCTGTTAGTCTTTAAAAGTGCAACAGGACTCTGTTGTTTTTCTGCAAAAATTTAATTATACAAAATAGAAAAATGCTTAAAGATAAATATATAAATATACATCAAAATTATTTTTAAAAAAATCTGCCGAGCCCTGATTATAATACCAATATGGAAGAGAAAGACAAAAATTTAAAAAAAATACAATTGGGGAAAAAAGTAGTAATTGAATCAACAGTCTGTGCCATGGATTAACATTTATTAATAGATTAACTAGCAGCATGTTTCAACCAAAAGTGAGTGATTCTAGCACCTTCTTGATGTAATCAATGAAAGTTTCAATTTGACAAATTCCAGAGGGGTAGCCGCATTAGTCAGTATACAGCAAAAAACAAGAGTCCTGTGGCACCTTAAAGACTAACAAATTTCTTTGGGCATAAGCTTTCGCAGGCTCCAACCCACTTTGTCAGACTTTAAGTCGACTTAACAGAGTGGCTACACTTTAAGGCTTTAGACGACCTTCAGAGGAGGTGTTATTAAGTCGATTTAAGGAAGCCCTTAAGTCGACTTAATAAAAGCCTAGTGTGGCTGCGGCTTTGTGTAGGTCGACTTAAGTGTCCTTAAGTCGACCTAAGTTGCCAATGTAGATGCACCCTATGTGCTTTTCTTTCTGAAAATAATTCACTCTCTCGTAAATGCCTGTGTTACCCCCAGAGTTGCTATCTCAGCAGACTACACCTTGCCTTGACAAAGCAGCACGATGTGCAGGAAGTGTTGGAACAAACATGTCACACACACTGTAGACTCCTTATGAAATGTGCAGCCATTAGTCCACCAAGCAACGGTATGGCTATGAATGGCAGCCAGGCGTGCCCTCATCCCTGATTAGTTTAGCAAGCTAACGGGAAATCCAACCCTGATTTCCTGATGCTAGCTCTTCCCCCACTGAAGGATTAAGAAGAATTCCACATGGCAGGAGAAACGGACAGAAGGTAAACTGTAATGAAAGGCAGTTTGGACCTCTGGGTTACCCATTTTTCATCTGTTAAGGGCCTGGAGTTGACTGCATTCCTCCCTCGCTGTTTCATTGCTGGGGACGATTCAGCGTACGTGCAGTTCTCTGACTATCCTTTTAAATGGTTCAGTCCATGCCACGAGAGAAATGCCGAGACGTATGCATGAACTGTTGCTATTCTGGGATAAATTCTGTCTCCCCTAGACAGATTATTCACTCCAAGGCAAGTAGTTGGTAATCTGAGACAATCCAAGCAGAGGAGTGAGCCCTTAGTACAGAAATGCATAGTCAAGTTCAGGCCTAGCTTCTTTATTTCCAAAATGTTGAGTGAACTGGATCCAGGCTACTAAAGGACCGCCTCACCCATGAGACATTAAATGCTCGCCACAGCTCTGCTCCTCAGGAACCTTCGCACTGTCTACCTCAAGCACGTGCACAGGAGGCAGGATTTTCTTGGCAGCTGGCCCATGATTATGAAATTTACTCCCACTGTCTAAGAATGACCACAGACCTGGCTTCCTTGCAGTCAAAATGCAAACCTTACCTCTTTGGCCTTGCTTTCCCAAATATAAAGCAAAACAATTAAATGTAACTACTTAATTTACTTACCACAGTGTGGGGCAAGGAAGGAAAGTAAAATTAAATTGGTTGTTATCAGTCATTTCCTATGTTATTTCCTTGAAACGTGCTCCAATACAACAGTGTTAGGTGTTGGGTATAAGAACCTGAATAGAATACTATTTAACGCATAAACAGCACTTGCTGTAAATGGAAGACAATTCTCAAAAGATCCCATTCTTACTGATTTGTATTAAGTATTGATACCATAAGATTAAATGAAAATTTGAAAAAAGGATTTGGTTTTACAATCAAATTTAAATATCCTATAACTTGTAATCTCCATTTGTAGCAGGAAACAGGACATTAGATTGCAATTTGACTGTGTTCTTTTTTTAGTCAATGGAGAGAGGGGGAAAGAAATGAGTGAAAAGGAGCTGTAGAGATCACTACTGTAGTTTCAGGTAATATACTGAAGTCCCCATGCCAGTCTGTGTGGCTTTACAATCATATTTTCCTTTCAAAAATACTCTTTTTGCTGAGCAACAGAACAGAACAGTCATCGGGGGAAATTGACAAGCTCAACGGGCAACTGCGAAACTGACAGCAGTAGTAGAGATTGCTGTCACATATAGAAAACAAACAGAAAAAAGAAAGTATGGTCCTCTCATCTCACAGTAATCTTAGCAGTGGCTCGTATCAATCATAGGTTAAACAACCATTTGCAGACATCAGTGTGATTTTGAATTCATGGAGTCCTGTTAGGCTGTTCACTTGCTTTTCTGCTCATCTCCATGGTAGGCAGTCTCAATCACAATTGATTTCAGTCACAGCTGCTTGATGATCAGCACTTGGAAACCTGTCTGTCTATTTAGGTGTCTTCATTATTTAGGAAGATCCCGTTAGGCTTCCAGTGTTTTTTTCAATCTTGGCCTTAACCCCGCCGTGCCTAAGCTGTCTCTCTGTTTGTAAGTTTTACTGTTTGTCTTTATTCTCAGTGGAACTGCAGGGTGCTGAGCACTTTTCAATGTCTGGCCTGTAGCATACTATCAGTGTTTGATCCTTTAATAATCAGCTACCATTTAAGTAGTATGAAATAGATTGGTGAAATCTAAACATACTGGGCTTGAGTCTCATTGGGGGGATACTTCTGATTGATCCCAGTGTACATGCCCACTCTGTTAATTGGCGGTTAAAAGCAACACAACACTTGTTAAAACACGTTGGGTTTTAAAAATGAAAGTATTAAAAACACAACAAGTACCTTCACAGGAAAACTAAAAATTAAAGCGTCATTTCTGATTTTCCCAGGGAAAATTTTCCGGGTTATTCTAATCCATCTATAAACACAGATTTCCTGTTAATTTCCAGATAACTCCCACTATGCCTTCTTTAATGCAGATGTATAGTAGTCAACTTGTTTATTCTTGGGAAATGGTTGGTAAACATTTTAATCCTTTTTGAACCATACCTTATAGTTGCCAAAGAAACATTTAGCCATGGTGGGAGGAGGAGAAGAGAAGTCTGTGACCTCAGTCTAGGTCCACATAGACTCGCATTGGATTTAGGCTACAAATGGTACCTTAGTTTCTGTGCACATCTGTTCAGGTCAGCAACACCACATAAATTGGAATACAACACATCAGTTGACTGCAAGACAGCTTGCTAAAATTTTAATGTGCTGACTCTTATTTCACCTGGCCAAAGGAGTTTCAGGCTCAGTTTCAAAACCTTGTTCCACTTTATTCCCACAGAATATGCCAGTACTGAGCTATGAAAATAAAAAGTAATAGACACTAACTCATAGTTGAGACCCCATTTTATAAGTTATTCTTACAAATGGTATCTCAGTTGAATGAGCAAACAGCAGCCCTGGTGTTTGAAATGTATTGGTGATGTACAGAATGAACTGTACAGATGTACAGAATTGCTTGCTGGTCGCCAACACATTCCAATCCAAGTGAAAACTTGATTCTCTGATGATCTGACACTCCCATGCTTACAGCTCTTCCACAGTTCTGTCTCTGGCCTCACCTTCTCTGATGCTGCTACTCATTTCTCCAGGTTGTCCTAAGAAGAAAACTGAAACCATCTGAAGGAAACCGCTTCCTGATTATCCCACTGTTTTGATTAAGACACTGACTCCACGTGTTCCTCTTACTAGCAGCTTCCTGTGACTCACTATCCCTTCTTCACCCTACCCCCCTCCTGATCTTTCTTTTGACTTGCATCATGCTCTTCCTCTTCCTTCCTGTTCAGCTTCTCTCTTTCATTTTGGCTCCTGTCCTTCTGCCCCTAAGCATTATCATAACTGCTTATATAGCACCCTAAATGTGCAAGGCAATTTAGAGAGATTAGAGAAAAAGCCTGTCCAAAAAGCTTAAAATCTAAATTAGAAAAACACAGAAAATTAAGGTAACTTATAATGGCAAGGGGAGCTGAAAGTTAAAACAAATAATATCAGAAGGCAAATGAATTCTGATCAGAAGAATGAACAAATGACCCAGCTAATGACCATAATCTATAAATAAATGTTAGACTTTTAAAATTCTTCTGTCTAAAATGGCATGTTTTCATCCAATCAAATTGAACTTTTAAACTAAACAAGTCCCTTCTGCCCCATGTAAGGTATCCATTAGAAAATCCCTATTAGAGCTAGAAGCTACTTCCCAACTTCATGTGAAAGGGAAAGTTGGTCAGACGAACCATGTCACACAGGTCTACTGCAAGTAAGCTACAAAATAGCAGCTCTCAAGCCAAAATTCACTTATTGTACTTCTGCTTCTAGCAAGAGAGAAAAAAACCTGATGACATAATCTAATAAAATCTTATTCCATAGAAAGTTAGTGACCGAAATATAAGGGAAGTACCATATGTATCATTAAAAAAAAATCTAGAGTCATCATTTCATTGGTATCACTCTCTGTGATGTAATAGGTAGACTCAGTCCCCCCCTTCCCCTAGCTCCCAGCTCCTAGTCCTCCAGCTGGTATTTTATCACAGTTTTCCAGTGTCATTGGAAATGGATAGTTGGGTATCATTCGAAAGCCCTTTGCCCAGGAACAGAATGGTATCAATCATGACAAACCTAGAACCATTGTGCAGATAGATGAGAAACTATTTGATTTTTTAAACATTTTAAAATTATGCTCTAACATGGGGAGGTCAAACATGCAACCCTCAGGAAGTCAAATCGTGGTCCTCAGATACACTACTGTGCTATAAGTGAATGCTCAGAACATGATACCTGATTCGTTTTTTCAATGTTGCAAATTACTATACATGGCTTCAAGTTGATTTGCTATCATCAGGAAAAAGGAGTGGTTAAGTAGTATCAATTTTTATTTTGTTTAATATGTCAAAAGAGTTATTATGAGACACTGGTTAAGAGTTCAGCATCCATCTGGAAATTACTGTCCTCTATCCACAAAGGATACACAGATCTGGGGGATTTTGTAGAGACATTACAGTGAACCAAATTCTTGCAAGGAAAAAGGAGTACACGCAATAGGAGCACACACGCAAAGGGAGCACACTCCCAAATAGTCAGTGCTCTTCTAAAATGCTACCTACATGTCCTCTTTGAAAAGCACACTGATGTGTTTGAATTCACTTTTCAAAAGATACAAGTCTTGTAAGACCAACTCCTCACATTGGGTGCATTCTGCTCTATGACTTACTGTGCATGACAGAGACCTGCAACATCACAGAACAGATCAAGCAATTTGATGAGGTTGAACCAGCAGCACAGCAAACTTTTGGTTCAGACAAAGCCCTAAAACATGAAGATGAGTAATGCAAGTCCCTGGGGGTTGGTGGGCATCCCACTATTCTTTTCCATTTTTTTCCCCTGACAACCCCAGAATTACAAATTTCAAACAAAAATATTAAGCATGGCTGGGATGACTTCCCCAGCAGTAACCAAGCACCCCTCAAGACTCTTTATGTACAGTTAAATGCCACGAAGGGGGCATTTAAAAACTGTTGGATGAGCTTACTTGCACTTCAACACATTCATGTATGATAGACTGGACATCATTTATATCATGACAAAAAGTGATGAGACAGCTAAAGATTTCAGGGGAAGGGATCCTTTGGGCTATGGCTTGCATGAAAACTTCAAAACCCAAACCCAACATTCTATCAGCCTATGGGCTCCAATCAAGAACACACTAAAGCTGAGCTTAAATACAGTGAAGACAGACAAAGTGAAAGACGCAGGGACTACTACGGAGCTAATCACAGACGGAGGTGATTGATTGCTCATCTCCTGGTCATGTCCAGATCTTGGTGCAACGGTGATATAGGTCAGACTTTGGGAAGGTACAAGTTCTCCATGGGACCACAATCAATGTCAGAGTGTGACAGAACAACACATATCTGCCAGATGAAAAGCAAACCAATGCTATCTTGTGGTTGAACTTCATAATGAGGCTACAGAGAAAATACTATGACAAAGTCCACCTCATGTTGGATACATATGCGGAGAAATCAAGTAAAATATTACTAGAAAGAAAAGACTATGGTATTGCACCTGTTAAATGCAAAATTATTAACTCCACAAACAACTCCAAAGTCACAGTGAAGAAACTACTGTCCCGCATTCCCAAGAGAGAAGTTAACTGCATAGATATCTTGTATGAAAAATTCTCCAGCACATTAAAAAAAAAAAAAAAAAAAATCACACAAAGGATGTTGTGCCACACCGCATAATGAAGCCCCTGTCTTGCACTGTTCATAGTTCCAGTGAGGAAGCTGAGATTAAAATTATCTTGCATGCCATGAATGTCAGAGACAGAAGTATTGCCAAACTCTGTATGCACAAAAGAATAGAGATTCAAATAGAAGTAAGAGTGTGCAATGGAAACAAAGGGTTACTGTACAAATAACCATAAAATACAAACCAGAGCCCCCTACATTTAAGTTATCTTTTCTATCTAATATTGGTAGGTCCCCCCTCCACAACCAAAGTTCAGTCTGTTGCAGAACTGGCTGGCTTTACAGGAAACAGGATCCAAATTTTCATGATGTCATCCCCACCCCACAAGACGTTTCCTCAATGAAGGAAATGCTTTGAGCTCATTACCTTACTCTAGCAGCAGCATCCTTCTGAAGTCCCTGAACTGTTCATCAACCAGCTGGATTTTGTCCAAGCATTCATTGCCTCACGGCCATCCCTAGGGGGTGTGGGGTGCAGGGCCAATCAGCCTGTGGGGGCCCCTGGCATACCCTGCCCCCGACCCAGGCCAGAATGGTGGTTGGGTAGCTGAGGGCCTCTGCCCCCAGCACTGGAGGGGGGGGCCTGTTCAATGCTGCTGGGGGGGAGGAGAGGCTGGGGCCAGAGAGCACCCTCCCTGCGCAGCTTCTCTGCAGCTTTCCATGCCCACCCCCAGCCAGCTGGTCTGTCCCAGTGGGTGGGGTGGGCATGGAACATTGCAGAGGAGCAGCGTAGGGAGGGCGGCCCATGGCCCCACCTCAGGGATGAATGGGTGGGGGATGGGTGGCATGGGGCCCGCTGAACTGCGGGTCCCGGGTGATGGCCTTCCTCCCTCCCCCCACAAAGGGAGGGCCCTGCATTGCCTGAAAGCAGTCTCTTCTGTGGGATGGCATTGATTGTGTTGGCTGAGCAGGAAAGTGCGGTCAAGGGTGTACTACATGCTTGGAGACTTGCAGGTCCATCCTTTGAAGCTCTTTTACTAGAATCAAAATGGCAACTCTGTTTTTCCTACAAGACACTTTCATCATTAAACAAACAATACTTGTCATCCATTGACACATTAGATAGAATTCAGAAATAGTATATTAATCATGTGAAACAAGAAGGCATGTCTTCTAAATACCAAAATTCATATTTATTGATCTTTTTCTCTGAAAAATTAGTCAGAATTCTGCCAAGGAAATGCTAAACAATGGCTGGGAGGAGGATAAAGTGAACTAAAAGATTATAATAAATAAGAAACCAATGAATTTAAATGGTGTCCATTGACCTAGCTACTGCCTCTCATGGAGATAGATTACCTAAGCTGATGGGAGTACCCTTCTATTGGCATAGATGTTGCCTACACTCAAGTGCTGCAGCGGTTATGTTACAAGGGGAATACGTTTAATTAAATCAGGTTAATAGTGGGCACAAGTACATAATTTCTGCTAAATGTGAAAATACCTTAAAAACAGAGAACAAATGCCGTTCATTGTTTGCACTCTAGTTTTAATTTCCCTTCTTATTACAATGGATAAAAATCATTATTTCTGAACAACTCAGCCCCCACTGAAAAGTTCATCACTAAGTATTATCATATCGACAAAAAGTCTTTAAAAGTGCCACAAGACTCTTTTGTCTTTCTGCAATAGACTAACACGGCTACCCCTTTGGTATTATCATATCTTTCAAGTTACCCAATAATTTACCCATGACCCAACCCTCTGTGGTTCCATCTTTCTGACCTCTCAGCTAGTGACATCCTACCTATAGTCCCAAGACCCCCTTCTTGCTGCACACACAACTCAATGTGATCAACTCCTTACTGTCCTCACAATTCTTTCATAGGACCCTTGCACCCAACGGCTCCATTTCCCTCCCCGCAATTCTCTAGTAGTAACTAGAATGTCCTTCCTTTCTGCCCATATTACACTTCAGGATGCAACAACTTCCACTGAGCCAGGAGCACCTTGTAAACCTCTCTCCACTCTCAGCATCTGATGTCTTAAGTCTTCATCCAGGGGAAACTAAGGCCATGTATACACTACAGACTTGTCCCTCAGTAAAGTTGTTGTGGGATAAGCAAGCATTATAACACTTTACCCCATCCACACAGCACTCCTTGTATCGAAAAGGAGTGTTCACATGCTCCTTTTAATTTTCGCTATAAGGAGCAGTGCATGGTGGGCACCTATCCCACCATGCACTGCTGAAGCCAGCCTGTGGACTGGCAGCGGGGCTGTTCCCCCCAGCTGGCTGCCCTGGGAGTTCCCCCACATGGCTGGAGCTGCCCCAGAGGTTCCCTGGGGGTTCCCCAGGGCTAGAGCTGCACTGCCACAGCAACTGAAGCCCCACTGCCACGGCTGGGGATCCGCTGAGCCGGCGGCTTGAGCTCCGGTCCAGAGGTCGGGCTCCACTGCTGCCAAGAAGCCGGCACTCTTGGTGGCTGGAGCCCCACTGCCCTGGTTTACCTGTTGCATGGCAAGAGGGCTGTTGCTCTGCAACAAGCAAGATCGTAGCGTGTTTGCTCTCAGCCTTACCGTGCGATAAGGCTGTAGTGTGTCTGTTGCTGCGGGGTAGAAGCCATTAATGCCGCAGTGCTCTTTCCTCATTTGTTCCCACATCTACTGAAAATTTTGTTTGAAAGAAGTAGGCAAGGAATCTTGCTTTCACTTTTGACCACATACAGTTTTAGGGAAGCTATATAAACCACATGCTTTAATTCTCTTTTAGAGTGCTTTCCCCAAATACATGTCTTTTCATTACTGGATCCCAACATGCCCCAGCACTCACTCGTCACTTCTCAACACCCAACTCTCCACACACTCATTGTGGTTTTTTGTTTTTTTGTTGTTGTTGTTGTTGTTATTGTTGAACATGGTCCTCATATGTGCATTCATCATTCAGATCGGGCGCTGAAGAAAGACAAGATTTCACCAAAAAGAAGAGACTTTGACGAACTAGTGCCCCTTTTATGAGAAATGTTAACATGAAAGACAAACTAGCTTTAATTCTCACTATAAAAATCAACATTTTTATAGCTGCTTGCAACTCATAGACTCATAGACTTTAAGGTCAGAAGGGACCAGTACAATCATCTAGTCTGACCTCCTGCAAAATGCAGGCCTCAAGACCTCACCCACCCACACCAGCAATAGGCCACCAACCTATGACTGTTATTTACCTCCTTAAATCATGATTTAAGGACTTTAAGATACAGAGAATTCACCGGTAGGTGAACCATGCCCTGTGCTACAGAGGAAGGCGAAAAACCCCCAGAGCCCAGGCCAATCAACCTTGGGGGAAAATTCCTTCCTGACCCCAAATATGGCGATCAGTTAAACCCTGAGCACGTGGTCAAGTCTCAACAGCCAGTTATCCAAGAAACAATTCTCTGTAATAACTCAGAACCCACCCCATGTACTCTCCCCTCTTAGGCCACCTGTATATCTACCACATGTAGCCAAATATCAGTCAATTTCCAAAATAGGGTAATCATACCATCCCCTCCATAAATTTATCAAGCTCAGTTTTGAAAGCAGTTATGGTTTTTGCCCCCACAACTCCCCTTGGAAGGCTAGTCCAGAACTTTACTCCTCTAATGGTTAGAAACCTGCGTCTAATTTCAAGCCGAAATTTCTTGATGGACAGTTTATAACCATTTGTTCTGGTGTTCACATTGGTGCTGTACTCAAATAATTCCTCTCCCTCCCTGATGTTAATCCCTCTGATGTATTTATAGAGATCAATCATATCCCCCCTCAACCTTCTTTTGGTTAAGCTAAACAAGCCAAGCTTCTTGAGTCTCCACTCATAGGGCTGGTTTTCCACTCCACAGACCATCCTTGTAGCCACGGGCGTTGCTGGATAGCAAAAAGATCCAGGGCTGTGGCCCCCAGCCCACTGCCTGTTAGTCCCTCCCCCCCACCAGTGAGGCCACACTCCTAGAAAGAAGAGAAGGGAAAGAAAGAAGGAAGAAAGAGAAGGAAAGAAAGAAAAGGAGGAAAGAAAAGGAAAAGAAAAGAAAGCGATAAGGCAGCCCCGGAAGAGCCCAGTTGCCGGGCTCGGGGGGAGGGACTGCGGGGCAGCCCTGGAGGAGCTCTGCCACTGGGCTTGGACTCAGGAGGGGGCGCAGGGGCTGCCATGGCAAAGCAGCAGCCCCGGGGGAGCCCAGCCGCTGGGGTCGGGAGGCTGCCAGGCTGTGCAGAGGTCCCAGAAGCCTGCGCGGGTGTAGCGGCCACGCACCCGCGCACGTTACAGAGAACACTGCTCCCTGGCCTGCCCAGCCCCCATCGGCTCCCCAGCCCACCCCTGCCCAACCTTCCCAGTCCCAGCTCCCCAGCACTCCCCCACCCAGCTCCCCTAACTTACCTGGCCGGAGAGCTGCAGGGAAGTCCGGCGTTGGGCTGGCCAGGAGGCCGCTCCCGCCCTGAGCATGCTCTTTTGGAGCATGCTCAGGGCAGGAGATTTGAAAACTCCCCAGCCCAGCTGGCGGCTGCTGCTCCTAGCTGAGCAGCAGCCTGCCTGCAGGGCAGAGCGGAACATGGGTTCCACTGGAGTTTTCTGGGTTCCTGGGCCCCGGGATAGATTCGGGGCTCAGGCTTTTCTACCCGGGGCCAGCGCCCTGCCAGCCCAACGACGACGCCTCTGCTTGTAGCCCTTCTCTGCACCTGTTCCAATTTGAATTCATCCTTTTTAAACATCAGGGACCAGAACTGCACACGATATTCCAGATGGGGTCTCACCAGTGCCTTGTACAGCGGTACTAACACCTCCCTGTCTCTACTTGAAATACCTCTCCCGATACATCCTAGAACCACATTAGCTTTTTTCATGGCCACATCACATTGGCGGCTCATAGTCATCCTGTGATCAACCAGCACTCCCAGATCCTTCTCCTCCTCAGTCCGTTCCAACTGATGCGTCCCCAACTTATAGGAAAAATGCTTATTATTTGTTCCTAAATGCATGACCTTGCACTTCCCATTATTAAATTTCATCCTATTCCTGATACTTCAGTTTACACGGTCATCCAGATCTTTCTGTATGGTATCCCGATCCTTCTCTGCATTGGCAATACCTCCCAACTTGGTGTCATCTGCAAACTTTATTAGCACATTCCCACTTTTTATGCCAAGGTCAGTAACAAAAAGGTTGAACAAGATCGGTCCCAAGACAGATCCCTGAGGGACTCCACTGGTAACCTCCCTCCAGCTTGACAGTTCACCCTTCAGTATGACCCGCTGTAGTCTCCCTTTTAACCAGTTCCTTATCCACCTTACTATATTCATATTAATCCCCATCTTCTGTAACTTAACTAAGAACTCCCTGTGTGGAACTGTATCAAATGCCTTGCTGAAATCTAAGTAAATTAGATCCACCACATTCCCTTTATCTAAAAAATCTGTTATCCTTTCAAGAAGCTATTGCTTCTGTTAGGTTACCCTTTTAGACAATTACAGTGGATTAATAAATAATAATAATAAAGATGAGTTTGTTTCAAAGCATCTGACAAAGTGGGATTTTCTCCCATGAAAGCTCATGCGATAAATAAATCTGTTAGTCTTTAAAAGTGCCACAGGACTCTGTTGTTTTTTGTATCATATATGATAAGAAGAATACATAAGGAATATGATTAAACTCTAAAATGCAGAACAGTCTGTTTCTCCCAATTTGGGGTGTTTTGAACCATGTTTTGCTCCAGCCCATTAGAAAGATCAGACACACCTTCAAATTTTTCTTCTACGCTTAAATTTGGAAGAGCCCTGAAGCATTAGAGCTCTGCTCGAGAAATGACATTACTTTTCACATTTGGGTTGCCACCTAGACCTTTAAATCCCCATCCCCTTCTGCTCCTTTGTCTCTTCTCAGCTCCTAGCTGTCCCCTTCCCTCCTGCAATCCTCAGATCAACCCTGCCTGTCCTCCACCACCACCTCTCTCTTGCCCCAGCCCTTCCCTCTTCTTATCATCCCCAGCTCCCGTTCTTGCCCCACCTCTGCTTCTGCCTGTGTTCTTTCTCCTCTCCACCCCTATCTTCCCTCTCCACAGCTCCAGCCCCTGCCCTTACCTCCTATCCTATCCTCCCCCATCACTACTTTTTGCCCTTGTCCCTTCACTTTGTTCCTCTCCTACCCAGTTTTTTGCCCCAACTTCTCCCCCTTCTCAGCTACTGCTGCTAACCCCCTGCCTTTCAGTTCCTTTTTTCCCTTCCCCACAAGCCCGTCTCTTTCCCTCCCCACAACATTTCTTGTCACTCTCCATGCAAGTCAGGTTGCTTCCTCTTTCTCCACCATGCTGTGTGGAGCAAGTGAGACTGACACCAGGGGCACCTGACATTTCTGCCAAATCTTAAATCCCTGCTCCAAATCATGCAGCTGCTAAAGGTTCTCAGCCAAACCATTTAAGAAATTTTTCTTCATGGGAAAAACAACCTATTTTTCCCTAACCATATTCTTGGATGTGGCTGAACTGTCCTAGCTGAAACTTTCAAAAAAAAAAAAAAAAAAAAGTTAGCTTGAGGTAGACACCCAGCACGGAAAATTTCGGTCCAAACAGCTGAAGTTTTGCAAAGGATAAGCAGCTGAAAATGGAGTCTTTGAATGGAGCAACCTTAATTATAGACAAAGCAGGAGGAACTGCTGACAAATCATACATCGCTATTTATACCGAGTAAAGGAGATGCCTGAGCCAGGATTTTGCTGATGTCTCTCTCTTTTGAGATTCTGATTAAAGTACTCTTTCCTTGATACTCCAGGAGAGAAAGAGGATGAACCAGGCCTGCCAACCAGGGGAGGGCAACGGGGGCAAATGGTCTGGGGCCTGGTGATTTAAAAGGGCCCTGGAGGACAGGAGAATAGATAGTATCCTCCTTTTCTAGCCCCTTCCCATACCCCTTTCCCTCTACCCCTCCTCTAAGCCCAGCTTATCTATTATGCGCCATGCTGGTTCCCTGGCAGGTTGAGAAGGTGTATCTGCTACTCAGCTCCCCAGCCTCAACAGTAATCTCCCTGAGGAGTCCCAGCAACCCCAGAAACTGAATAACCGATGTTGCTTCTTCAGTCACCTGGGAGTCTGCATGGCACACCATAAATAAGTAAAAACTTCTGGTGAAAACTACTCAGATCTCAGCCAACCCTTTCTAGGGGGGGCCATTCTGTCCAGGGGCCCAGAACTGCTATCAGTGAGCCTGGCAAACTACCTGAACTGGTATCTTTTGGAAAGGTTTTTCGATACTAAAATAGCTGCATTGATGGCATCTGAAAAACTCAGTATCAGATAAGAAATATTTGTTTTTCTGGTTTCAGGTTTATAATAAAGGAAATGCATAGAACATAAAACACAAGTTCTAGCCTGTAGAACCACAAATTCCAAAGGTCCTCAAGCATATTCCAAATGTTTGTCAGAGGCCTTTGTTTTAATGCCAATATATAAAAAAACCAACAAATCTCCACTGTAGGATGTACAGTTAACCTCTTTCTTTTTCCCAGCACTTCTCAAATTATTACCAATTATTTCCAAGAACAACAGATTCATCTAATGGTACTTTAAATGTTGGAAAGGGCCAAGCTGGGCAATTCCAATTTACAACTCTGTCATTTAAATTAATTAAATAAAATACCTAAGTGTAATGTTAAAAGGACCAAATCCTGAAGCCTGATTCTCACAAACCTCCCTCTGAAGTCAATAGGTGGCTTGCCAGAGTGTGGCCTGAATAAGAATTTCAGGATTGAGCCCAGTTATTATATGTATAAATTCAGTTCTAAATTTCTACTAGCAAGTGCACTACCAGCCCGCAGCCATGCAAACAAGATTGGGAGCCTGTTGAGATGTGAACGCCTTTCATAGGGATGTTGCTTTTAGTTATATTACGGTTCCTGTGTAAGATATGGCTCAACTGCAGTAATTTTTTTCAACTGACTTCTTAAACCTCTCCTTTTTAGGACCTGATCCTGCAAACACTCATGTAAGCAGTTCCTTTGACTTTTCAGGCAGGCAAGCTCATTAGTCCATGTAGGTATTGAACTCAAAGGGACTAGTCAGATAAGTGAACTTACTCATGTACATACATGCCTGTAATACTGGGACCTTAATTAAAAATATGTTTCATAGACTCCAAGGCCTGAAGGGACCATTACGATTGATTGATTTCCTGTAGAAACACAATCAACAAAATTGCCCCCCAAATTCCTTGTGAATTATACCATATCTTTAAAAAAACAAAAAAAAAAAAAAAAAAAAACCAGTCTTGATTTTCAAATTGCCAGGCAGAGAAAATCCACCATAACCCTTGCTAAATTATTTCAGTGGTTAATTACCCTAAATGTTAAACATGTACACCCAATTTTGATATGAATTGTCTAGTTTCAACTACCAGCCACAGGATCTTGTTATTCCTTTCTCTGGTAGACTGAAGAGCTCATTGTGACGCTGTCCAGACCCCGGTCACACTCATTTTTAAATATTTGTTCCTCTTGTAGGTAGTCAGTCTGTAATCAAGTCACCCCTTAATCTTATCTTTGTTAAACTAAATAGATTGAGCTCCTGGACTCTCTGACTATATGTCATGCTTTCTAACCATTTAATCATTCTTGTGCAGTGGCATATCAAGGGTAGGCAGAGAAGGCCATACTCCTAAGCACTAGTCTCGGGGGGCATCAGCCTGGCCCTTCTCAGAGGAGCTGCCCCCACTATCACAGGCAGCCAGGGCTCAATGACCATGCCAACCCCAGCTCAGGCCTCCTGGACCCAAAGGCTCCCACTGTGGGGAAGCAAGCATCATTCTGGCCTCCCTACCCTTACACTGGGCACAATGAGGGAGCTGCAGGGACAAGAGCTCATCACACCCCAATCTGGGGCCCCTGTCACTCTTACTCCCAGCCATACCTGCTAGCCACACCCCCCCCAACATGGTGGGGGAGTAAGGGAGAGCAGAAAACAGCCCCGTAGACACACATCTCCATGCAGAGCACTGCAGCCCCTGCTGCCAGCAATGTAGGGGGTGGAGAGAGAGACACAAAAGAAAGCATTGGCCTCATGGCACCAGAGACCCATGGTACACCACCGTTTTCATTGGCCCTTCTCTAAAATGTCACCAGGTTACCAACAGCCTTCATGAATTGTGATCACCAGAACTGGACACAGTATTCCTGCAATTGTTACACCTGCACTGAATTCAGAGATAAAATAACCTCTGTGCTCCTGCTTGAGATCCCCCTTTATGCATCCTAGGACTGAATTAGCCTTTTTGGCAACAGAGTCACACAGGAAGTTCATGTACAGCAGATGATCCACTGACCCCCAAATCTTTTTTTAGAGTTGCTGCTTCCCAGAATAGAGTCCCTCCTCTTGTAAGCACAGCCTATAGTCTGTGCTCTTAGGTGGATACATTTACACTTACCCATATTAAAAATGTATACTGTTTGCTTGCACCCATTTTACCAAGTGATCCAGATTGTTCTGCATCAGTGACCTATTCTTTTCATTATTTACCACTTCTATGTTGTCTGCTGTCTTTATCTGTAATGATTTGATGTTCTTTTCCAGCTCATAGATAAAAATGTTAAATATCAAAACCCAAGAATAGATCATGGGACACACACCTTTTTCCCCCTCTATCTATTTTTGATATCAACAGATTCCACTTTAAAAAACATGCAAGGAACCTTTAAATTATTGCAACATCTCGGTCTACCTGTTGATAAAAATGAAACAAATAGATATTGCCATTTAAGGTCTTCTGAAAGCTAGCAATTGAAATGGAAAGACAATGCAAGGCCAATTGTGATTTTCCTTCTACCAAATCTTTTATCTGACTTATATTTAATTATTCTATTCTATCACAGAAAATCACCAGTCTTTCTTCATAACGATCTGAATCCAGTTACCACCAGAAATACCTTACCCAGGTTTCATTCCGCCATCTCCATTGTACACGTCTTATAATAACTGAATTAATAAAATATTAAATAAAAGTAATTACGAGTAACATTCCAAAATATTCCCAAAATAGTTAACGCATTTAGTGTGCATAACTAAAAATCACCATTTACATTCTCCATCATTAACCACCAATTCTGCAGAAACTTCCAGCTAACATGAGTTAGAGCAACATGCCATGCAAAATTTTAACATGTCCATTCTTAAAGAAAAAACCAGACTATCACCCATTTTCAGCATGCTTGAACTCCTTTCAGCTATCAGCCTGAGGGCAGTCTCCAACAAGCAAAGGAGCTGATTCCCAGTAATTCTGATAACTGAAAAGTAAAGATGAGAGGCCTTGGTTAGTGTAGCCTCCAGTCATTAATCTGCCTGTACTTGATGACAAAATGATATTTTTAATGTTTCTTCTAAGTTTTGATGCTCTTTGAATATTTTTTCCTAACAGAAGGACAATCATTTAACTGAGTAAGAGCTTACAAGACATTGGTGGTAAGGCTAGAATTACAGAATGGGAAATGTAGAGCTAATAAAGGGAGGCTAGGGGCAACTGGAAGAGAAAGATAAAATAAAGATGAATCAGAATTCCTAGAACTGGAAAGGGCTGCAGGAATGTGAATGTTTAAAATATAGCACTTCTATTGCCAAATATCTTAAATAGTGTTTAAAATCTATATAAATGGAAGAGTGAGAGGAAGATATCACAAAATCTGGCTAAACATGTCTGTACCTATCCATTTCCACAGAGGCAGCACTTCTCAGGGCCCGATCTAATATTGTGTAAGTCATTGGAACTTCCGTTACCACAAGAAAAATCCAGCCTCTCCATACCACAAGTCTGGTATTCCCCTTGTTGTTGTTCTTCAGTGTTGCAAAAGTACCCGTTTTCGCCAGAGCTGCTTTTTAAAAATTTCAGCGGGTCAGAACACAGTAATTAAGGAGCATTGCTAAATCCTCCATCAGCACTTCCCTGTTTGGGTGGATTTAAATTAATGATATTCGTCTTGCCATATTAAAACCCTTCCCCTGGGAGTTTTTATTAGCACCCACGCAGTTTCCCTTTATTAAAGGGCCTATCCAGCATGCAAGCAAAGAAAAGCTGCACAGCTATTATGCTCTCTGATGTGAATGCCAAATACATACTTCCAGGCCAGGAGGCTGCTTTCTGGATGTTGACAGGCCAAAATAAGGGTAATAAATTTAAATAATTCCCCCAAATTAAAGTGCTACTGGAGAAAGTGACAATACGGTTTAACTATGAGTTGTTTGCTAAGACTGGCAACGGTCATGATTGGTGATCCCTTGATACGAGGGTGATGTCTGCCGGGAGAAAAGTCACTACTGAGACTTAAGATGGCTGAGGAGCCCACTGTGTTCTACAGATTTTTCCACGCGTGACAGGTGCTTACTTGGAGACAGCACAACTGCTGGTGAGGATACTGTACACTTTCCTTCCCCCTCTGCCATTTCTCAGCCTCCTGAGTAAGGCCATTCTCTTCAAAATGAGCTGAGGCTTTGATGTATGTGACAATACTGCTATTGCCAACCAGCTCATCCCAATTTATGGAAAGGATTTTCATCTTATAAAGGAACTCAGTCAGAAAAGTGTCATGCGTACTTAATCAAAGATATTGTAAGGAAACAAGAGGGATTGTGAAGAAAAATTGATTTTTCTTGCCTTGCCACAATAGGAATGTTTGTTGAAGCAAGCTACTGATGGAAACAGAAAATTAGCATGTTTGAAGTTAAAGAATGGCCCATATTTTAGAGACCAAACTGGCTCAATTGTAATGCAAAGCTGTGGACAACGACACACCAGTTAATCCTGCACAATAA
Source organism: Pelusios castaneus (assembly GCA_007922175.1). NCBI lineage: Eukaryota > Metazoa > Chordata > Testudines > Pelomedusidae > Pelusios > Pelusios castaneus. The sequence goes on along the minus strand of ML685755.1, from coordinate 29,955,005 downwards.
GAACAAGTCTGACAAATTAAAGCTGCATGGCGGCTGCCTGATCTTACAGACCCAATTGTAAAAGAGGACAATGCAGGCAATTTGAAGGGACAATTCTTTCCTGTGATCTCGGTTTCATTTCAAGTCAGCTATGCTCAGTGACACCCCAGGCTAAAATGATATCACAGTAGGCAACTTCATTTGATGGCTAACATCACTGCTTAGTATTTATTTTTGACTGCATTACCAATATCTGACTGTGCATCATAAACTAATCTAAACCAAATTACTGTATAAAAAAAACAAAAACAAGATTATTGGATTGCCAAGAAATTGAAGCCACTTACTTTGTAATCATTTAAAAAATAGTCAGTATTGATCAAATACTGAATTTTAAATCTTCCTTCATTTTAAGTAAATTGCAGATATTTTCCCTCACACAAAATGATGCCAAACTGCGGAGAAAGTATAGTGGGACATTCATGGCCATTGACTTCACTGGTTTGACAGGACATTACAGCACAGACTATTTTGTCACCGAAGCTGCTTGCCACCAAATTGCCAACAGGACAAATACTCTGCAACTGTAACAAGGTTTTCAGTAACAACCATTACTACCCCGGCAAGCTAGACGATGTACAAAATCTCTGTTTTGGTCCGTTTTTAAGTGTTGCACTTGACTGTCACCGACAATGAAAAATCTTCATTTCTATTAATCTTCTCCCAATGAGCTTCTTCTTTTCAAGCATGTTGTATGTTAGCTTTAGAAATAAACAAGTCTCAGAGGTATCACTGGCCAATAGCAACTGTATAAATTCATTAAAGAACTTGAACACTATCATTTTATTAATATTCTGGCCCTTATTATCCAAGTGATCAGATGATAAATCACATAACACACCCAAAAGGACATAAAGAGCCACCCTAACAGCATTTCAACTTGGGACAGCCAAACTACTTATTATTAATAGTAGTATTATTACCATAGTTCCTAGGGGCCCATTCATGGAGTAGAACCCCAACGTGCTAGGCACTGTACAAACAGAACAAAAAGGAACTTGCATTTTAACAGTAAGACAAGAATCAACAGAACGACAGAGACAGATGAGGGAAAACATTGAGACAACATTGGTCAGTATAATAAGCAGTAGTCTCAGCACACCAACCAACTAACCACTGTCAAGATTTTGTAGGTGTAATAGCAAAGGAGAGTTTTAAGGTGGCATCTGAGAGCTTGAACAAGAGTTTTAGCTGTGTGGATGGATAAGAACGTGTTACAACATGTTAGTTGAAGGCTGTAAGTAAGAAGGATCCTGCCCTAAAAGAGTGCTATTATTGCATACCAAAAAAACTTCATTAGACAAAGTACAGAGCAGTGTTTGAATAAGCATAAAAAATTTTTTACTACACTACTGTAATATAAGCAGTTTAAATACCACAAAGCAATTACTAATTGTAAATGCCCCTCTGCCATATACAATGGCTGAAACTGGACTGTCTCTACTCAAAGGAATAAATGGACACAAATCAGACATAAAAAATGGTAACATTCAAAAACCTGTAGGAGAGAAACTCCCTGGATACTCAGTAACAGACTTGAAAATTACCACACTTGAGCAAAAAAAAGCTTCAAAAACAGACTTCAGCATGAAACTGCAGCGCTGGAATTCATGTGCAAATTTGACACTATCAGATTGGGTCTAAATAGGGACTGGCAGTGGCTAGCTCACTATAAAAAGTAAATTTTCCCTTTTTAAACATTCACACGTTCTCATCAACTAATGTAAATAGACCACATCCACAGTTTGAATTGACTTCATTAACACTGGCCCTTCATATAATAATGTTACACTCTTCTCTGTGTGCATGCGTGCGTGCGCGCCCCAACAAACAAAAGTTTCCACTTCATGCATCTCACAAAGTGGGTTCTAGCCCACAAAAGCTTATGCCCAAATAAATTTGTTAGGTCTTTAAGGAGCCACAGGACTCCTTGTTTGTTTTGCTGAACCAGACTAACAGTTACCCCTCCGGAATCTCACAAAATATAGTTTATGAGTATCTGAAATGTGAGCCTCAGCCAACCAGAAAACTGTGTGTAAATCCCACCAGATTTTCAATTGTGATGCTTCCTCAAAGCACTCAGGGTTGAGGGTTCTCTAATTTGTTATCACCTGCCTCGGCCAAACCAAACAGGCTGGCACAGCATCTCTCTGGAGACAGCAAACTTGTTGATTCTATATATGTGCAGTGACAGTGGCTGGATGCTACAGGGGAACACTCTATAGGGTGGAGGGAGGTGCAGGGCCAGATTATTGCAGGGGCTTTAAGGGCTTGAGCCCCAGACCCCAGTCAAAAGGGGGCCCTAGGCTCCAGCCCCTGAAGCCCCTGCAATAATCTGGCACCCCCACCCAGCTCAGTGCCAGCAGGGGAGGGTAGGTGAAGGGAGTGGGGCGGGGCCTTGAAGCCGGCTGGCCCATGGCGAGGCCTGTTTGCTCCAACCGGGGGTGACGGGGTGGCCAGCTAGCTCATGGCGAGGCCTCCACTGCAGCTTTCCAGAGCCTGCCGTGCACTAGCCAGTTCCCCCCCCTCCCCCCCCAGGGCAGACTGGCCAGAGCAGGCCTGGGGCAGGAGCACCCTCTGTCCCCAGGGCCCCGCCCCCAGTGACAGGAGGGGCAGGGGCCAGCCTGTGCGGTGAAGCCTTAGGCCCCCAGATCAGTTAATCCAACCTGAGAGGCAGGTGCAGGGAGCTGGGTGCCTCTATAATTAACCTGTAGGGCAAAGTACAGGCTGGCAATGCTTTGGGGGCAATTATTTCATTGGCTAACAGTGACAGGGAGGTGACGCCAACTTTAGCACAAGACGTGAGAGTACAGTCACACGCTCACAATCCTGCGAGGAAGCTTCACAACTACCTTGCAGATTTCTGTACTTGCAGTTATAATTCCCCATTACAGGAGTTGTTGGGGGGGAAACTGAACATGTGGGCAGGTGATAAGGGACATTTGGCAGCAGGAAAGACACTGGCAACTGGTTTGGATTCAGGGGTAAACCCAGGAGTGAATATTTAATGTTACAAAGATCAGCAATGAAATAACAAATGTTGACATTTAATTTGTTCTCATTATATTTCTGAGCTAACAGCCCATTAACATTGTAAGGGGAGTTCTCATGTTTCTTAGAGCTGTAGTTTTAGGCAGTCTGTCTCAGAGAAAAAAAAATGCATTTTTTACATTTAACTTGTATTTTGAAGGGTTTTGTTTGTTTGTATCTATAAGAGCTTGTTTAAATTAATACTTAAATAAAGGACTCAGTTCTACAGAAGGATGAAGAGCCCACTGCTAAGGAGTCTCAGAATACATGGAGTCCTCATGACATATATCTTTAAGGCAGAACTACCATCTCTTGGGGCAAGAACTATCTTTTATTCCACGTTTGTATAGCACCTAGCACAATGGAGTCCTGGTCCATGACTGGAGCTCCTAGGCACTGTATTAATATAAATAACATCTCATCTTCATTAGCATTAATTACTGTGTCCACAATTATTAGTTTAATTACCATCTATTAATTACATGTGTGGCCTTCTTTCATTAAAGGACACTTAGGATCATTTTCTGAAAGAGCTGCATTCCATTTGACTCCTCCACATTTCAAATGATGTTATTTTTCAAAAAAAAACTTTCTGAAAGAAGACAACTTAAATTTAAATTCCAGAGGGGTAGCCGTGTTAGTCTGTTGCAGAAAAACAACAGAGTCCTGTGGCACTTTTAAAGACTAAGATTTATTTATCGCATGAGCTTTTATGGGAGAAAATCCCACTTCGTCAGACGCTTCAAGTGGGATTTTCTCCCACGAAAGCTCATGCGATAAACTTAACTTTAGTTAGTTAAGAATTTGCCCTTTCAGATTCTCCATTGTCTATTCTTGCCATCACTTGTTGATTTGCACAGTAGACACAATTTTTGGACATGATCCTGATACTAGTTTAGGTGCAGTAGAAAGTATCCATTAATAGAACCTCATGAGTGTTTAAAACACTTTTAGAAACAAAGCAATGTCTGTTGCTTAGTGTGCAGAGGAAATAAAGTGGGAAGCACAACTTAAATTCAGACTGGGTTGTACATACTCTGCTCTTTTAATAAAATGATGAACTGAATAAAAACTTGCATAAGCTTCTAGAAACAAATTGACTTCTAGGCCAAGCGTAGGATGATTACAAAATACCCTTTAGTGAAAGGTGATATGGGTTTCTTTTATGACAGAACAATGAAGTCTGAGTCATAGGGGAAAGTCAAATTGCTACAGGGAACAGGAATTCAGGTAAAGTTCCATTAGTCTAAAGAAATGTATGACTGATATTAGCTTTTCTGCAGAATTCAAGTTAAAGAAACCAAAACAAGAAACAGCCTGGGAATAGATGGATGCAGTTGCTGGTTCTGTCACTGCCAGCAGCGGGTAAGCTAATTGTTTCTGGTTTAGAAACCTGCATTGTCATGTAATATTAAACATAAAGTCAAAAAAGATCCAGCAGTAAGTCATTAAGAGAAAAAAGTTCCACCCCACAAACTCTGAGAAGGATCAAGCAGTCTACATTATTGCTACTTGTGTCCAAGAAGGGCACCTACCCTCAGTCTGATCCTGCTCTCACTGAAATCCATAGCAAGTTGCACTGTGAGCCTGCTGTTTGACTTCTTAGTGGGGTCTGTTTGGGGGGGGGGGGGACTAGGCACTGAAACTCATAGCCTGCTAGAGAAGACTGAGAGCTTAGGAAGCTCTAGACTGCCCTTCTTTGATCCCTAATCCCTTCAGAATCCCTTAACAAACAGGCAGGGCTGTTCAGGAAGGACAAAGGTTTAAAAAGCCAGCTACTAAGAGACCCGAGGCGCTAGCAACCAGGAGCAGAAAATACGAGTTTAGAGAAGGAGCGTGAGAGCCAGATACACTGAACATTTTCTAAACTTAGGGCAACAAAAAGCGGCGTCACTAGGCATGGGCACTGGGGGCACAGATCCCACATGTGCTGGAGAGTGCTCCAAGCCATATCGGGGTGGGGCTGAGGCTGGCAGGCCCTTTTTAAGGCTATGGACATCACTTTATTGCACGATACGGCTCCTTATCGCGCAATAAAGCTGACAGTGTACACACGATCATTTTTCTTGTTGCGCAGCAACACCCTCTTGCCGCGCAACAGTAAAACCACTCAAACGAAAGTGGTAAGCATTACTGCGGAACAGCTGTTCCGCAGTAATGATCGTGTGTACGCTTTTTGCGTGGTAGACAGCCTCCGGAAATGTCCCAGAGTGCCAATCGAGGGCACTCTGGGACATTGGAGCTGTCAAATATGTCAATTTCACTGCTCTGGCTGAGCAGTGAAATTGACATATACTTCAATTTTACTGCTCTAGCAGAGCAGTGAAATTGACTATTATGGGAGCTGCCAGGTTTGGCGGCTCCCCTGGACTGAGCTAGGGGG
>ML685755.1:29872887-29949153 GCA_007922175.1 Pelusios castaneus | reverse complement strand
AGGGGGCTGGCCTGAACTGGTGAGGGCAGCCGGTTCGGGCCAGCCCCCTAGCTCAGCCCCGGGGCTTCGGGTGACAGTGGGGGCTGGCAACGCAGCCCCCGCTGCCACCGGAAGCCCTGCAGCTGGACTAGGGGGCTGGCTGTGGGCAGTGCATGATGGGACAGGTGCCCACCATGCACTGCTCTTCTATCGCAAAGGAGCATTCACACGGGTGAATGCTCCTTTGCGATAGAAGAAGCATGTATGTACACACAAAAGCGCTATATTTATAGCGCTTTCCTTGTCCCTCAATAATTTATTGAGGGACAAGTTTATCATGTGTACATAGCCTAAATCTCCTGCTCTGCTGCGCTCCCAGACATTGTGGCCCAGGGCAGGGCAGGAAATGTAAAACATCCTCAGTTCAGCCAGCATCTGGAGGCTCTCCTGCTCCAGCAAAAGTAAGTACTGTGCTGGGCTGGGGGTGGGAAAGGAGGGGGCTCAGTGCCAGGGTGCATGGGGCTGGGTGGGTCAGGGAAAGGGCATGCAGCCTGGAGCTCAGTGAACAGGGCCAGGGAAAGGGGAAGGGGGAGAGCTGGAGGGTGAAGGAAGGTGTGCAGGGCTAGGGCTGGGGCAGGCTCAAGGTACGCATGACTGGGGGGGAGGGAGGCGAGATTGGAAGCCTGCACCTTGAACCTCTTTTCAGTATAGCAGTGCACCTGACAACAAACTCCCCTCCCCACAAGAAAAACAAAACAAAACAAAAACCACCACAGGCAGATTCCAGTGGCAGAGAGTGGAGGCTATCCATTTTATTTCACTGAATGCAGCCTGTATGATTCGCTGCCCTGTCGGCAGGTGACCTGGGTGATGCAAGCAGCTTCTTGCTCTCAGAAACCAAGTATAGATTCTTGAGGCGAGAGGGGCTGAACCAGAGTAGCTAAAGGAGGCAGAAATTACACAGAGAACATTTTGCAGGATACAGTAGAATGGTCCCACTCCCAGTCTGACGGCTTCTGTGATGTTGAGGACTAGAATGAAAGTTTTGGGGAAGGAAAACATGAGACTGGAGCAGAGAGAAATGATTCCATAGTTGGTATCTTCCTTCCAGAGGATGTCCTGGTATCCTCATAGAGAATCTCTCTCCAGGGAAGAGGATCCCAGGTGTTAGGAAGAGACTAGTAACAATAATGGGAGGTTTGATTTTTGAGTTATATAGATAGTTGGGTTTGTGATGACCAAGAGAATTGCAATTAAGGATCTTTTAAAAACCCCTCTTCTGGTGAGAAAGAGGGAGGAAACATGTTCAGCTATAGCAGGGTTAGTGGCAGGCAGGGAGAAAAGGCTTCTGAAGTACATCAGAAACAGGAAATTTGCCATCAGTGGGGCCACTGGACAAGGAAGGTGCTAAAGGAGGACTCAAGAAAGAAACTAATTGCAGAGAAGCTAACTGTAGGGAATGGTTCTGACACTTCAGACTTTTTTTTCAGGTGACAAATCTCAGGAACTGCCTCAAGTTGTGACATCAGTAGAAGAAGTTTTGGAACAAGTAGATAAATTTAACAGTAATAAGTCACCAGGATCACCCAAGAGTTCAGAAGAAACTGAAGTATGAAATTGGAGAACTATTAACTGTGGTATATAACCCATCATTTAAATCAGTCTCTGTACCTGATAACTAGAGACTAGCTAATATAACACTGATTTTTTAAAAAGTCTCCAAAGTTGATCCTGGCAATTATAATCCATTAAGCCTAACTTCAGTACCAGGCAAACTGGTTGAAACAATAGTAAAGAACAGAATTATCAGAGATACAGATGAACATGATTTGCTGGAGAAGAGCCAAGTCGAGTTTTGAAAAGTGAAATCATACCATACCAGATTATATGAATTCTTTGGGGATGGGGTGGGGGGGAGGAGGTCAAACAAACTTGTGAATAAGGGTGATTGATTCAGTGGATATTTGAACTCTCAGAAAGGCTTTAACAAGGTTCTTAAAGTAAGAAGTCAAGGGAACAGAGAGAAGTTCCTCTCATAGATCAGTAACCATTTCCTGGCTTTAAACTGAAGGGTAGGAATAAATGGTCAGTTTTTACAGTGGAAAGAAGTAAATACCCGGGTCCTTTGAGGATCTGTACGGGGACTAGTGCTGTTGAACATGTTCATATATGATCAGGGAAAAGGAGGTAAAGAATAAGGTGGCAAAGTTTACAGACAATACAAAATTACTCAAGATAATTAAGTCCACAGCAAACTGTGAAGAGTTATAAGGGTTCTCACAAACCTGGGAGACTGGTCAACAAAATGGCAGATGAAATTTAATGTTGATAAATGCAAAGTAATGCACATTGGAAAACATAATCCCAATTATGCAATAAAAATAAAGAGTTTAGCTGCTACCACTAGAGAAAATCATTGAAACATTGACAAACAAAGTCAACATTCTCTGAAAGCATCTGCTTATTGAGTGGCAGCAGTCAAAAAGCTAACAATGTTAGCAACTATTAGGAAGGGGATTGATGAGACAGTAAATTAACATAATGCCATTATATAAATTCATGATACACCCACACCCGTGAATATGGCATACAATTTTGGCCAGCCCGCCACAAAAAATGATATATTAGAAGTGGAAAAGGTACAGAGAAAAGTAACAAAAATGATTGAGGGTATGGAACAGCTTCCATATGGGGAGAGATTAAGAGACTGGGAGTGTTCACCTTGGAAGAGATGAGTAAGGAGCAATATGAGAGAGGTCTATAAAATCATGAATGAGGAAGTAGAACAAGGAGGTGCTATTCTACCCCTTCACAAACACAAGAACCAGGGTGACCCAATGAATTTAACAGGCAGTAAGTTTAAGGCAAAAAAAGGAAGTACTTCTTCACACAACACACAGTCAACCTATGGAACTTGCTGCCAGGAGATGTTGTGAGGGTCAAAAGGATAACTGGATTCAGAAAAGAATTAGATAGTTCATGGAGGATAGATCTATCAATGGCAAATAGCCAAGATGATCAGGGATCCAACCTCAGGCTCTGGATGTCCCTAGGCCTCCGACTGCCAGATGTTGGGACTGGATGAAAAGAGATGGATCATCTGATAATTCCCTGTACTACTAATTCTCTCTGAGCTCTCTGACATTGGCCACTGTCAGAAGCCAGGATACTAGGCTAGCTAGACCATTGGTCTGATTCAGTACGACCATTCTTATGCTCACTCAGACAGGCATCCAGACTGTCCTCACAAACTGAAATACACCACTTGCCTTTCTTACTAGCATCACCAGAGACAGCTCAATGCTGGTGGGAGATAGCGTTGTGGGAGCATGGCTATGGTGTGGGAGGTAATTTCCTTCTTAGAGCTTTACTGTCCAAGGTCTTTCTCCCCCAGGAAAACCTAAAATTAGTCTTTGGGGCAAACTTTAAAAAATATATTTCTTAACACATTGTGAAGTTTTTAAAAGGGAGTTTAGTAAGTTTACATAGATCACTCTCTAAATAGGAGGAGAATGGGGGGGTGTTGTTGAGGAGAATGGGGGGATGGTTTGTTATTTTTAATGAGTCAGGAAGAATTGAGAGATTCTTTCATTGTTGATTTGTTTGATTCTTTTGAGCTCAAATAACTTGGTTTCCATACAACAGACTCGGTGGAGATATAAATCCTCTGGCACTGTTCAGGGCAGCTACACTCCCTTTATGGTCCTGGACCCCAGGTTCTAGCTGAAATCCAAACATCAACATAAACAACTTAACAGCTCCTTAGCTTGAGCCCCATTATCCGAAGTCAGCTAGCACAGCCAGGAACAAGTTTTTAATTTCAATGTGGATATACCCTGAAGGGCCTAAATCCAACTGACTTTCAATTAGATTTAAGCTCCTAAACCACTAAGGTGACTATGAAAAATGTTACACCAAATTTTTAAAGGTTCTGGCATCCATGCAGCATGATGGTCAGTAATTTAGTATTAAAGCATACTCCCAGTTTTCTCAAAAGAGGCTGCTTTCACTAAATGCTTGCTAGATGAGCCAGTCTTTTGGCATAGGTTCATGAATTGGTTTTAAAACAGCATATGAAGATGTTAACATCTCTGAAATTGATTACATATGTTTCTATGGCCTGTAAACTTGACCTGCTGGAGCCTAGCATTTCGAAGACAGAGGTTCTGTGTAAAAGCAGTTCCGAGGATCAAATCTTTTAATTGTTACTTTATGAAAAACTCCTCAGACTTAGCTAATGCATCACAGCTGTTATGAGTAACATGTGGATTTTGTGAGCTGTAGTTTTATAGAGAAGAATCCAACCCAATATCTGGATAGAAAAATAAGTCACTTCATAGGAGGGAAAAAAACAAATTTGTTAGACAATAAGAATGTGCAGATTATAAGAACTGGCAGGATTTGAACCTGGGCCTCCATGCAACTCTCCCCACACTGCCAACCAACTGTGGCTACAACATGGCTATTCTCAGCAATACACAAAGGCTGAACACCGCGGGAAGTTCTGCCTTAAGTGGTCGATTGACAATGGGTTTAGCAATCCTGGATTAGTTCCTTGATCCTATGTAGCTTCTGGGGCATACCAGCAAGTGCCCAGGAAACAATATGGATTCCTGGTTAGAGAAGGAGGGTGGTTAGGACAGCTGTTACCCAGTACAGACTTTGGCTCTGACTTATATTCTGATTCCCAATCAGTCTTTGCAACTGTGACCAGTCCATGCCTAGGGTAGCCACCTGAAAATGCCAAGATCAGGGCAGGCTGCAAAAAGACCACCACTCTCCCAGTCCTGGTGGGTGACACTGAAGTCAGGCTGTTATGGGAAGCACCTCTGTAACTTTTCTGTTCATCTTTGCAATGTAATTGTATGGTTGGATGCCAAATATGCCATGCAAGAGGTTCCTTTATGAATGCACATAACATGCTCTGCATTCATTTAAAATCATGTCTTAATCAATAAACTAGTGTTTGTTTTATCTAAAGCCATGTGGATTTTAGAGTGTATAAATGGGCAAAAGCTAGTTGCATTTCCATTTCTCTGTTAAACAGATGGACCTGGTGCATATGAGCCTGATCCCTGCAAGATAGAAATTCCTGGAGTGGCATCTGGGGTTGGGGATGCTTGCTGGAGGATCATACCCTGAGGGGCTGGGAAGCACACACCAACTGCCTGAGACCAATTACACGCAGGAGGCTGGTGTGGACTGACCAAATATGGGGGTTCACCTAGCAAAGCGGGGTAAGTCGGGGTCTAGGAGCAGGTGATCAGGGAAGCACATGACCACACCAGACCAGATTCAGGAGGGTGGGGAATGTTACACAGGCTTCCCAGCCAGCCACAAATAACGTAGAAAAGAGGGGATTATGGTGGACGGGAAGCTGGATATGAGTCAACAGTGTGCTCTTGTTGCCAAAAAGGCCAATGGCATATGCGTCAGTAGGAGTGTTGCCAGCAGATCGAGGGATGTGATTATTCCCCTCTATTCGGCACTGGTGAGGCCACATCTGGAATACTGTGTCCAGTTTTGGGCTCCCCACTACAGAAAGGATGTGGACAAATTAGAAAGAGTCCAACAGAGGGCAACTAAAATGATTAGGGGACTGGGGCACATGACTTACGAGGAGAGACTGAAGGAACTAGGCTTATTTAGTCTGCAGAAGAGAAGACTGAAGGGCGATTTAATAGCAACTTTCAACTACTTGAAGGGGTGCTCCAAAGAGGAGGGAGCTAGGCTGTTCTCAATAGTAACAGAGGACAGAGCAAGGAGCAATGGTTTCAAGTTGCAGCTGGAGAGGTCAAGGTTGGATATTAGGAAAAACTTTCTCACAATGCGGTGAAACATTGGAAGGGGTTACCTAGGGAGGTGGTGGAATCTCCATCTTTGGAAACATTTAAGCCCGTTAGACAAAACCCTGGCTTGGATGATTTAGTGGGAGTGGGTTGGATTAGTGGGTGGATTTAGGGGGTTGGACTCGATGACCTCATGAGGTCCCTTCCAATCGTACGATTCTATGATTCTATGAATGCTTCTGATCCCCCACATTGGTTATCAAGAAGCTAAAGCAAAAATATACTCAGTCCCCACCTCTTTCTCCAAATCAACCACTGAATCTAGTAAAGAAATAAGTAACTTAATATACCATGCTCTTCACCAAAAGGGTTCTCCTGACCCCAAAGTATCAGCCACATTAACAGACTGATAGAAGTTTGGATCTTACCCAAAATACCATGCTGCCAACCAACACTTTAGTAACTAAAACTAAAGGTTTATAAGAAAAGTCAAAACTATAAGAGAACTGTTAAAGGATTAAAGCAATCACATACATACAAGTTCCAGAGGGATAGTTGTGTTAGTCTGTTTCAGCAAAACAAAAAAGAAGTCCCGTGGCACTTATAAAGACTAAATTTATATATTTAATAAATGTGTTGGTCTTTAAAAGTGCCAGAGGACTCTTTTTTCGGTTTTACATACACACAAATGATTTATAAGTCCATATACATCAGGTTCTTGGTAGAATTTGGAATTTTCAGGTTTGTATAGTTCCTCTGGTGTACATCCAGTACCTGGATGGGTCTCAGTCCTTTTTTTCACAGCTTCAGTTGTAGATGAATAAATCCAGAGGTAGGTGATGGCTGAAGACTGTAAACTAAAAGACAAGATGGAAGTGCCTTTTATGCACCTTGGCCTTTACAGTGCTGCTCATGGAAATTTACAGGAAAAAGATGGAGCCCAGAGTCACATGAGCAAGTCCTAGTGACTTATCAGGTCTTCCTCTGGGCCCCTTTTACCTGAGAGTTTTCTTAATAGGCCATTAAGCGGGCTATCATTGCAGCTATCCAGTCCAGGATGTAGCCCAGAAACATAGCTCAAGTTGAAATACAGACACATCAAACATATCCATAACTTTGAATATCAATAAGACATGCACCTAAACAATTTAATTATTCTTAGCAAATTATCACCTTTCTAATAGTATCTGACACGGCTTATCATATGTGAATTATTATAATTTTAAAACACTAATGCTAAATATCATAAATGGTCCTCTTAGTCCAGCCAGCATCACAGCAATCACAACACAGACCCCATTATCCAATACTGACCTCAGCCTGATTCCTTACTCTATCTCTGGCTTTGGCTTGACCCAGATACGGCCCTGACCCTGGCTTCAGTTTCTGGATCCCAAGCTCCCACCTGTAGTCCTGCCTACTTTCACCCACGATCTTGACACAGGTAAAACAACTCTTCCCAAGAAAGTAATGCTGCTAGGGAAGTTCCAGTCACTACCAACCCAACATTCCTTACGACAGTTAGCCAACCACTAATGTAGGGCCTGATCGAATGCCCAGTAACGTCAAAGGTCTTTCCAGCTCACTAAAGAGCCATGTTTTCATTTTATTCATCTTGCACTAGATTTGTGAAATTGAGTAAGCTTGCAAGCTCAGGGTGACTTGTTCAATTAACTTATAATGGAAAAAATATTGTCCAGCTCTCCTCCCTCTTCTATACTGTAACTCTCTTCCTCCACACACTTTCGTTTCTTTGAAGCTAAAGAAAACTTCCAGCTGTTGTTGAAAAAAAGTCATCCAAAGAAAATCTGAACTCCTAGAATGAGATTGCCAACAACTGCAGTGTTTATATTTGAGTGGGAGAAGAATTGTTCCCTTATGTCTGAATAATGTTTGCTGTGTGTGTGCAGCTTCTAGGCTGCGTTCCGTGGCCTAGAAGAACTAACATACTAAAAGAAACTTACATTACAAGTACCATATACAAATGTAGCTTGCGTAACTCCCATTGACTGCTGCTGAATTTTGTAGGCAGTGTAGACTGGGCCTCAAACTTTAAAGATGACTACTGGCCTTGCAATAGATGAGAGACACTAAACTCACATTTGCATTGACCAGATATGCTGGGAGGACATATACTTGAACTTTTTTCCCCTCTCTGTAACCAGCCACCTTGCTTATCCAGGTAAGGTATAAGTATTGATTGATGTAGTAATGCAAACAGAGACCAGTAGGCCTAGGGCCTATAAGATAATTTATTTAGCATAAGAAATCGAGGCTTAGGCTGCAGCTTGACATAATTAACTGACAAGCAAATGATTTTAAGTCCCACTTTGTAGCAGTAAATAAGTGTAATTAGTCAGTTGGTGTGAAGCAAGAAAAGGCAAACACAGGTTATTAATATTTTAAAGTATTTTTAGGGAATATGTATAACCAAAACTCACGATTAACTCAATACTGCTGTGGCAATTAATTGATGTGAATGTTAATATTGTGAAGTAGAGGGGTATTTAATTTATAAGAAAAAGGGACTGTAAAAGAATTGAGGTGTCCGGATAAGGAAAGGGCGTGGGGTCAAAACCATTATGAACATGCATAAGATAAAATGGGTATTAGTTTAACACATGAAAGATGTTCCCCATTCTGAGAGTCATGGGAAATGGCAGGATGATGGCCATGTATCAATTCTCGAGTAGCTCTGCAAAGGATGGAAGGAGTATGGCAAATGCTGGCTGTTCTGTATTACTCCTCTCTTCTTTGCCAGATTGCAGTGTATGTGTATATTTTTGTTTGGCTGGCTAACAAAGCAATTAAGGAAGAAAAGCAGTCCATTGTCCCAGTTCACACCTCATGCTAATGACAGCCTCTCTACTGTAGCTAATCTGGGGGCTAAACCCTTGCAGACCACTGCATACGAATTTATCTTTAACCTCAGGAGAGTAAAACAAAGAGAATTTAATAATTACAGATTAGGCTACATCAGCCTATGAGAATCAGCTAAATCCAGGCCAAGGTTCAGTCTAACATTTTTCTGTCTAAATCTCTTCCCCCTGCACATTTTCACCCTTACTAGTCTCAGACAGCTCAGTTCAGGAGAGTGCTTTTTCCTCTTCAGTGCTAGTGCAGGCCTGGGGGCAGGGTGGGCCGGGGCCCAGGCACCAAAGGCTACCAGTGGCCACCGTGCTCCCAGTCCCGGACCAGCTGGTCTGCCCCCAGAGATGGGGCCAATCAACATGTGGCCGCTGCGCTTCAGAGCTGGGGTCGGGACTAGCTAGCAGCACCACCCAGGGCAGCACCACCTCGGGGTACAGCGGCCGTGCGCTGGCCCACTCCATCCCCGGGGACAGACTAGCTGGTGCAGGGGCAGGATGGGAGCGCCCTAGACTGAGGCAGCTGTTGGTCCCGGAGCCCACCTGCACTGTGCTAGCAGGACTGATCAATGCCAGGGCCTTAAGGGCTGCAGTTTGGGCCCCCCTTCAGGCAGGGGCTCGGGGCTGCAGCCCTATAGCCCTTGCATTGATCCAGCCCTAAACAGAAGGTACCTACCCTGTTTATCCAGTGTATTCATTTTTGTAAGAGCTAGACCCTGACTAAAAATAGATGCATATCTTTTAATCATTTCAGAATTCAGTTCATGCTACTTATCACAGATTCTATGATACCTTACACTGAAGATAGCACCAGACAAATCAGCTAATGGGAAAATAGAGAGTTGAGATCTTTGGTGATATACGGTGGAAATCACTAGAAAAGGTCAAAAATAGAAAAGGGAAAAAGATTGTATGTGCACGCCCACACTTTGGGAGGAAATGAAAAAACATTTCCCCCCTCCACTCTCTCCCTTTTCTATTTTTACTCTTTTACAGTGGGGGATAAAGAAAAAAAAAAAAAAAAGAATTTTGTCAGTTTTTGGAAAACTGAACTGAAAATATCAATTTGAAATTAAATATTTTAATTTCAATTCTTTCATCAAAGTATTTCTAAAAAATGAAAGTAAGTTAAAATGAAACTATTTGCAAAATATTTGGATTTTGATAAAACTGTATTTTTTAAAAAATGATCAGCTCTACATTTTCCCAACTCAATGACTAACAGAGTAGTTTATTTTGTCTTGCAAAATAGAAACCCATTAATGCAATATGAACTCACATGTGCAAAAACTCTGCAACTGGCCACATTTTGTTCTGTAAAACAAATTCTGAAATTTTCAGCTTTACTTGCTACTCCTGTAATCCGGAACTTCCACCCAAATTCGAGACGTTTCTGGAGATCCTTATTTAGAATGTGGAAGTTAAATCAACATGTTTACATCATGCAGGTTCTCAGACCACAGTGTGTGTTGGTACTGAACACTAAGAGGTGACAGAAATGTTTCTTGGGGAAGTCCTCAGAAACAGAGGCAGTGAAATGTGTTTATAGAAACATGATTTCCTACATATGTGGCTAGCCACACAATTATGAAGCTTAGTACACACTTAATTTTTGCTTAGTAAAATTAATACAACAGTAATTTTTAAAAGTGGGGAGAGTAACTGTAAGAAAGATGACTCATAGATCACTAGTACCAGATGAATACCATGTTAGTCTAGTTCAGCAAAACAAGCAAGGAGCCCTGTGGCACTTTTAAAGACTAACAAATGTATTTATCGCATGAGCTTTTGTGGCTAAAATCCCACTTCAAGTGTCTGATGAGTGGGATTTTAACCACAAAAGCTCATGTGATAAATAAATTTGTTAGTCTTTAAAAGTGCCACAGGGCTCCTTGTTTATATAGATGACTGCGATGTTGGCTTCCAGCAGAGCCATGCTGAGATTGTCCTATTTAAGCTAACAGCAAAGAATGAAGCAGGCAAAGTCCAAAATACTGGTGTTTTTTTCTTCCATAAGTGATATCATGACAGAAACAAACAGCTGCTGATGAACTCACTTGTCACTCAGTTTACAAAAACACAGTTCCCTTCAAATTAGACAAGCCCTTTGGCCAGCACCCAGACAGCCAAGTCAAATATGACAGAAATAACTGAAAATCTTTATCCATCATATGTCAAAAAGTTCTACCATTCCCAAAGGATTGAGCACATCACCAGACAGGTCGATGAATAGTTCAGATCTTACCCAAATAAAGCTTAAAGCCAGTGCTTATTAACTAAACTAATATTTTTTTAAAAAAGGAAAGAGAAATGTTTAAAAGGTCAATACACGTACACGTACACACACACACACACACACACACACACACACACACACACACACACAGAGTTAAAAATAAAGCTCTAAGGTCAGTTTCAAAGCAGATATGATAACTGGGTTGCAAAGTTGTTAAATTGCTAAATCTTTGAAATTACCAGCTTGGGGTGACCAGTCCTCATTTAGAGCTTCTTTGTTAGAAATCCAATCCAGAGAAAAGACGACCAAACAACAACAAAAGTCCTGTGGCACCTTAAAGACTAACAAATTTTGGTGGAATAAGTGTTCATGGACTGCAGTCCACTTTGTCAGATGCATGAAGTGGAAACTATATAGTTAGGAGGTGTGTATATATAGGCGTGCAAGGGTTGGTATATAAAGACATACAAAGGGGAGAGCGAGTCCTAATGAAGTCTGTTCAGTTAGGGTAGATGAGGCCCATTCACAACAGTTGATCAGAAGGTGAGAATGTATGAGAAGTGTCACCTTCTAATCAGTTGTTGTGAATGGGCCTCATCTACCCTAACTGAATAGACTTACAACAGAGTCCTGCAGCACTTTTAAAGACTAACAGATTTATTTATCGCATGCGATAAATAAATCTGTTAGTCTTTAAAAGTGCCACAGGACTCTGTTGTCTTTCTACAATAGACTAACACGGCTACCCCTTTGGAATTTGAATAGACTTAGCACTTGTGCTCCCCTTTGTCATGTTTCTCACTCACCCTTGCATGTCTATATATACACACACACACCCCCCAAAGAACTGTAGTTTCCACTTCATGCATCTGACAAAGTGGGCTGCAGCCCATGAAAGCTTATGCCCGAAGAAATTTGCTAGTCTTTAAGGTGCCATAGGACGCTTGTTATTTTTGCTTTATACAGACTAACACCCCTCTAGAAGTGAAGACCAAATAGTCCATGTACAGAGTTAGTTCAAATTCTCCCATGAAAATTAGCAGGGAGATTCCAGTGTGGTGCAGGGATCCTCATTTTGCAACCCAACCTTTCCCTGACAAGCTTGGGTAGATTTGAGATAAACAAAGATCAGTTCACTAGAGTCTTTTATAGATCCATGCAGGCTGACTAATATCTTCTGACAGCAGGTACTTTCTTGAACAACTCATAGGTTATTATGTAACCCATATGCCTGAAAAGGCTATCTCTGAGAGACCTGCTGAGGGCGGGTTACTGTTGTTGGGCAGATTAGCGACCCACAACTGGAAACTTCCAGTAGCAGGGAGTGGTAGCAATTTGAACATGCTCCACAGTGTACCCTGCTGGTGTGATGTGATGTGGTCAGTCAGATGACTGGAGAGCAGCAGCCTGAGCAGACAGCAGGCAGGAGCTGCCTTGAGGGGAGACCATGTGCTCAGTGTTCTGGAGAGGAGCTGAGCCAGGAGTGAACAAGATGTTTTCTCCATGTAAAGGAGTCATTTGCGACAGACCTTGCAGACATGCATATGGGACTGAGGGCTGGTTGCAGAGGAGAAGAGAGAGCCTGCATGTAATGCTACAGAGGATCCCAGCAAAGAAAGAAGAGGACAGCTATTTCTTGCCACTCAAGCTTCCACACTGGAACAGAGACTGTAGCTGAGAGTTGGGTGAACTCCACACAGACTTTGGGACTCTTGGGTATCTTTCATGCAGGGGATTGTTCTTGGTTAATTGTAGTTTGTTTTCTTAGGATAAGGTTCATTTAGTTAGTAGTTAATAAAGTTCATTGTTATGTTTGTTTTTAGTAGTATTTTAATGTGTGAGTGTAGCTCTGAGCAAGCTTCGCCGTGAGTCCTGTACAGACTGGATCCTGGGTCTCCAGCTGCTTTCCCCATAGGGGTTGGGATTGATTTCTGTGGGGCACTGGAGAGGGGCAATTAAATGAATTTAGCCCACCCGAAGGTTACAATTACTTCCTTCCTTCCTTCACTGCATTTATCCCTCCTCTCTATACTTTACCCTCCAACTCCACCCCCATTTTCAAGTGTCTGATGAAGTGCAATTTTCCCCACGAAAGCTCATGTGATTAAATAAATTTGTTAGTCTTTAAAAGTGCCACAAGACTCCTTGTTCGTTTTGCTGAACTAGACTGACACAGCTACCCCTCTAGAACTAGGTTATTACTTGTGGCTCAATCTCCTATGCCCTGAGCACACTGGTAACTCTGAGGTTAGCACAAGGTAATGGGCCATTTCCAACCACACAGGTATTTGCTACTTAAACTGCTTTCCTTTCTACTTCTGTTCAATTGATTAAGAGCTTAAAAGAAACTTTTTAACATTTAGAGGGAACTTAACTGTAACAATGCTATTGTTTTTATTTCTCTTTGAAGTTTATCTACATTGCTAACCCCAACAAGATATAGATAAACAACAAATAACTACCAGCAATACACTTGCATATCAAAACTGTAGTCTGCTTTTAAGGAAGGATCCTCACTGCCCAGGGCCATCCCTAGATGGGAGCGGTGCCCAGGGCCAATTGGCCTGGGGGGGACCCCCACCCCACCCTGGAGGGGGGAAGGGCAGGCCAAGCCAGTCCTCTCCACCCCTGGAACCCCGGCAATGCCTGGGCCAGGAACCATCGCATGTGGGGCAGGCCAGCCTAGAGGCCAGCCCTGGCCCGGTGCACCTGCCCTGCCCCTGGACCAGCCTGCTCTGCCCTGGGGACGGGGAGGGACAGCCCAGAGACCAGGCAAAGCACTCCTGCTCCACCCCGCTGCCTTCGGCTCACTGCCACAGGCAGCAGGGTGAAATGTGGCCATGGGGCAGAGCCGCGGCATGGGCCCGGGGCAATCGCCCCGTTCATGCCCCCCCAGGGACGGCCCCATCACTGCCATTGTACTGTCCTATAATACATCTCAAAAGGTCAGATCTGGGCAGGGCTGGATTAACATCCTTGTGGGCCCAGGGCTGTTAAAATTTTGTGGGGCCTCTGGCCGACCACCAGCCAGCCTGCAGGCAGGAGAGTGGGGTCTCTGGCACCAGGGGGACCATACTTACATTGACCCCTGCACCCCATTGGTGGCAGCACACCATGGGAGGGTCTATGGGCCCATGTCCCACTCTCCCCTGCTGTGGGGATAGTGAGGCAGCCATGACAGTCTCCCTGTGGGTCCCCTTATGTCCAGGTCAGGGTTGGAGGACACCACGGCTGTCTGTAGCTGTGTGCCTGGGCAGTGGGGCTCCTGCTCTCACATTTCCCTCCAGCCTCCACTCCCCACCTTCTCTCACAATGTCCACCACACTCACATCCACCTCTGCTCTAACCTCCTTCCCTGAGCCCCATACCTCCCGCTCCCGATTCCCCTGCATCGCCTCTTCTGCCCTCCAAGCAGTGCTTCCCTGGGAGCAGGGACAGCTGGCTGTGGCTGGATTTTTGGGTGTCCTCCCTTAGCCCAGGGCCCTGGGCTTCATCCCCTATAGCCCCTGCGTTAATCCAGCCCAGGATTTGGGCCATGCAGTTTGTAAAGTTGCTTAGCTTTTTTCTGGTCTAGCGTCACAATGACATTAACCAGCAGGCTTTAAGGGAACAAGGTACCTGCCATCTGTTGAGCAAGATTCTCAGAAGCCAACTGAAAACTAACTTAAGTGAGAGCTCTAAAATGCAAAAGCAGCAAAACAAATGGACCCTGCATACACGCATTGTGGTTTCAATCCTTCCATTTGCTACGTCAACATTTTAACTCCACTTCCACATTCCATATCAGGATCTCAGAAGACATCTCAAATGTGTGCAGACGTTCTGGATCAAGAAAGTAATGTCTAATGCTGAAAAATACAGCAATTTTTTTACTGAACAAAAATTATCCAGGTGTAGAGTTTTTGTACATGTGAATTCATGCTCCGTTGACTAGATTTGTATTTTGTAAATGAAAATGAACAGCTCCTTCTGTTAGTCATAGAGGTGGTAAAATGTAGACCTGATCCAATTTTTTTTTTTTTTAAATAAAAGTGCCCTTTCATCTGAATCTGACTATTTTGTAAACAATTCTATTTTAGAAGCTTCCATTTTTTATGAAAAATTCAAATGAAAATTCTTTCAAATTGATATTTCATTTCACTTTTCAAAAGCTGACCAAATTTCATATTTTATTGTGTGTCCCTTTTCCAACTTTTCCCTCCTGACATGCACTTTTTTCCCCTCTCTATAAAAAAGAAAGTAAATAAAAGGGGGGGGAATGTTTTCCTTCATCCTTCCCAACACCCCTCCCCTCACACACATTATCTCCATTTTTAACTTGCTTCCACATTTTCTAGTCACTTCCATGATGTATCAAAGTTAGTAAGTCTCAAATATTTTCCAACTAGCTCAGTGGTTCTCAGTCTTTTTGGCTTGGGATCCAGAAATATCATTTTTACAACCCTGAAGTGCCACCAGTCAATCAACTCAAAAAAATGTATTAACGTATACACCATTAAGGACTACAAATCACTACATTTTTAAAGTAAACATTTTGGCGCTACTATGCTCACTTGCACATTCACTATTAACAGATTTCTTGACGTCTTTGGGCCTGTAATCTACAGACAATCAATCAATCACTTAAATACCACAGAATATGCTCAGAGGAGAAAATCTGGGATATACACATTTTAAGCTATCTTCACCAAACAAGGGCACTCCACCAAAGAAATAGATTGCATCATGAAATGGGCCACCTAAATACCCCAAGAGAACCTGTGTCAGTACAGAGAAAGCCCACCAACCACACACTCCTAGTTGACACCATCCCTCACAGACTATCATCAAATAACTACAACCCATACTCAGTGAGGGCCTCATCCTGAACCTACTCTACTGGTCGTCAGACAACACCCCCTACCTTGCCAAGCTCATCATCAGAATCAAGTTTCTCACAAATCCAACCCCACTGACCCAAAGCAGAACCAGACCCTGCCATAACAAAGCAAAACCCAAAGACATATCTCCATTGAGGCAATGATCAATTCCTCCTCCTTTCACAAACACACCTTTCGAAATCCATGATTCCTACACCACATATTGTGATAAGCTTGTGAATTAAAATAAATCCAGTGCATTAAATGCCTCACTAAACAATCACTATGTTCTCAAATGAACTCACACAGAAAAAACAAATGGCAAAATAAATATATCACCCAAGGATGAACACACTTAAAAAAAAAAATGATTACACCGTATTTGACCTCTCAGTCCTCATCCTCAAAGGACGCCTCCTCAAAACCCTCAAAAGGCCAGCCTTGGACCTCATAGTTTTGCTAGACACTAATATAAAGGTTTTAATAAAAATACTGAATCTGTGGCATATTACAACAATGTTTTCTTGCCCCATGACTGTAAAAGTGTTAACCGACTACTTCAACTTGAAGGCAGGACAGGATTAACCAGCCTGGGGGCGCCCCCAACTGCCCCATATTATGGTACCCCCACACCTGGGGCCCCACTGGGGGGGCTGGGACCACACACCCCCGTCACCAGGCTGGCCTTGGAGTTTGCAGATGCTCCCACCCCTGCCCTGCTCCAACCAGTCTGCTGTTGGGGGGAGGGCGGCTGGCACATGGCAGCTCCTTACAGGATACTGGCTACAAACTCTAGTTCAGGCCCTAAGGTTCGATGGGTTCGGTAGGCACAACACCAAGAGACAAGGTGAAAGGTACAAACAAACAGGTTTTTAAGATACAGACAAGAAAGAAAAGAAATAGGAAAACAGCAATGCTTACGTCCCTTCAGCAGACGAGAGCCCCAGTTAAATGACTGCGGGTGCAGAGCATGGGGAGCAATGACTCATGGTGGCAAACATAGCAGTTGCCCCGACGATGAAGTTCCAACTTGCGGCAGGTGGGGGCGGGTGGGAAATACTACTAGTTTTTATACACTTATGCTTGCTAAGTGGAAAGCTAGCATGCACATCTAGTTATTTTCTACACTTGTTTATAACATTTGTTTGCCCTGGTCTTATCTTGTTATTTTACAGAGGCTACAAGTTATGTCTGTTTTTTGGTGGGAGCATGGTATGTCCTTGGTCAGTACCAGCTCCGTTTTGCTTATACACAGGGTTAACTTTTGGTCAGGGCTGATTAATGGCGACACCTCCTACTAGAAGCTTATTGCATCACAAAGTCTTCCATTGGTTACTACAGTCCCCAGTGCAGTTCCCCAGGCCTTTAAAAGCTGCTCTGGGCTGGAGGGGAGGCTGCGCCAGCTGGTCCTGCAGCCAGAGACAAACCCTCCAGCCCGGGGGGGGGGTGTCTCAGAACCAGGGCCCCACTGCCCTCCCCACAGCACCAGCAGGGCAAGAGCACTCAGCGCTCCAGCCCTGCCAGTGCTGAGCAGGGCGGAGGGGTGCTGGATTATCATAGGGGTATAAGGGGTTGGAGACTGGGGCCCCCCCTTTTGGCCAGGCCTGGGGCTTAAGCCCCCTTAGGCCCTTTGATAATCTGGCCCTGCTTGAAGGATCTCTTGCAATATGCGTTAATTACTTGTGCACCAAAGAATCAATGGACACAAATCTGACATCAGAAACTGCAATACTGAAAAACCTGTAGGGGAACACTTCAACCTCCCTGCTCACTCCCTTAACGACTTGTTAATAGCTGTGTTGAAACAGATGAATAACAAATCACAGCTTCAAAGAGAGTCTGCAGAACTCAAACTTATATGCAGCTACCCCTTTGGAATTTGTGCTAAACAATTTGTTCCACCTTGTATTTAACTGTGACACTTCGCTTATTTTTCCTAGAGCTGAAGATTTCTGCATACTTCAAAAGCATGTCTTTCACCAACAGCAGTTAGTCCAATAAAAGATATTACTTTACCCACATTGTCTCTCTAATAGGTATGTATATATTTTTAGATGATCTAGCTTTTACTTTGCTTATCAGTGTATTCATTTTTGTAAAATATCCTGTTTTGGGATAGATGGTTTATGAAGGAAGTGTTCAGAAAGCTCTCCATGATGACATAGGATAATTTAAATGTTTATGGTCCTTGTAAACTGATCTATCAGCTAATAGATATCTTAGTAAGGTTTTAGGCAAAGCAAGGGTGAATCCAAACATATGTTTCTGCCCACATTAAGCATCCATAGGTAGTGATTACATTACTAATAGTAGACAAAACTCTGTTAAAACAAGAGTAATCAGTCCTTATGTCAATGAAAAACCAAATAGAGATAAAAAAGTAAACATGCAACCTAGTGGGTTCTCTTTTCTCCATATATCCATTCAGTGAGTTATTGATTGATTCTTCTCAATGTCCAAGTTTTGTGTGTTGGATCTATACAACTGGGATCAGGTTGTCCCACACACCATTTAAGTAGCAATTGAAATCTGGTGTCAGAATCAGATTAACCAGTCCAGGGCCCTGGGCTGCCTTCCACTGCCTGGCTTCCCCGTCACTGGGGGGAGCCCTGGGGCCAGAGGGCGCTTCAGTTCTGGCCCATCTGTCTGGGACATGGCGCGCCCCCCCCCCAGCTGGTGCATGGCCCAGGGGCCTCCAATGTAGCCCCCCACAGGCCACAGGCCTGGGTGGCCTCACCGCAAGCCAGCCTTCCTCATCCCCAGGTGGGGCAAACAGGGGCAGGCCTGCCTTGCCCCACCCCTGGGGGGGCACCAGCCCAGGGGCAGGACAGGGCAGAGCGCAGAGCCTGGGCCTGGCTTGTCTGGCTCCAGGCCCAACTCTGCCACCCCCACTCCTGCCCTGCTGGTGCTGAGCCAGGCAGATGCCAGATTATCGGAGTCATTTTAGGGGCTGGAGCCCAGGCCCCCGGTTTTGGCCAGGTCCCAAGGCTTAAACCCCTAAAGCCCCTCTGATAACCCAGCCCTGTCTGTTGTACTTAAAGACCCAGATCTGAAAAAGGTTATTTTCTAAAGGCAACATTGTCGTAGTTCCTTTATGTGCATATTATACACAAACTTATTAAAACACTGGCCAGAAAGCTAATGGTAAACCTACCCCTGGCTTCACGGGGCTAGGATGTCAGTCCAGTCTAGTGCCTGGGGGCCTCTCATGCCCCAGCTGCCACAGCTACAGTACTGGTGGTCCTTTGCCTAGTTTGCAGATGGCTGCATGTGATGCAATCACCTCTCTTGCCCGCAGCGTAGCCATACCCAGAGTCCGTAACCATGCCTTGGCATCACGCAAAGGGTAACTCCAGCAGCACAGCAGAACCCCACTACCAAGTAGCCATTAAGTAAATAATCCATGGCCATTTTACCTGTGAGAGGAGGGCTAGCCTCATGGTTCTGACCAAATTTCAATTGAGGTAACTCCACGTGGCTGACATCAGATTCCTCCTCTAATTTCAATTGTCTGCAGCATTCTTCACTGCCTGGATGGAACTGCTCTGTACTGCTGCCCTACACCGGCTTGCTTCTGTGGTAGAGACTCCAAGGTTGCAATTCCTGTTTGGCTGCCTAGTAGATCTGCGCAGGGGCATACAGGCCCTTTATGTTGCAAGGGCTGAGTCGTTTAAGATCAAGTCTCTTCACCCTGATTGTTCATGGAAGGAAAAACAACTGACCCTGTAAACACTGGAAGGATGTATCCAGACCAGTGGTATTTCTGATGGCAGAGGGGCCAGTGAGCATGTTAAACAGATTGCTGTGCTCTCTGCCACCAATTAGCCCTATCTCAAATCCCTTTTAGATGAGAAGTGTGTTAGACCTTCAGTGTTAGAATCACCCTCTTACAAAACATCTATTTCAACTTTTGCAAGCTCATGCAGGCCTATGTTCCAGGCCTGACTGCCTAACAGGCTTCATAACTTTGGAGGAAGTTTCACACATGAGCAAGGGAAGAAATATTCTTCAGGTAGGAAGCTAGTTGGTTACTCAGATTTGGAATCTTGGAGATGGTTTAACATCACATCTCACTCTGCTCAGTCTCTCTTGTAGCCATCCTCTCCAAAGGTGGTAGTAAAAAGGTTGAGTGAAATTAACTCCCGAAGCATTTGTCTAGAAGGCCTAGCCAAGCACATCCAGTAGCAGCATCCTCAATGCACTCCAGCACAGACCCATATCAATTCAAAAAGACGTACTGAATCACCAGCCTCACTTCCTGTAGCCACGGGGGTTCTCAGCCCGGAGATCATGACCACACAAGGCGTCACCAGATCATTTGAGGAGGGTCACAAGCTATTAACCCCCATGCATGCTGGGGCTCAGGCTGTCAGCCATGCAGAGCACCACTGGACGGGGCACAGTTCTGGAAGCAGCACAGAAGTAAGGATGGTAAGACATTGGGGAGTGGGGGTTCATCAAAGCCTGAAAAGTTTTCAAAGGAGGGCCCGGGGGGGAACCACTGAGCACCATCACTAGAAATGAATTTGGCCGGCCAAAGAGAGTGGAAATTTTTCCTGAGTTTAAGAGTAGAGCTCTGGACCCTGGATTACCTCAAAATCTGACATACTGATTAAAGAGAAATCAACGTTTGTGATTTGCCTCTCACTTGCCATGAAAACATTTGCTTTCCTGGCAGCATACCCCAAAATATTTAAGATTATAACAACAAACCAGATTAGATGGGTCTTTATTTCTGCTTCAGTGAACACATCAGCTCATTATATTCGGGGGGGGGGGGGGGAGAGGGAAGGGGAAATCAAAACTCATTAAGTCTCCTTTAAAGCCAGTAAGTGATTTTAGGTAGTTAATATCTTTCCAGATTAACAAAATAGCAGTGTTTCATATATTTTGGTTTTTAATGGAGATTTTTTCCATTGTTTCACTAATCGCCACAGGCAAATACTGAAAATGTCACATGGCTCTGCTCCACTCCCAAAAAAAACATAAAATGTTTCCAGAAGGATTTCCATCTTTACCAAATAGCTTGACTGCCTCCAACAGCAACAATGGTCTTTACTCCTGAATGCTCAGCTTCTTCAGAGCCTGTGCAACTCTTCTGCTGAAGAAGATTAACACAAGCATCTTGGAATGATTCAATGTGTACACAGAAGAGTCATCCCACCCCACAGCCTCACTTTCACCTGCTCCTGAGATGTCTGTGTGTGGTTTACTAGAAGTCCAGCACCAGATCTTTTCAGGATTTCATGCTGGAGGACCCATGCTGTTCCAGTTCACTAACAGAATGCCCAGTGAAGTCGCTGGGGATTTTGCTGAGAGAGGAGTGAATAAATCTACCCCTAGACTTGTATTTTTACATTGTCTTGTGAGCTTTTTATTTCTGGACAACCCTGTCCATATTAGCACTAACTGTGTTATTGCAGCCTTAAGCTGGTTGTTCTTCAGTCCATGCCCTTCCAGATGTATGAAAGTCAATGGAAAGATTCTTCATTTTGGAGGGCAGGGGGAGGATTCCAGTCAGATTCTTAACCAGGTTTTTGCAAAAAACAACAAATTTGATTGGACTGAGTTATAAGATTCTCAAGTCAGACTCGTATGGAAGGGTCATTTACTCACATTATAACGTAGTCTAAATTATTCAAAGTCAACACCAATATAATAGTAGAATTCAGCCTGAATTTTGAACTGTATTCTACCTTTCCTTATATCATCAGACACTGGAAAATTAAATTTATCCTCTTGATTAGTGCTTTGTTTTGGAGAACAAGCAAACTATCATTCTGATATTCGGCATATGCCATTACCTCCGTGAACCTAAATATTTTAATCAGAACATTCTAGCCTCTGAAATTGAAACAAACCCCAAACCATGAAGATTGAATCAGAGAGACAAGGTGAGTGAGGTAATATCTTTTATTGGACCAACTTCCATGAATGAAAGAAAAACTTTCAGTAGGACATTGGTCCAATAAAAGAGAGAGGCTATATCTACACTTGTTAATTTAAGTCGACTTAGGTCGACTTATCATGTCTGCACTCAAATTTTAAGTCAACTTTGGGGGGAGCCTATAAAGTCAACCTAGAGCATCCACACTGGACACCTAGGTTGACTTGTAAGGGCTAGGTGGACCTGGAACAGGTCCACGGTGGCAGGGGGGCACCCCTTGCCAAGTGCCAGGGGGCTCAGCCTTTGCCCCATTGTACCTGAGTACAATGGGGCAAAGGTGGACAGGGACCCTGGCAGGGCATAGGGGCAGGGCTTTGCTCTGCCTTGTGGGGGGGCATGCCAGGCTCTCCCTGTGCCACCCACTGGCAGGGAGGGCAGTGGGGGAGTCCTGGAGAGCCCTCAAATCAATTTAGGGCTACTCCAGGTCTACACTGGCTTAAGTCAACTTTCTAAAGTTGACTTAAGCCAAAAGTCAACTTAAAATGAGGTTTTACAAAGTCAACTTAATTTTCCTCAAGTCAACTTAAGGAAAGTATAGTGTAGACATAGAGTAAATTAAGTCAACTTAAGCAAGCTGAAGTCAACTTAATTTACAAGTGTAGATGCGCCCAGAGAGATTACCTAATTTCACCCCCATCCTCTTGTCTTTTTAACATCCTGGGATCAACACAGCTACAACACTGCATACAGACAGAATCATACAAATTCAATATATGGAATGAGGACTAAATACAAGAAAACAAAATATAGTTTTAAACAAATATACATGTTTATTTCTCACTTTTAAAAAAATAGAGTATATTGGAATATGCAATATAAAAGTCCAAATTATTGCAAGAAAATACAGAATCCGATTAGAGAATTAACACTATCCAGCAGCAAAACTTCTTTATAAATAGGAGATGTATACTAATGCAAACAAAACATGCATTATGGCAGACAAAATTTCAAGAAACTATGTGCATTGTTTCTCTTCATAAACACAAATTATTCTATAAACAGCAAGAAAATATTTTTCTATGTATGTATAAAACACAACAAACAATACGCTTTATAAAAGCTGGAATAGTCAAAGGAAAGAAGGCAGAGAATTTCTCTTAATGCTTCCCTTGTAAAGTGATATTGTTTCCAAACAAGCAGTAGTAGATGTTACACAGGTAAGTCTATAAATACACACACACGTACGTACGTACGTACGTTATGGATGATTTCCCATATATACATTTCTGCGAGTCTTTGAAAAAAAATATACTCTTCTTTTAGTTTATCAGTGGTAGAAAACATGCTAAGTAACAGAAGAATTCCCTTACTGAGACTGCACATGAGCAAGTGTTCCGAAGAGTCTGTCCCAGTGCGTAAAGTAAGGAGCATAGTTAGATTTGAACTTCAGGTGATGGAGATCATGATGCGGAGCACCTCCATACAAGCCAAATGGCACCAGTCTGTGCGTTGACCATGGAAGGTCATAGCCTGAATGATCCTCCACTGATAGCCAGATATTAACAAGAAAGAAAATCATTTCTGTCAACGGATGGCACTTCAGCAGCACTGGATTCAAGGCAGCAAAAAATCCCAGTGAAAGTAGTTCCCAAACACTGGAGTACTGTGTGGTAAGAGCAAATGTAGAAACATGCTTGTGATGAACCTTGTGAAACGTCTTGTAGAGCCAAGGCACCTTGTGATGCAGCAAATGCCACAGAAAATACTGGAAATCAAAGAGAAACAGGCAAACAGTTACATCCAACAGGACCTTCGGCAGCTCTGGAGCCATTGCTGGTAAATCCACTGGTCTCCAGTACCAGTGAGCTACTGTCACTGGGAAAATAAAGACAACATGATGATAGATACATTGAACCATACAAGGCACCATCATTCCCAAAGTTGGGTAACTCAGAGGCTGGATTTTGTATTTTTTCAAGGCTGGAACTTTGGTGCTTAAGAAGTCCAGAGCAACATAAGGAAGACAGAAAGTCATGTAAGCTGTAAAGGAAAACAGTACTGGAAAGTAAGGTGAGCTGATCAGTGGCTCCTTTGCGTTGACAAAGTCCCAGAGTGGCTGCAGAATCAACCGGTCCAGCCCCCTCTCCATTTCATAGCTGAACAGCAGCACTGTGCTCTGCATGCTGCCGTTCATACTGATGCTGTGTCAGTTCATGGCGAGGCTGCTGCTGTGATTTGTGTTTTTAAGATTTTACCCCACCCATTTAGTGACATCACACAAACGTGATCACAACACAAGCACTCGTAAAGGAAATCTCTCAGTTCGGAAACAACAAAGTACATGACCATTGTGCTATCGCTGAACATTAGAAACAGGAAAAAAGGCTGCAGTAGGATGTGGCACAAAAATTGTTGCCATTTTACAATTTTATAAATCAAAGCAATCACAGCTCTGACTTAACACCCTAAAAATAACTACCCATTGTATTTTTCTGTGATTCACACTAAAGATTTACCTGAACCCAAATCACACATATGAATAACAACACCCCCCCCAAACTCTTTGAAGTGAGAAAGCTAGAAACCTGAACCAAAGGGCACACATATTTTGCAAATAGCCTTGTTCTAGGGCAGGGTTCTCACACCCTGAATTCCTCTCGGTAGAATTCTTCCACACTCCCCAGCAAGTTCAACATCCTGTATTTTATTTACCACATTACATGTACTTATGCCCCCCAGAATAAAACATTTACCTTCTGTCCAAACAGAGGGCTCAACCCATCCTCGTTCCCCTCCTGTCTTTCTTTCACTGTCCTCTACTGAGTGCTGACAAGCTGAACTACTTTGTTAACTCATTAGTCACCTGGTGCTCAATTAGTTTCTCAATTTATCCCACCTGGGGATGTTTAGAAAGGACACAAAGCTATGCATCTGCTTTCCACTACACCATCACAGGTCCCTGATCTCCAGAACAGCACGAAGCTAAGGAACTGAATTTGTGGCTTTGTTCACAGCACATATTCAAGCACCTACTGAAGTTAGTGGCAAAACTCCCACTGAGAGGCTGAATGCAAAATTAGATCCTTGATTATTTTATTTTATGTAAGTATATCGTTCACATCAGAGTGAGGTGTCTGTGTTGGTATATGTTAAATAGTGCAACATTAATGTTCACTAGGGAGCTTTTAGGGCTCATCAATGCTCACCACATAGGCTAGTCAACAGTGCTTTTTCTGTAAAAAAGAAAAAGGTGTTAGTACTCATCTCTTGATAGTAAATTTGAAAAATGCCTCTCCCCCTCTTCTCTCTGCATCACCCCTCTTCTTCCAGGGGTGCACTCCATCCCCCTATTGGCCTGTCATGCAGCAGGAGACCAGCAGTCTTTTCTTTTGCTGTTGTTCCCCCCCACCCCCTGGCTGGGCAGCAGGTCTGGCAACAAAAAGGTGCCAGTACTCCTTCCCCCTGAGTACCATCACAAAAAATGCACTGCTGGTTAGTGCCCAAGATATTAGTGGACACTGGAATTTACACCTCTGGGGTGCTGAGTAACACACCCTGTAGGCAAGCCCCAAGTTTTGTGTGTCAGGGTAAAACCAACTGAAAAACGTTTCACTTACTGAGTACACTAGTGGAATAAATACTTGCATATCCTTTCTGCACTTAATTTAACATTACGCACCTCCCTGTGTTCACTCAGGTCATAACGCTGCCAATGTTTCCATATACGACAGGATTTCAAATTGGTGCCTCACCTCACAAAAATCAGGGGATCTTGCAATGTAGATTCAGTTGAACAGGCCATATGAGGCTCTGCAATATTCAGCTCTGTCACAGTTAGCGCTCAGCTGACAGAGGACAGGATCATCAGATTGAGCTCCTCTGCACAAGCCAAACAGCACCAGGTTTGATGTGGGAAATTCAGACTGTGACTAATTCACCATCAGTAACAAAATGTTAATACGGAAGAAAATTCTGAATTTGACTTGTTTTCCCAGGATATTTTGATAGGACCCAAGAGCAGCACATGGAGCGAGGTGAGAGGGAATGAGTCAAAATTCTCTCCTGTTGTCCACAGTTATGGGGATAGTTTGGAGGGCCAGTCCTAATACACATTAAGCCCTATATTGGAAAAGGGAAGTGGGGAGTAGCACATGCAAGCTTGTGGGTCAGCAGCTGGAGCGGCAAGCCATTCATGGCTTACATAAGCTACAAAGATTCTAGAAAAAAAAACCAAGGAGTCCTGTGGCACCTTTAAAAACTAATAAATTTATTTATTGCACGAGCTTTTGTGGGAGAAAATCCCACTTTGTCAGATGCTTTGAAGATGGGAAAGTTACAGAATGGGAGAAAATTAAATGCAGGGAAATGTATGACACAGGATCAGGTCAGGCTGTAAACAGCAAATCAAAATAGGTGTTGGGATTCAAACACTAAGGAACAGCATATAGAGGAAGGTGAGGTCAAATTACCTCTTGTAATGAGAAAAAAATCCATAGTCCCTGGTTAATCCAAAAGCAATAGAGTCAAATTTACATATAAATTACAATCCTGCAGTTTCTCTTTGAAGCTGTGATTTGTTATTCATCTGTTTCAACACAGCTATTAGCTATTATCGTCAATGGAGTGAGCAGAGAGATTGAAGTGTTCCCCTATTGGTTTTTGAATGTTGTGATTTCTGATGTCAGATTTGTGTGCATTTATTCTTTTGTGCAGAGACTGTCCTGTTTGTCCAATGTATAAGGCAGGGGAGCATTATGATGGCATAAATCACATTGGTGGATGAGCAGGTGAATGAGCCCTTCATGGAGCAACTGGCTTGATGAGGTCCTGTGACGGTGTCTTTTATGTAGATATGTTGGCAACATGGTCTGTTGCAGGGATATGTTCCTGCTTTAATGTTTCTGTTGTTTGGTCTGTAGTTGCTGGTGAGTATCTGTTTAAGATACTAGAGTAAAGGAGGGGAAAGATCTGCCTATCTTTTATTTTAGAACAAACTGCTAAGCATGATGGAAAAAGGAAGGTGACTGTGATCCTTACACAAAGACTCACCTTGCTCCAAGAAGCTGTGAAATTAGTCACATGCTTGCTTGCTTGGGGTGTGTAAAAACAGCATGTGCCAATAGCTGATGGGTGTTCTGGAGCTGTTCAAAAATACCCTTCAAGTTCCCTGTATAACAGCACAGTAGACAGAGTATTAATTACAAGGATATTCCTGCCACCTTGTGGCCAGATTTCAAATGTCTTTATCAGTGCCATACCTTTACCTGCTTTTAAAATAAAAGCTTTCATGAGAGACACTTAATTATGGCTATTTTGGAAGTAAAGATTTGCTTTATGCTGTTTGCTGTCAATAATAAAACTTTAAAAGTAGTTTCTTACTCAGGTGAATTTTCATGAGCAGCTGGGACTGGAAGCTGCCAACAAAGTAAATTGTTTCTTCAAAGTTTAATTTAGTACCAATATCTACTTTTTAAAAAACAGATCACATGGGGTAACTTATCACAGACCATGATATACTTAGTTCTTCAATTCAGTAATGATAAACTTATTTGCATTGTCTATGGTTGAAACTAACTTAGATTTAATATTAGAGAATTATTTCTATTTTGCAATGTGCTGAATATAGGACATAGCTTTTTTTATTCCTGTTTATTTAAAAAAATCAATTTCTAAATGTCTTTAGGGGATCAGGAGAAGGTGATAAATCTGAAACCATCTTGCAGACAGCTTAATTGAAAACTAGACCAAAATTCTAGTCAGAAACGTTGCAGCTCAGATATTTTAAAGTGTGTGCACAAAACACATGTCCTTTCATATGCACACGTGTGTGCACTTGTTAGAATTTGCAAATACTGTACTTATGCAGATATACATCATGCATTTCACATTTTAAGTGTAAGCCTGTATATATATTGATAAATTAGCTGTACCATGGTCTTTAGTCTCTTGCTGTCTTGATCCTGATCACCTCATTAGACCATAAGCCTAATTCAGGTCTTGTCTACGCTTAAAGGTTTTACCACAGTGACTATTTCAGTGGAGAAACATGTTGACTTTTACCAGCACAGGTACACTGATACATGCTCTAATGTGGATGAACTTATACCAACAGAGTTATTCTCCTCTCATACAGGAATTTCTGTACTGCTTCAAATCATCTTTATTCAGATAGAACTGCATCCATATTAGGAGGGGTTGTATCACTTTAACTGCCCTGGTATAGCTGATATGGCACAACTTTCTACTGTCTTCAAGGTCTCAAGAGAAGAATTGCTGTGTTCCCTTAGCTCCCCCAATGATCCATTTTTACACTGTTCTGAGTTGTTGTATACCCCCAACTCTCGTGTCATTTTATAAGAGATATTTTTAAAAAAACCAACCAAACAAAAACCCCTTCATTTCCACCGGAAAAGGTTTGTTGTGACATCAAAAATTCTATGCGAAGGAACCTTATCTAAAGCATCACATGTGGTAAGATGATGGATCTATTTAGGGAACTCTTTATGGATGCCATTAACATGACTTCCACTACAAGTGATAATATGGACACTACCTGGAAAGAGAAAAAGAGTGACCCAGAGAAATATCATGCAGAACAGCAGATAAATGGTGGAAACCGTATGCATGTAAAGGTACAGGAAGATAAAGAAAGGAAAGTATAATAAGCCAGCAGATAGCAGCTATAGACCTAAAGAATCAACAGCCCTGGGGCCAGAAAGCTGGGAGGACCACCATCTTGGCAGGACTGTGCAGAACTGAGATAGGGTTGCAGTCTGAAATGCCTCCTTTAGTTGATGGTGCTGCAGTATAGATGCCTAAGGACTTCAAAGTAGCCCAGGAGTCCTTAACGCTGAGCAGTTTCGAGTCCGTCTGCTCAGGGAGCAGCACCAGGCCTTCAAAGGGAAAATCCTTTATTGCCTGCTGGATCTTGTGTGGGAGACTTGAGGCTTGCAGCCATGAGCTCCAAAGCATCGCTAATGCCAAAGACATGGTGCGAGCTGCAGCACCCACCACATTCAGTGTCACCTGAAGAGAGGCACAAGCAACCACCTTGTCTCCCTCTATTAGGGCTGTGAACGTTGCCTTGGAGGCTGACTGTGTAGACTTCTACCAGCAACTCTGTCCGGCACAGAAAAGTGAAGGGTTCATACAAATTGATACAATAGACTAACACGGCTACCCCTTTGGAATTTGACTACAAATTGATGGTAACTCTGGGTTTGCTGGGGAGGTTATCCAAAAAGCAAGGCAAGTGAAATTTGGGGCCAGGCCATAAGGTGAAAGTAACTTTTTTGTTAATTGTAGATATTTGTGTTAGTTATTTGTTAGACATTTGATGGGGAGGGTGAGATATGCCACAAGTGCATGCTTGATGTGTATGCTAGAGACTCACACCTGACTCAACCCCAAGGTAGATCATAGCAGTTGGGCAGACTGGCCAGGGGGCTAAAAGAGGTTTTGAAGGAGCTTCAGCAGGATGATGGGATACATCCTTTTAGGAGGGAATGGGATTAATGCAAGCCAGTAGAGGGCACTTTGTTCCCCCAGGACTTGGCTAAATGCCCCAATCTAGAAGGACAAGAAACTGGAGGAAATCAGGAAAGTTGAGAGCAGCTGGGGGAGGTATGGGGTGTACCATTTTAGCAGGATTGTGTGCATGGGTGAGCATCAGTGAAGAGGAGACAGGAGTGTGTTGCCATGAATGAGGGTGTGTGAGAGCCCAAGGAGAAGGATCAAGAAGCACATCTCGGCTTTCTGTGCAACACTGGTGGGATTAGAGGCTTCAAGTGTAGAGGTTTTGGGCACCTCTGAAGGTGGGGAAAGGGACTGTGCTATTGTTTCCCTATTGCTGTTAAATTCCCTTAAATCTCCCATTCCCTTCCAGTCCCTTGATCTGTATCCTTTCCCTTGCCTAATATTCCTTTATACGCAGTGTCTCAGAACTCCTGTATGTACAATGAGGTTTGTGCAGCAGGGGTTCGCAGCTCGATTTAAACAAAGGGGGTGTATATTATAGCCAATCCACAGATAAACAGTTGCAGGCACACACTACATTAAGACATCTACCAGCATGTGTGTCCAGCCCAGAGAAAGCAATTTTAAGTTTTAAAGATTGTAGCTCCACGGGAATGGTTTTCTTGCCCCCATCCCTCATGGCATGCTTCTTCCCCTTCCGTTTACTCATGCATCCACAGGAACAGAGGAAGCTGTTAATCCCTAGCACAATCCTTAGAAACAACAGAAACTTTAGAGGCTTTTTTGGAAATGGGGTGCTGCTTTTGTGCTATCCCCAGTCATGACAGAGCTTCCCTAAGGCAGCCGCCTAGGAAAAGTTGGCAGTTTGTAGATCCAGCTACCTAAATGCATGTTCTCTGCTGTGCAGGGCACTCAACATGGATTTAAATATCAAATGTGTTCCAAG
This sequence comes from Pelusios castaneus, assembly GCA_007922175.1. NCBI lineage: Eukaryota > Metazoa > Chordata > Testudines > Pelomedusidae > Pelusios > Pelusios castaneus. Next base: position 29,919,114 of record ML685755.1, on the reverse strand, counting down.
GGAGAAATGCTACTGTACAAATGAAATTCACAGCTCATATTCTGTGTATGTAGATAACAGAACATGAATGTCATAGTTCATGAAGGATAGTTGCTCACTATGTATCAGACTAACAGACAAAATACAGGGTAACCGGATTGTTTAGGGGATGAGGAATGTGAAACAAAGCTTTTTTTCCCCAGGTCAGTGGTGTGAAGAGAAGTCATAACCCACTGTATGGAGGCATATAAGCAGTATGTTGGGTTTACGGGCCAGTTCCTGTGACAGTGTTATAACAATTGATACCCTTCATGAAAATCTCACAAGAGAAGCTAGAGACTGAATGAATGATCTGTTGGCTCTAGAGAGTGATTGTTTGAGGAGTGAAGCATGATGTTGGTGTTTACTTTGCTACCTCATCCTTATGTTGTATCTGTTGTGGACATCTCAGTCAATAAAGTATCTTTGACAAACATACAGGCATATGTAAAAACTACATTCACTGTAACAGAACACACTGTTTCAAGCTACAGCAGATCAGTTGGATTTATTGAAAATACTGAAAGCATTAATGAACACAATGTGCATTGCTTCAGCTATACCAGTTACAGTGACTGAGGCTGTCCAAACCACTTCAGAGTCTTTCAGAGACTTCCTTGTAAAGCAATTTAAATCAAATGCCAATCACACAAATACAAAGATCAGGACTCTGTTAGCAGCCACCACTAGCATATTAATCAAGAACAATTTTTTAAAAGTGAAAAGTAACAGACTTAAATTCAACAGACTCCCTGAGCCTTGATGAGGAGTAAAAGAAACAAAACAAAACCCTGTAAAATTATGGCTTTTTTCTTTGTATATTTAAAAAGAATTCCCCACTAACAGTTTAATATCTAATATATCAAACAGAGGGGGGCAGCGAAAGGATGGCTTTGTGGTTAGGGTTACAGACTAGGACTCTGGAGACTTTGGGTTCAATTACTACTCTGCCACAGAAACCCTATAATCTCGTAGCACCCAATTATGGATAGAGTTCCACTGAAAATACAGGTACAACACACTTGAATTACAGAGGTGTTTGTCTTTGGCCCCTTCTCTGCCCTACAAGGATCCAAGCCTTGTTTTCTAGTGGTTAATTGAACAAAAAAAATATAAAAAAAAAATTACATACATCTTCCACCCTTTTCATTGCAACTAACAAGTAACTGTTACAGAAAGCAATGTTTTCTTTTAACCTGTTAGACAGGACTCTGTTTGTTTTTCTTTTAACTTGTTTGCTTTCCCAACAATCTGCAAACAATAATTAGTAATTCTCATCTGTATTTTAGACATAAAGAGCTTTGGTTTAGTTTTACATAAGTAACTCCTGTGAAATCTGGAATAATGCAGTAGTAAATCAGACCCAGCATTTGCAATTCAGAACAACATTGAGAAGAAAGTAAATGAATGTGTTTAGTTTGTAAAGGATAGCTAACTTATGATTAAAACACATGAGAAAATAACTAGGTGTCTTTGGCTCCGGTGCCACTAGCTTTCATTGTATTAGCAAGACCACGATTGGAAATGTCAATTTGATTTTCAAATCCATGTCAATATTTTATTCAGGGGCAAGGGCTTATCATTTGAACTTTCAGGCTGCTGACATGCAATGGGTTAATTTGTCGTTCAATTAAATCTACAGGGATTTAAAGTATTTCCTCTAGGCAAAGCCACACTAGTTTTCTGACAATATTACCACACTGCATGAAGCTAGCAAGATAGGAAACTGACTGCAAAGGTGAAAATAACCCTGTTTACACCAAAACAGATGTTAATCCTAACCAGTAGTCATTATTGGCATTTTTGAAGGCATTATAAATAAAAACATAGTGCTATTGCCAGGGCAAGAACACGCATTTCAAGAAAGGTATTTATACCAAGATTTTAACCCCCCAAACACCAAGCAGTTTTTACAGATATGTGCTCATCTCATTAATGATTTCTTTATACATGCGATAGGGTGCGTCGAGACCCCAGATGAAATCCAGATGTTCCCATTCAGGAATGTGTTTGTGGTAAACCAGATTAGTGACTTGAGTGAGCAACATGGCAATATCCTTTGAGTCTGCAAGCCAGTCATGTCCACCAGTCCACAGGGCAGTTGGCACCGTCATCTCTTTAACTTTGTAGATAGGAGGTGTAGACTAGGAGCGGAAACAAATGGCAACCTTTTAAAAGTGAAAGCTTATATATAAAAAAAAGACAATCCTGGCTTTAGAAAGAGCCCATCTGCTAAGGGTTTTGTCTAGCAGTAGCAAAAGAGAATGGTAGGAGTCAGAATCCTAGCCCTTCCCTTTCTTTGCCTTGGAGCGGCAGGAGGTGTGAGAGCAGCAGTAGATTCAAGAGACGCCCTGACTAACTCAGCGTTAAAACCTATTCAGTAGGAAGAATGAAATTCGTGGCTATTCCAAGGTAATGTTGGATGAGTGATGTGTGCAAAGTCTCTCGTGTACAATTTAAATCCCAGAGCTGCTATTATAGGTCACTATTACACTGAACGTAAAATACATTCCGCCTACCAATCAGCATGCGTGTTTCTACCCTCTATACCACTGCTCAAGCTAAGATTACAACAAGATCCTACAGCCATAGCAAAGAACTGTCTCAGACTAAAAACTAACATTAAAAGGAAATCTTTGTATTTGTTTTGATTTGGGGTGGATTCACCTTCTTTAAAAAAATAGCTATATTTCAAAACAAAGTCAAGTCATTTCAGAATGGTAAAAAATGAACAGTTTTGACATTTAAAAAAAAAAACCCAGTCCTTTTAACTGAAAATATTTGCTGAATACTTGCATTGCCTCTTACATGCATTTTTTTCATGAATTTAGTATTCACCAAACCACCTGTGGCCAGCTCCAGTTAACACCTTGGTTAAGACCTATTCAGAGTAACCTTAGCAACAGAAACAGCAGAGTCCTGTGGCACTTTTAAAGACTAACAGATTTATTTATCGCATGAGCTTTTGTGGGAGAAAATCCCACTTTGTCAGATGCTCTTCAAAGCGTCTGACAAAGTGGGATTTTCTCCCATGAAAGCTCATGCGATAAACAAATCTGTTAGTCTTTAAAAGTGCCACAGGACTCTGTTGTTTTTCTACAATAGACTAACACAGCTCCCCCTTTGGAATTTGCCTAGCAACATAGTATCCCTGTTCTAGCCAAGCATGGAATGTATATTGCCTTCAACAACAGTGCCACCCCGTGTCTAACTATTTCCTACCCCCTATATGTCTACATTCCAGTAGGTCCCTACTTAAATTTGCAAGACCTGATCAGATCACAGCCTGACAGGGTCTGCTAGAAGTGCCTTAGACCTTTTATTTCTCAAGGATCACAAGACTTCCATTAAAAGTTCTTTACCTGGTTATAGTGAAACAAATTCGCAACCGTGCTTCCCCAGTCATAAGCTTGGAGTTCTCCAGATTTAACCGCCTAAAACATATAAACATTCACACACAAAAACTTGAATGTCAGTGTCTGCACTCAGGAATTGTAAAGAAATAAAAAATGAAGGTTAGCTGGAGAATGCCTTCATCTTGTGTGTTTAAATTAAGAACCAAAGAACACACCCCAATGAGAGGAGGTAATGTTTAATCTACTCAATAAGACAACGATAAGTGGAGCAAAGAAAAGCTGACTTAAATAAAGCCTTTGATCTTTCATTTAAAATATCCATTTTCAGACCCCGTTCTTCTACCATTCCTATACATACTTCTCCCCATGGTGTCCTAAGTCTCACATTTTCACCTATAGATTATGGGCACCGGGGTAAAAAGCAGGAGTAGACACCACGTACTGAAACAGGATAATAAACAGTTGGCCAGAATTTCAGAAGATAAATATCCAAGTATGCTGGATTTAATCCAAATTGGGGGTTGCGCTTGCACATTGGACTATACATTTCTAAAAATCTGGCTTAGTACCTGTAGGTCACAATTTAAGCAGTGAAGATCGATTCTTACAAAGTTGTTTTGGTGCATTTGGTGCAATTATTTGGTGCAAACCATTCATGTCACACAAAACCATCTTGGCCGTCTCGGTAACAAGCAAACAACAGTTCTGGGAACATGCATGGATCAGAGCAGAAAAAAATATGCAGGCTAACCACTCAGCTGTATGTACATTTTTGGCTTAATATTACACACAACACCTCTGAAAACTGGCCAGGTAACCCCAAGCAATCAGCCAAGAGAGGTTAAAAAGCGATGCTATTGATGCAAGAGACAGCCTTTGATATTGTTTGGCCTGAGGCTCCCAGCCCAATTTAATTCCCTTGCAATTATCTCAACTGTATACCTTCTTGCTTATTCAATGGCAAGTACTATTTGGAGAGAAAGCACTGAACAGTGAGAATGAGGGTGCAAGGACTGGGTCCTTAATTCACATTTTCTCATAATCTTTATCTGCTGTGGGGAATCCAGTCTTGTCTTTCTGCCTTGCTGAGAGGGGAAAACGTTAACACTCACTGGCATCTCTACATTACACGTGGTCTCTTACCATTTCCCATTTGTTGGTAGAACAGTAGAAAAGACTGTGGAAAAAAGTCTAGTGTAAATAAAGACAGTGTAGGGGGGCCCAGGGATTTATGTAATTTCATGGGAGATGGTGATCGCAGCCCTCCAGGAACAAAGAAGAGTAGGCAGTGTTTAGGCAAAAATCACTCAGGTTGTTAACACCTCCAGAGAGGTACTACCACCAGCGTATACTGCTTCAAACTGTATTCTCCAGAGACCAACAGACAGAGAATGGGATTTTTGGATAAATAGCCTAAGTTTAAAACTGACACATGGTCTTTTTCCTGATTTAGCAAATAGGCAGAAGCTCTGATCTAAGACTCCCCCATCCCGAATCCTCGTCAAAATTTGGAAGGATTGACACTGATCGGAGTCCTGGCTGGCATTGCAGGAATATAATCTCTAGTTTATTAGCCTTAATTTTTTCCCCAGTATGTTTTATCTGTAATGCTTTCAAGAATAAACATGCTTACTTAGACAGAGCTGTGTGGTAACTTGTAACTGGGGCATTTAACCTGCTCAAAGCCTTTGGAGAGAAAGCAAGGCACACATGCAGGCCTGTTAAGGCAATCTTGCTGGATGAGGAACTCACAATGTAAGCAGGGATGCGTGGAGCCTTGAAATACCCCAGTCAGCAGGGAAAGAGATGCAGGTCTCTGCCCAAGAAAGAAGACAGCTGAGGAGCCGGGAACCTAAAGGGGATGCCCTTACTGGACCACAGAGAAGTAATACAGATGCAGTTGCCCTGAACTCTGGTCACCACATCAATGGAGTTTTCCTTCAAAAGCTTAGTTTCCACTATTTAGTCTACAATTTTTCAGAAACAGCAATCTGAGAAACATGAATTTTTAAAACCAACTTTCTTTATGAGGTTCCCTTTCCACTTTATTCCTCATCCCATATCTAACCCATAACTACTCAAATTATACCTCCCAGACCAACACAGACACTGTGTGGACAACCAACTCAGCTTTAAGAATGTATCTCACTTTGAGGCACTTACACAGAGATCAGCAGCTGCTGCTTCCATGAGAAAATGTTTCCCCTCAGCATGCAGACTGTACCTCCTTAATGCCACTGGGATACAGCAGCATCATGGCCACTTAAATTAATTGCAAGTATGTAGACCAGTGGTTTTCAAACTTTTTTCCTTGGGACTCAGTTGAAAAAAATCATTTATGCCCACGACCTAAAACGACATCTTTGAGCAACGCGTTCCAGTCTTGCGGCGGTGGCAGCAGGGAGTGCCATGACCCAGTATCGGGTCCCGACCCGTAGTTTGAAAACCACTGCTCTAGACTACAGCTACCTCCACTAGTCCTGCTACAGGATGTAGCTCATGGTCAGAAACAAACCTGGTTGAAGGAGAATCAAATGTTTGCTGTAGCTAGCAATACTGGTAGTTTTAAATGCATTCATAATTATTGTCTGCTGATCTGGGAGACCTATTATTTTTCAGTTATGCAAACCATGCACCATATCCAAAGGGGAAGGAGGGAGAATTAAAATTGCAGTGATTAACAGCTCAATTTGTGCTATCACAGGATCATTTTCACATTTTACACCCATTTCAACAACAACAGTATTTCACAGAACAAGTTAGGTTAACAGGCACTTTACATTTCAAAAGCTGTACCTGGCTCCAGTGGATCATGTTTTGTACAGATGTCCCAGCAGGGCAGTGTGTTGAATACACATCCACTCGGCTCTGCAACAGCAACACAGTTAACAATTTTAACCTATTAAAGTGCATCAGTTCCATCTTTCATTGCTTTTTGCAAAACTGAATTGAGTAAGTTTAAAAGAAATTAAGAGTAGACTAGCACAGACACTAGATAGCATGCTTAAGTATTGGAGAGTGTTTGCCATTAATTGAATAACACTGTCCAATTGAAGTAAACTAAAGCTGATGTTTTTGTGTTTTCTTTTTAAAAAAAAACATGAAATTGAATCTGACTTTCAATGTTTTATTGTGAGGTGGTTGTTTATTTCAAGAAAACATAAATGTGGTTGTGAAGCAAGAAATTTAAACCTTTTTCTAATATTGAGAGAAAAATAAAAAAAACAAGAGAAGAGTATTGCTCAGGTTTTAAGGTACTAGAACTAAGTGAAACTAACCAATCCAGTTTTGTGTCCCAGCTGAATGAAATGCAAAAACTAAAAGCACAGATGTTGAAAAATGAACTAAATTTAGAAAAAACACTTCAGTTTAAATATTCTATGGTGTTCTTAACACAAGGATTTTTAAAAAAAATAAATACTTTACACTTGCCAATGATATGCCTGATTTTTATATTAATATAAAATAGGTTTGACCAGCTGTTCGGCCTACTTCTCTTAAAGTAGGCTGTTACTCCAAATAATCTTCATTTACTTTCAGTTTGAAAATGCTGTCTTCTGAAAGCTGAATCTGCAGGCAGAGTAAAGTATTACCTATATCTAGAATACTGCAAAATTTGCAAGGGGGGGGGGGAAGAGAATTCTGCATGAAAATATAGCATTTTTTCCTATTTCACATAAATCATACCAAATTCAGATTTTCAACCAAAATTCTGATTTTTCTTTTTTAATTTGAGAATAACATCCTGGCCCTATTGAAGTTAATGATAAGATGTCAATTGGATCAAGATTTCACCAGGAGGATTTTGCCCAACCGTTCCTTTTTGACAGAAGAAATAGTTCTTTCATTTTTCCCCAAGTATTTTAGTGAAGTTGCATGGAAAAGCAAAACCCTAACATTGAATTTAAAAGGTTCATTGAGAATATTTTGCATAATCTGCACATCAGAGTGTCCCTCGTTCATTGCTCCTTCAGGTGTCTTGATCCCACTAGGATGGCCAGTCAAATTCACACTCACTCTCTCTCCATGTGCTGACCAAATCCAGAGTTCCTTATGTCAGTTCTTACAAAACTGTCCTGAATCTGTCCGCTCCCAGCTTTCCGTATTACTCCAGAAATGGATTCTGAGAAGTGGCATTGTGGGTTTCCCCATTTATTGTCTGTCACAGGTGTCTAAAGCAACACAGAAAGATGTTCTGCTACTTGGTGTTTTTGGTTGGTTTTTTTTTTAAAAGGAAACTCAACCCTGAAATTAGACATTTCAAGCTGTTTTCTTTTCTTCATGAGCTTTATCACTAAGGCCCTACCACCACTGTCCTATGGGGAGGAGAGGGGGGTGTAGAAGGAGAGAGATTGTAAGACTTCAGTGCTGCTGCTGGCAGAGGCGTTGCCTTCAGGGTGGGCAGTCGGAGTGCAGAGGCTGCTGGCCAGCACCAAACTCTACAGCCAGCGCCAGGAGCAGTGCAGAAGTGAGGGTCGCCGGGTATGGGGGCAGGTTACCATATGTCCAGGTTTTTCTGTCACCCTCCCACCTGGAGAAGAGGTTCCCAGAGGTGGGTCTGACCCAGTGCCTGGAGCAGGCCCAGTATGGGAAGCCAAAGTCCCATCCCTTCCCAGACCAGGACTAGCCACTGGAGACAGACCCACAATAAAAGCCCCTCACTTGGGAGCCTCCAGCCCTGCCCCTCCCTTACAATAGCCAGATTTCACTGTCTGTGACGCTTTTCACAGCTGTGAATTTGGTAGGGCCCTATTCATCACCAGCCACAAAGGTTCTGCAGGCCAAATTATACCTCCATCAAACCATGAAGTCCTTCAGTCCTCAAATTGCATATTTAGCGACAATTCTGCAACATTTCCTCTAATGCATTTGCACACACATATAACAGATCTGGAAATTTCAGCAGCTCTTGCACGTGGATGATCCCAAGCTGTGAAATCTATTTTTTACTTCACCTTCTTTCCATGTCTCATATTTTCCTCTCCATCTTTCTATCTCATTCATGTTCCTCCCGCAGAATATAAGTAGATTCATCCTTTCAAACCATTTTAAAATTTAGTTCTATGCATTTTATCAAATGGACTCTGTGCAGTTGTAGTCTTATCCATGGAAAGGCACTCCTTCGAACCTACAAGAACTAGCAAGTACTAAACTTTTTTATAGATCACATATGGACTATAAACCCTTATATCTTAGTCTATATTCTTTTTAATAGTCACAAAAAGCTATTTTGGGCCAAATACAGAACATACCATGTTTAAGTTTTTCTCATCAAAACCACATACAAGAAAGAAGACATTGCCACAAAGGTCATCAAGTAATCTGTGGGTACAAACATGAGTGGCGAGCCATGTCAGCACTGAATTCTGGGGAAGGAACTGCTTCTTTCCAAACAGCTCCTGCAAAATAACCACACACCAATCAACAACAAAAGGCTATTTGCTTTTATTCATTCTACCATAGCTTTTATACGGTAACCATTTCAATTCATAAAGATATTGTGAGGTGAAACATTTTTACCGCAAGAGCCTAGATCATTAATCTGAAGTGAAATGTAACCTTCAGAATAAAATATTTATAGTTAACCAAAGAAAACCCGTGAAAATTCCAACTTTTTAGAAGTTTTCCATTTTGTACTCATGTCAAAGAGCACATCAGATTTCTGATAAAGGCTAAATATTTTCAGCTCAGTTTGCTGAAGCTGGGATGTTTGATATTTGCAACTTCCTCAGTTCAAACCATATGACTAGAAACAAGCTTGGATTGTGGTCGCAACTTCCTCTTGTGAGATACTGTTTTTTGAGAAGTCCAAAGGTTTGAACATGATCTACAAAGTGCTTTTTACACACAGACACAGCACAAAGTCTATGACTCACCCACTGGTTTGTGGTGAGCTGGGTGGTTCCACAATAGTTCACTAGGCAAGTCATCATGACTCGATCAAGTTTCACAGCATGATGTGTATGGGTACATTTTTTTCTATAAAATAAAAGCCTCTTAACTGGGGACCCTGATCAGCCTATTACCCTAACTAAACATCTGTCCTCATTAAGAGGGACAGAGGAAACTGGCATGTGTTATTCTGCCTCATCTCTACTTGCCTGAGGGAAGAAGGGAATTCATGGCAGTTACGATACACAACAAGATCTATTCAAGATATATCCTGTGATTAGAAAATGTAATTTATACCTAACAGAGGTAATGACACTTCCAACATCTAAAATCTAGTCTGCCATAACTCACATAGCTCCCCTTTTTTCCTCCCTCCACCAAAGGAGAACTGGGTGATGGATGTGGGCAGCACATCCTGTACATAGCCCATGATGCTTATCAAACATCTCACTGTATCCTCCTATTTCCTCTCACTCTCTGTTTGACAACTTGTGTGGGAAAAACAAAAATTCAGAATTTCATGTTTGAACAAGCACCATGGCCATTTTCCACTGGCCAAACTCTCCTTAATGGGGGCGGCATTTAACCCAATACTCTCCTACCCAAGGGGCAGGCACTTGATTAAACAGGGTCTCTAGGAGACATCCCAATTTCGTGGAGTGGAACATGTGAACGTAGCAACAGAAAAATCTCTATAAAGATTGAAGTACAGCGAGGTCATTGTTAAATAAATCTGTAGAAAATTGATGACAAATAAAAAATATTCTATATAAAGGGAGAAAGGATATCGCATGACTGACCTAAAATTGACTAACAACATATAAATTAACCATGGCTTTTTCGCAACACAAGTGCTAAAACCATGTGCAAACGAGTAAATATATTTCTGATTCTTTCAGGTCAAACCATATTCATCAGATACATTTTAAGGTTTAATTTTCCTCTGGCTTCTCTGGTCATGTATTTCGATTTTTCTGCCTTCTCCTTTTTGAAGGCTGTCTACATACTTGTGTATGGTACATCACAGATAAATATGAAGTGTTTTCAGCTAGCATGCGATGCACCGACACCAAAACTAATGTTTGCTTTCACACTATTAGTCACATAAAACTTTTAAATGGGAAACCTGAGGCACAAGAAATGTATTTTATGGTCACTGGGCCAAATTGTACTCTTAGATATACAGTTATAAATACAGAAAACTATTACTGACTTCCACAGAGTAACTATGCACATATATATCTATGCAAGGTCAACATTAGCTTAGAACTCATGTTGGTTATGTTACTCTTCTGTACAAGTGTGTACGTAACAAACAAGGCACGTTCCCACGCATTAAGGTGTTGCACAGTTTTATTTACATTCTCTGCTAAAACCATTTTAACCTGAGGAAAAAAGAATACTCTCACTTGGGTTTAGAACAATTATTTAACAAATACATACCTTGAGTAACATCTCTGGAAATATTCCAAGTTTTGTCAAAGGGCTAGTGGCGAACTTGACTGTAGCTACAGGGGCCAATGCAAAAAACATTTTGATTTTCTTAGCCAGCTCCGGCATAGTTGAAAATGCGATGAAAGCTGTGAAAAATAGTTAATAAGACAATATTTGACAGAAATGAAACAACATTATTTACCCAAAAGTATGCAAACCACTATCTTCTAAACAATTTATTGACATTAAATCTCTCAACATACCTATAGTGGTACCCTGGGAATGGCCAATGTAATAGATTTTCTCCTGTCCAGTTTTATTCACAATAAAGTTTATAGTGGCAGGAAGGTCGTATTTAGCCATTTCATCAAAGCTACAAAGCAAAGACAAGAAGACAGCTGTATAAATAAAGCTATCAGTATCAATATATGCATTATAAAACTACTGAATGAAACTTTAGTACAGTGATGATTTATAAGATAAGAATGAATAAAAGATTCACTGAGGGCTTGACCCTGCAGTCAATGGGAACGCTCTCATGAATTTCAGCGACAGCAGGATCAGCCCATTATAGCCAATATATATAGTAGAACCTCAGACGTACAAACACATCAGGAATGGAGATTGCTTATAACTCTGAAATGTTTGTGACTCTGAACAAAATGTTGTTGTTTTTTCATAAGTTCACAATTAAACATTGACCTTGAAACTTTACTATGCAGAAATAAAATGTCACTATCCTTTTGTTTAGTAATTTGTGTTTAACAGTACCATACAGTATCTCATTTGGGGTTTTTTGTGTCTCTGCTGCTGCTTGATTGCATACTTCCAGTCCCAAATAAGGCGTGTCGTTGACTGGTCAGTTCATAACCCTGGGGTTCGTAACTCTGCGGTTCTACTACAGTCTCCCATGCTGCTAGCACATTAGCACATATATAACCAGGAGAAAAACACTGCTGTGGCTGTGGCACAATCTTGTTTAATTTGTTACTGAAGTGGGGTAGTAGCTCGAGCAGGATGAAACTGTTCACCAATAGTTTCTTTGCCAAAAAATGCAGATTGGGCCAGAAAAATTTCAGGGGGAACAGGAGCCTCCTTTTCGGTCTCTAACCCAGTGGTTAGGGCACAATCCTGGGATATGGGAGACAGTTTCACACTTTGATCTGAAGTAGGACCTGAAACAATTCGCTCCCCCTACACCCCAGGAGAATGCCATAACCACCCAGCGAGGGGCTATTCTGGGGTAGGTCTCACAATCTCTCCTGTTGAAGCTCTCCCATTTTGCATAAAAGTGTTTGAATAGTCATTGGGCCTAACAGAGAGCACAAGAGAGAATGATTATATCCCAGTGTTGAGAGCACTCTCCTGGGAGGGAGGATTCTGGGTTCCAGTCCCGGCTCCACATTTTAAGTGAATGGCCTGACCGCTGGGATAAAGGAGAACACCACAGCTGCCACTGTGAAATCAAGCCCTTCATTTTCTTTGATTTTATTTTTTTTTAATGCCTGAAAACAAAACGTTTCATTTGATTCATTTTTCCAACTTCTCAATACACCAAAAATTGTTTTTTTGTTTCAACCCCACCCTCCCGAACTGCCAGCAAACTAAGAACTCAGTCGTGGGCATAGAACTCGTAGTGGGGGTGGGGCATAACTGGGGTGGGGAGTGGTTCTCATTGACAACACATCGAATGTGTCATGAACAGCACTTCTCAGAAATTTCTCTAGTGAGGTCTTGGTACCTGAAAATCCAGAATTCCTCTTGCTTCGCTGTAAAGCGTTTATGCTTTCTGGACCAAGTGTTCCCCCTGCTATTTCCCATCCAAACATCGTAGCCAGCATCTGCCAGCATAAAGCCCAGGCTGTTGTTGTCCAAATTTGAGATCCAGTTACTACCATCTGCGAGCAAACCATGCTGCAGAAAAACAGCAGGCTTGGGACCTGAAAGATAAAACATTTTACATAATTAAAAATTAAAGCTGCGTGTTCACCTGACACTTAAGTCCTGACACAAACTCTAGTGAGTATTCAATATTTGCTTCCTATTTATATTTGAGTGTTTAATCTATAGGGCTCTGAGGTTAGCAGCCTTTTGATACTCACAATGTCTTAAATTCATGCACTGTAATCTTCCACAATAGCAGTTTAAGAGTTATTTCACTGCAGTTATCGATTTAAAAAATATTAGGTACTTAACTAGGGCAAAAAGCACCAAATGTTCCTCCCCCACACTGCAAAATAAAAATAAACAAAAAAACAAAACAAAAACCCCAGCAAATTTGCAAACCTGAACAAACCCAGCAAACAAAGCAAACCTGAGAAAAGTAAGCACTACAGCATGGACAAGGAGGACTACTTGTTTATAATTATTGAGAGAGAGGCCTATCCTGGAGGCATATTAGTTTTTCTTCATTGACTTTGCTCCCCTCCCCTTTCCACAAGCTTAGCCTGTACAAGCCATTCCCATAGGTGTACAGCAAGGATCAGGCTTTGAAGGCTAAGACAATAAAATGTTAAGATGGTGTAACACTGTCTTCAGCTATGTATCAACATTAGGAGCAGGGGAATGGAAACTGGGAATGGAAGGAGAACTTATTTTAGTATCTTCCATCCATCTGTTGATGTTGATTTTTAGCATTCACTAACAAGCTGAAAATCATTGTCATTTTTCTTTTTAACTCAACAAAATTCCCCTAACAGTTTTTGCAGTGGAACTGCAGGGTATTAATGGCCATTCACTCCAAAAGCAATAAATCCTATTCACATCAGTCAGATATTGCAACAGGGACTTTGTAGGTTTTTCAGGATTTTTTTAAGCACAAAAATAAAGAAGCCAGTTTGACTAGCTTATCTTGTGCACCACACTACGCTGTTTGAGACAGGGACTAAGGCAAACATACTTGAGAGGATCAAATCAGCCATTAAGGACAGACAGATTTTTTTTTTTCTTTGGAAGAAGGATTTTTGCCATAGTAGTATTTGTTCACACTTGCAGTTATGGATATTCACTTTCTTCCCCCTCCATAAGATATATATGTAGGCATCACATCTTCAACTTTTTAATCTAAATGGGTTCAGACTATTTCCCATTGAAATACATCGTAGATTCATGCATGCCTCAGGACAGAATTTATCCCCAAGTGACGTTAAATGTCACTTGATGCTGGCTGAATTAATCTATTGTTGTTCAGGTCTACAAGCATATTAGGTTTCAAAATATAGTAACACAGCAGATCCAAGAATGCTTCCTGTATTCGCTTCTTCTTCCACGTATATTTTAATCTTATTTTCAAAACATTCTATCGCCAAGGCCTTGCCAGTACTTTTGGTCCCATTCCCTCCTATATCCCTGCCCACTCTACAAACGTCTCCCAAGCTTCTTTTCTGAATATTCCCGTTGTCTCCTCTATTGATTTATCCTTTCCTAATTTTGTGCCTTCTTTCATGCCATTCCTTACAGCTTTGACATCCTTCTGGTTAGTAGATGCCAATCACTCTCCTCTCCTATCAAATCATTTCTGACAGACTGTTCTGTCAAGGCTACAAGCATCGTCATCTACTTGGCCCCCCATCTTGCTTTGGTTATTTTACATTGTACTGCACCCATTTATTTAGAAACAAGATTTTGTTTTATGATTACAATATAATCTCATTTCATATTGTATTGTAAATAGCTACGTATGATCTGGTGCAATAGGAATTACTTTCATTTATATTTTACTAAAAGACAAGGAGAACAGCATTCCAAAATCGAATATCAACTGTTAATCTAATTCCTATTTCCATTGCTTTTCTGGATTTCTACATGGTTTTGTTTTTTGTTTTGCTTTTGGGAAAGGAAATGTCTTTCTGGCTTCATTGTTTTTCAACAGCAGGGTAACAAAACCCACTCTTACCTTTAGTCTTGGTCAAAGTTTTTAAAGGAAAAAAGTTTTCTAAAAAGGAAACATCTTGCAACAAAAATAGATTTAAACACATTCTTTCTTTTAAAAAAATTACCAACATTTCTCATTTACTAAAAAATGAGGTTTTCCAAGGAATGTAAAATTTCAACATAAAAAGAGCATTTTAGGTCCTGCAAAATGCAAATAACTTCAAACTTCTGAGGTTTTGGGGAAAATCCCCTCCTCCCGAATAAACTACCAATACTAACCAAGTCTGCACTGTTTATTTTCCTTCATAAAAACTGTAAACTGCATTAGGTTACCAGCATTTTATCCTGGTCAGGTTTATCACAAGAATCAGCTCTCTGTAAATCAAAATGATCTTTTTAAAGACTTCCCTTTCTTTGGGCAGAAGTAAATCTTACCCTTCTTCCACCCATGGTTTTTCTTCCCATGAGGAATTCTGTTAATGCTAAGGATATATCCATCTTCCGTCACCACTTCATATTCCTCATTAGGGTAGCCTCTGTAGGTAACAATTTCACTCTGCCAAAAAAAAAAATTAATTGAAACTGACAATATTTGTGATCATTAATGTCCGTAAAGTACTTGTAGGTCCTTCCATATATGACAATATGATTTCTCTGTTGCAGTTGCTACATCTGGTAGGTGGTAGAAAGAGACTAGTAGGGAAAGTTTATTACGAGAAGATGTGTTCGTTACTGTGTCACAGATGAGAATCAGACACCCAACTCCAACTTTCAATAGAAGTTGGGCACCTAACCACTCTTAGTGCCTCTGAAAAATCTATCTATCCTAATGTCCTACCTCTACAGAGATAGAGCTCCAAGTTCTAGAGCATATTCCAGGCAAGAATAGCTAAAGCTGATAAGGTCTCCACTACAGAGAAGAAACATAGGTCACATAGACAACAGAGTCCTGTGGCACTTTTAAAGACTAACAGATTTATTTATCGCATGAGCTTTCGTGGGAGAAAATCCCACTTCGTCAGACGCTTTGAAGATGGGAAAGTTACAGAATTTCCACTTCAAACGGCTGTATTCAGTGCCCTCCATGTAGTCAAATTCCAAAGGGGTAGCCGTGTTAGTCTATTGTAGAAAGACAACAGAATCCTGTGGCACTTTTAAAGATAGCTCATGCGATAAATAAATCTGTTAGTCTTTAAAAGTGCCACAGGACTCTGTTGTCTTTCTACAATAGACTAACACGGCTACCCCTTTGGAATAGGTCACATAGTTTGCCATTAAGCAGGGGAGACAGGAGTGTTGAAAAGGAATGCAGGGGAAAGAAACTAAGGGACAACAGGGGAAAGATTGACATGGTAGAAAGAAAGGGACAGGCAATACTTTATCCCACTGAAAATAGTACATCTGTCAATAACGGACAAGAGCGGTCACCAAAAATTGTGTATCAGTGGCAAATGATGGGATGCATCTCTCTTCTAAAGGGCAAGATTTTTAAATCATTTCAAATATTAGGGGCTTAATCCTTATCCCCATTACACTTAAACACATCATCTAACCAATCCACATACTACAGCAGGTTTGAATCAAAGTGTTGTATTATAGTACCTTCAATAAAGTCATCATTTGTATTATGACTTAACCATCACAGCAAAAACAGGAAAGTTTTGCATACTGTTCAGATGGTCGAGTTACAGCTTTCAATGCCCCCACACTATTATTATAAAATAGGACTAAAACACCACCTTTTTAGGATCTTCTCTAAGAACTCACTTCTGTTCACCACCTGGAAGTACATCAGCCATGAGGAAAAAAGAGTGATCATTTAGCAGAAGCATAAAGATGTGTGTTCCCCTAAACTGTACCCCAAGGGGTACGTTCGTGTGGATTCACCAGACACAGCAAAGACAACTGAAAAGACGGATGATTTTTATTGCATGCCAGGATAGATTACCCTGCGCAAGCAAAGCAAAGTCATGAGTGGCGAAAGCTGACATCCCTTCAGCAGCCAGGGACCCATGACGACTGCAGACGACCCCGAAGAGATTCCCGAGGCACCTTGGTCCTAGGTTACCGAGGCAGCCTGGTCCATGGTTCTACGGCAAAGTCCACAGATTCCCAAAGGCTATGCTAACATATAGCATTTCAGGAGCAGGCGGGGTGATCAAGCCCGCTTTCCCTTCACATGCTCAGTCCCAAGGCCGAGGTAGCTTGCAGGAGCAGAAAAAAAGTGCATCACAGCCAAGCCTTGCAAAACAGCAAAACGTCTTATATCAGGCCCCAACCGGTTCCCACAGGAGACTGGCTCCAGCTGGTACTTTGGGCATGAAGCCCAGCATCAGTTTACGATCAGGTTGCTCCTGGGGGTAGGACGCAAGCACCACTGCCTGTCCGTCACAAAATCTTCCGCTTTAGCCATACAGTGTGCAAATGCCTGAACAGTACAGCTGCATGATCTTAGCAGCAGCTTTGCCCTTCCTCTCAGTTTTCCCCATCCTCTTGATTACCTTAACTTGTTGCATCATGTCTTAAACACTACATTATAAACACTTTGTGAGGGAATTTGCCCTTTCCACGTAACACCTAGCATACTTTGAGCACTGTCAAAAATGAAAAGTAATTCTGTTATACAGTAATGGAAACTCTGTAATACAAGGGACAGAAGTACCCTTCAAGGACAGAGCATTAGTTCTTTCAAGTATTCCCCTTCCCGCCACGCTCCAAAATTTGGGGTAAAATTTTCCACACCACCTAAATCCCACTGAAAGTCAGCAGAATTCAATCTAAGTGCCTAACTCACTTTTAAAAACTAAATTTAGGAGCCTAAATCACTTAGCTGCTCTTGAAAATATTACCCCTTTTTATGATGTAGTCTACGTTCTCCCAGGTGGGAACAGTCTTATTGACATGTCTACACCACCTAGTGCAGTCCAGATGGGGCCTCTGGGTGCTACTGTAATACATGTAATTAACAGTATGTCTTTACCCAGTCCTTAACCAGACGTGGTTATTATGACAGAAAGATGGAAAGCGACGAGAGTGAACACCAAAGGAAGAGAAAAGCAATTTTCAGGAAAAATATTTACTAGAACCTTAGCAGTTATAAGTGGTTTTGACAAGTATAGATAGCATTTTGCAGATGATAAAAAAATTACTCAGAATAGTCAGCTTTGGACTTAACTGCCAAGAGTTACAAAGAGATCTCCCAAAATTGTATAACCAAATGACAGCTGAAATTTAGTGCTGATAAATGCAAAGCTATGCATATTGGGAAACATAATCCCAACTATACATGTAAAATGATGGGGACTAAAGAAAGATGTTGGAGAGTACTCTGAAAACAATTGCTTAATGTACAGTAGCCATCAAAAAAAGCAAACAGAATATTAGGAACTACTAGGAATGAGACCGATAAGACAAAAAAATATTTAAATATCACTCTATAAATCCATGGCATGCCCACTTTGAATACTGCTTACAAGTCTGGTCTCCCCATCTCAAATTATATAAGAAATGGAAAAGCAGCAAAAATTAAGGGTATGGAACTGCTTCCATATGAGTAAAGATTAAAGAGACTGGGCTTGTTCAGCTTGGAAAAGAAATGACTAAAAGGGGATACGATAGTCTATAAAAATCATGAAGGTGCTGCAGAAAATGAATAAGGAAGTGTTATTTATTGCTTCACAAAACACAAGCAGGGGTTATCCAATTAAGTTAATAGGCGGCAAGTTTAAAACAAACTAAAGGAAGTACTTTTTCACCCAGTACATAGTCACACTGTGAAACTTGTTGCCAGGATATATTGTGAAGGCTAGAGATATAAAAAAGTTCAAAACCAAACTGGATAAATTCAGGGGGATAAGTCCATCAGTGGTTATTAGCCACAGTGGTCAGGAACACAACCCAATGGTCTGGGTGTCCTAAGTCTCTGACTGCCAGAAGCTGGGACTGGACAACAGGGGGTGGATCTCTTTGTAATAGCACTTTTCTGTTCATGCCTTCTAAAATATTTGGCATCAGCCATTGTCAAAAAACAGGGTACTGGGCTAGATGGACCATTAGTCTGACCCAATATGGTCATTCTCATTTTCTTAGAATACAACTGAACATGAGATCAACTCCAGGGGAAGAGGACCAGGAAGAGAGAACCATAAGAAGGGAAAAGGAAAGATGATACATAAAAAGGAAGAGTGAAGGTAACACACAGGAAGCTTGTTAAACAGCATCTAGCACAGGGCTCGACAAATCTTGGAAGCCAGGTTGCCATGGCATCCAGGATTTAGCCCCTGGTACCTAGCAGCACTGCGGCAGCTAGGGAGGCAAACGCCCCTGGTGCCTTTAAAAAGAGCCAGCGGCACCAAGATTTTCAGCGCCTCTGTCTCTCTCTCCCACCCCTCTTTCCCCACACACTGCCACTGGCAGTGGCTTTTTTCAGGGGGTGGGGGTGGGGGGAAATGTGTTTTGCACACCATGCTGCTGCCAAAACTATCAATGGCCACAGCAGTTTTTCAGTGGTGGGGGCCCCTTCACTGCCACACACCTAGGGGCCACTCAATTTTGGGCTGGTCCCTAGGTGTGCTGCAGATTTGTCCAGGCCAGATCTAACACAATGGGCCCTTATCTCATTTGTAGGCTCCAGGCACTTGTTAGACTACTAGTGAAAACACATGGGAGGGGGTGGGGAGAAGAAGAATGTAATAAAAGAAACTAAGGGTCAGGATGAGGCAGCATAAAGGTCAGAGCAATATAGAGGAAGTAACATAAATAAAAGATACATCTCTCACATGTACAGCCATACCCACAATAAACCCACAGCCTTTTCTAAATTTGGAGGCAGTGAGGAAGGTAGAAACTAAATTAATATTGCTCCCAAAATTCCTGTATTTTGTCAGGCATGTAAACAGGCTTAGACAAGTTAAACTAGGTTACACAATTTTCCTCTGTTCTTTTAATTCAGACCTGCAACAAGAGGACAATTAAAATTTAATATCCAAAACAACCTAACAAGTGATCATCTTTTTTAAAAAGTCAGCATTTTCCCATGGTAACCACAGTAAAACAGCTGACAGAACTAGAGTATTGTGTGGGGTAACCATATGGTAACAGGTGACAAATATCAAAATCTTTTAAATAGCAGCTACTGAATGAATTTTACAATACATAACTTACAATATTCATGTGTGTTTCAGGATCCACATTTCGTCTTCGTCTTACAATTGCTTCTGAACTTACAATTCCTTGGATCAAGCATGCCACAATTATAAAGAGCCACATCTTCATTCTGCAGAGAATGCATTTTTTTATTTGTGTAAGAAAATATGGTTTTGTAAAACTACACTGTATAAGAAAAAAAATGCTGTGCAAGGAACCCTGTTGTTAAATTGCATGGCAGCTTCTACAGAAAAATAAATGGAGGATTAGATAAAGCATAATATAGAAAGAGCCACTTTGTATACTATAATTGAGAAATTTTTCTGTAAAGAGATTTCTTTTCATGAAGATTTCCAGTGGAAATAAATATTCTTCTCTGTCCCCCTGTCCCCCGCAAAAAACCAACATTTTTTAAATGATGATTTAGTAGATCCAGAAACAGAACACTTATACTAGCACATCAATTTTGAACAAAAAAAATGATGAAAGCTGGGCTAGCTGTATTAAACTGAGCATGTGCTTCCCTGGATTTGCTCTTTAAAAAATAACAAGAAAGTTACTACAAGTTTCTTGTGCAAACTTCCCATAAATATCCAACCATCTCACAGTAGTAACATTCACAATGCTATTCACATAGTTATATCCAGCTCTGGCTTAGCCATCCCACAGCATCCAATGCTATTAAGCTTAACAAACAAAATACAAAAACAGACTTTCTGGAGGGGAGAGAGACATGTATTCGTTAAAGAAATAGCAGTTCCTGCCATTATCTAGAACCTCTTTCAGTTTCACCTTTACACCCTATCAGCACAGTTCAGAGATGGTAAAGGACCAAAAGGCTTAGGGGTCATTGATGTAACTGGATGTTTTTATTCAAAAAAAGAGGGGGGCGGTGATAATGGTTTGTAAATTATTTATTTTTTCCCTTTCCAACAGGAATGGTATTTTTCTCCATGGGCAGCATATAATGCACAAAAACTTTGTGATAAGGGGGCAACAACTCCCCACAATAACTTCACACACCTTGATTCCTTATTTTCAATGAGGTAATATTTCACTGGACCAACTTTTGTTAGTGAGAGAGAAAAGCTTTCTAGCTTCCCAGAACTTTTCTTCAAGACTGAGAGATCTTTAGAGCAGTGGCTCTCAACCACTGTGTTGGGACAGGAGATGGCTGGATTTGGCCTAGAGAGGGTGACAATATGCTGCCAAGTGTGTCCTGACCTACAGAAGGTTGAGAACCTGATTTCGAGTGTCACAGCTAAATACAAGATGGAACGGATTGTTTAGCTTAAATATGTAACTTTCCCAGGAGCACAATTCACCTTGAAAGGTGTTATTATTCATGCTAAACAGACCATTCCATTTAGCTGTGACTCTCTACCCAGACCTGAAGAACTGCTTAAGCTAAAAACTTGTCTCTTGCACCAGCAGAAGCTGGTACAATAAAATTACCTACCTTTTCTCTCAAATATCCTAGGATGGACACAGCTATAACACCCACCCCGTACAAGGAAGAATCAAGACAGAATTAGTTGCAGCACATGTAAGCGCCAGAGATTTGGTAATATTCATGCAGACGGGTCACGGATGACAGCTCGGCCCCAGCGTGGCTTCCCACCGAGGCGGAAGCAAATACAGACACCGCGGCGGGCAGGGAGAAGCAAAGAAGCAGAAAGACGAGCCCTGCGCTAGGCAAAGGCGGGCACAGATGGAGCGGGCAGAGGCCAGCCGGCGCCCTGCACACGCGGGAGCGGGGCCAGTCCCCACCGCCCGGGGCCAGGTGCCCGCAGGGGGCGCGCAGCGGGGCAGGGCTGCGGCCGCACGGACCTGGGAAGAGGCTGCGAGGTGCGCGGTCCGGCTGCCGGGGTGGGAGAGCTCGCACGGGGCCCCGCAGCTGCCGCTAGTCCCAGGACTGCCGGGCCCCTCTGCGTCCGTCCGGCTCCGGCTGCGGGAGGCAAGGCGGAGGGACGGAACTAGCGGCAGCGCGTAGCCCAGCCCAGCCCAGCCCTCCACCCACGGCCTTCGGAGGCCATCCGCCGCGGGGCCAATCAGCGGCTTCGGGAGCAGGGGTCACCCTGCCAGTGCCGCCGCCTCCCCTCCCCTCCCCAGCCGGCTGGGAGGCGGGGACTGAAATAATATTTCCGGGGAAAGTAGCGATTGCTGCGGAGACAGATACAGCCGGGCAACGATAACTTGCCTGGCGTGGGCTCCCCTGTTCCCAGCACCGTCCCCAAACTAATCCTCCTCCGCCTGGCACAGGAACACGCCTATCCCCCAAATTCCAGCAGCTCCACAATAGTGCTCGATCTCATCCCTAATCGCAGAGCCAAACCTCTGCAGCTCAGCACCAACACATACCAGCGTCCCTCAGTCCATCTCACACCTACAGTCCCCGGCCCAATCCTATCTCATCCCACTGCAGCCCAGCACTACCCCCCGACACGTGCAAAAACCAGATAGCCTCCTAACACAGCTAGCACTTCCCCTCCAAAAGAGGGCACCCCTCACATGCCAATACCACCTTTGCCCAATTTTACAGCACCCCAAGATACATTTCACAGAAAGGCAGTGTCTCTGCCCAACTTAGTGTAATGTAAAATGTCAGACAAACGCAGTTCACAAACAGGGAGTAATGATTTTTCATAGATTCCAAGGCTCCACTGAGATTATCTAATCTCACTGCCTAGAGAATGAACAAATTCTCTGCTCACCTATTAATTACAGGTGCCGGCAGCCTACGCAGCACTTTATCATGAGTTAATGTGCTGAAGGTATAAATCCATGCCCTAAAGAGCTTATCGTTCGTGAGAATTTCCAGAGGGTTAGCCCTATTACTCTAGTTCAGCAAAACAGACAAGGAGCTCTGGGGCACTTTTAAAGACTAACAAATTTATTTATTGCATGAACTTTCGTGGGAGAAAATCCCACTTTGTCAGATGCTGGAAGATGAGGAACTTACAGAATGGGAGGAAAATAAATGCAGGGAAGTGCAAGTCATAAGATAAATTTGTTAGTCTTTAAAAGTGCCACAGGACTCCTTGTTTATTTTGTGAGAATTAACACTGCATAGCAATCCAGAGCTTGCACACACCCACACACATAGCCGTCTTCGTGCAGTCAGCTGCCCATGGTCCTGCAGGGGGAGGGGCCCCGAGACATGCCTGGCTGCCGCAGGTCCCACCCACCAAGACCGCCTCTGTGGTGGTGGGGATGGGGGGAGGGGTGGCAGCAGGGGCCCACAGTGGGGCCAGTGAAGCCCCAGTGAGGCTGGCTGCAGGGCGGGGGAAACTGTGGGAGCCGGGCACACTGCAGAGCTGAGGACTCTGGCAGCACAACTGAGGCCACTGAGGGCCCTGGCGAGGTGGACAGGGGCAACAGCAGAGCCAGGGACCCCAGTGCGGCCCACAGGGGGCCTGCTGAGACTGCCGGCGGGGTTGGGAAGGTGGCGGGGCTGGGAAGGCCCTGGCAAGGCTGGCTGCCAGCTGGGAAGGGGAGGGAAAAGTCAAGGATGGGGCCCCCCATGTGGTGTAGGGGAACCCCATCCTTGACTTTTGCCCTGGGCCTCAGAAACTCTACTATCGTCCCTGCGAGCACACACACAGCTTAATGCAGTGGTCCTCCAAATGTCTGGGAGGGCACAGCAGGGCCTCAGCCAGCACTCATGGATGAGAAGGGGGCAGGGAGGAAGCACCACCTAGTTCCGCTCTGCTCCCAACTCCATCCAGGCCAAGCTGCAGCTTTGGCCCTGGCTCAGCAGCTGGTTCCTGCTCTCAGCCAGTGGACCCATATATTCTATTACTGGGGAGAGTGGCAGGGGGGTGTGCAAAAGGAGAAGAGTTGGGACCACGGGCTTAATGACTGGACCAGACACATCAAACCTGTGGCAGGCAGCTTTTAATTACACCCTAAGGGATCAACCGTAAAGGGGGCAGATAGTCGCACTGCCACCACTCTCTTTTGAGGTTTTCCACAAAGCGTAGGAGCCCTGCAGTGGAAGTTACTGAAAGATGTGCTGGATCAGAGTGTACATCATCAGGCATGGCCAAACCTCCTGCATATCTAGCTACACCTATTCCCCCAACAGTGGTAGGTTGCAGCTACTTTGCATCAGCTGCTACAATCTCAGTTTTAAGGGCCAGGCTACTGAACTTAAGCTTGGCCTGAGTCCTGTGCATAATGCAGATGTAAATGTCAGTAGATACTAGGGCTTGTCTACACAAGGGGCGTAAGCCAGATAAATCAAGTTAATCTAGTATTAAAATACTTTTATATGCATGAGGCTATCACCGCAGCACACTAACTCCATATTTATCACAAATTCTGGAGTTCTTTTGCAAAGGACACTTTGCTGCAAATTGAATCAGTTCAGTCTTTGTTTGTGTGTACACAATGCAGTTATCTTCTCCAATCACTATCCCCATGTGGTCTCTCCCACTCTGATAGCAAGTTGCCAAGTCAGCCCCGCTCTTGTTTAAAAGCCGGTGCAGAGTTAGATTTGGCCATTTGCTCCTGGATTCCCATGTACCGCATGGTTGCAATACTGTTCCAAAAACTCCACAACATGCCTCACGTAACCAGTTGGAGCCAAGCTGAGATCTTGGATCTAATTGCCATCTGGGGTGAAGCGACAGTGCCTCCAGAATGAAGTCCTGTTTGAGGACATTACAAAGCAGATGTCCAGGATGCTGCACAGTGCCAGATACTAAAACCAGGGAAAACAGGAGTGTGGGGGAAATCAGGCTGGGGACACATAACCTAACCAGTTTTTGGGGAACTGGACAGGATTTTACACAATCATCCGACCCAGTGAGGTTGTAGAAACCTGCTGTCCTCTAAACACCAGGATCTCTTTGGGGCGTAGAGCTCTGATGTAGAAAATAGAAAGCAAACCTGATTCCTGCACTGCAGCAATGCATCCCAACTTCCAGCCAGAAACCTAGGCTAGGACTCAAGGCATATCCTCTAGAGCAGGCAATCTTTGCTGACCCCTGTGCCGGTCCCTCCTCCCCGACCTTCAGCCAGTTCCGGCAGCCCCTCCACTGAAAAAAAAGCATCTGCATGTGAAAATTTGGCGGCGGCCATGGTTCGAGTGGGAGGAGAGGTCCCCAGGCATACCACTGTAAGAAACCACTGGGAGCAGCTCCTCTCCATGGTGGCTGGGGTGGGGTCCGCAGGCATGCCCCAGCTGCCACGAAAAGGAGCCACTCCCCTCCTGGTGGCTTCTTTCTGCAGTGTGCCTGGGGACCCTGGCCCCAGGCATACTGCAGAGAGGAGCCACTCCAGGTGGCTTTTTTCCATGGCATGCCTGTAGGACCCTAACCCCCCCCACCCCCGCCATGGAAAGGAGTCACTCTGACAGCTTCTTCAGCAGCAGGAGTTGCTTGGTGGTGCCACAGAGCTCACAGTGTGGTGCTCCAAATGGGCTTGCATCCACCCCAGGGGTTTGAGTGGCGGCAGGGCCTGCGGCGCTTAAGTGCGCAGCTCCCACTGCCACCCGAAGCCCGGGGGCCGAGCTAGGGGGGCTGGCTCGAACCCTCGCTGCAGGGCTTCGGGTGGCAGCGGGAGCTAGGGGGCTGCAGGGCTTTGGGCCAGACCCCTAGCTCAGTCCAGGGGAACCACCAAACATGGCAGCTCCCATAACAGTCAATTTCACTGCTCTGCTAGAGCAGTGAAATTGACATATTTGACAGCTCCAATGTCCCAGAGTGGCCTTGATTGGCACTCTGGGACATTCCCAGAGGCTGTCTATCCCCCAAAATCCTATAAGGTCTGCTCACTAAGGGGGTTACTAACATGCTGAACCTGTGGCATATAAGGGTGGCAGCTGAAAGTGCTGTTTTGACCCAGCCTGTGGAGTCCAGGGGGATATAAGGGTGACATGTGAAAGTGCTGTTTTGACCCAGCGTACTCAAAAGTGTGCTCAAGTCTAGTCCAGTGCGGTGCCTGGGGCATATAAGGGTGGCAGGAGAGAAGTGCTGTATAACCCAGCCTGCTGAGTTCAGGGACATATAAGGGATCAGCTGAGAATGCTGATAGACCCGATCCGCTCAGACGCACTTAGAAACCTAGTCTTGGGAAGTGTAGGTCCTGCAAGGGTAGCTCCTTTGGGAGGGGAGTTGCAGAAGGGAGAAGTAAGCTCCGTATAGAAACACAAGTAACACAAGCAGTACACTGATAGGAGTACAACACCTCCCCCCACCCCCAAGGAAAGTAATCCTACTAAATGAACATACCCCAAGTTTATGGGCAAATTTGGTAACACAGTGCACCTCACTGGTCTTCTCTATGCCTTTTAAATAATTCTCACGCTTCCTAGTCATCCTCCTCAGTGTAATGTCAGCAAGATTCAGGATAGTCTAAGAGAATGTAGAAGGTAATACTATCCAGTTGTGCCCCAGATGCCGCCTTTTAACTCCTCTGACCCCATATAAATGCCTTCAATGCATAACAAAATTGTAAAGCCAGGTCGGAAACATAATTCCCCGAGTATCCATGTCACAATGACAAAGTTCAGTTTATACTGCAAACAAAAATCCCAGTGGACTCTGCACTCTCCTAAGTTGTGCACAGGCCACTTACCATTTCTGAGGTTCCCTGAAGACTGGAAAGAAAAGCGAGGTAAAGTCACAAATGCATATTTTTAAAAAAAAATGCTATCATGGCGTCTCTGGAATATGAAGAACAGTAGACTATTGTTTCAGATTCCCACAACTATGGCATCTGCAGTGACCAAACCCTCAAGGAGAGAACCTCCATCAAATTGCCAAACAGCTGGTCAACCTGTGGGGGCAAAACCAGAAAACTAGTTGAAACATTCATGAACCTCATTGCAGAGTCCTAAAGGAAGGAGAAAAAACAAACAAACAAACAAACAAAAAACCTAGAATAGTAGGGAGATGGAGGTGGTATTTGTGAACAGAGAGGGGGAAAGGGAGCATGCCAAAGAAATTATGCTAGTGGCCAAGGACAGCGTGGCAGTTGTCAGGGTCAAGGGAATGCATCATCATGGCCAAAAAGAGTTTGGAAAGAGACAGGGAGATACAGAGGCAACTCACGGATGCAACACTAAGCCAAAATGCTTTACTTCAAAGCCTGTTGCTGTTAGGAGCAGCAACTCTGTAAACCAGGACCCAGTCATATTCTTCACAGGATACACAGGATACTAGGAATTACTCCCGGCAGCACATCTGCAGCAGTGCACTTAGAGGCCATTCTTTGTGCAGAGCCAACCTCTCAGTATAGACAACAGCTGCATTTGAAGGCAGAGCTCTTTTGAGCCTTCCACTACCCCAGTTAACTTTGAGCTGCATCACTCAGTCCCTGCACTATCACAAAAAAGAAGAGAGAAAGGCAAGGTGAATAGTCAAGTCTGACTTTACACAGCTGCAACCTGTTAGCTTTGTTCTCATCTGCTTTGCTGTGCACTGTGGCCAGGGCTGTCCCTGGGGGGAGCAGTGGGGGGGGGCGAATGGGGTGATCGCCCTGGGCCCCGTGGTTACGTGGGCCCCACGCTGTCCTGCTCCCAGCAGGGAAGTGCGGGGCCCGTGCCACAACCTCCTCACCCCGGCTGCTTCCTCCTGCAACCCTCCCCAGTGCCTTTGGCAGCGAGCCGAAGGCAGCAGGGCAAGGCAGGCCGGGAGCACTATGCCCGGCCCTCCCCGCCCCCAGGGCAGAGCAGGCAGGCCCAGGCACATGGGAGGAGCAGGGCAGAGCACATGGGAGGAGCCTAGCCTCTGGGCTGGCCTGCCCCACACAGCCACATGTGGCCAGCTCTCCACCAGCAGCCTCGGCCTCCCGGGCTGGGGCCGAGGTTGGAGCCGGCTCCCTGCACCTACGGCCTCGGTGCCCCAGGCCGGAGATGGCTCCCCCCACTGGCAGCCTTCCAGGCCAGGGCCGGAGCCGGCCTCCAAGGCAGGGGCTGGAGCTGCTCAGGGTCCAGCTCCCTGGGGGGCGGAGTGGGCCCGTGGACCCGCCATGCTCCCCTGCTGCATGGGGGGGGGGGAGCAGGGCCCCGCATAAGCCTATTGGCCCAGGGCCCCTGCCCTCCAAGGGACGGCCCTGATGGTGGCACTTTGTAAGTTTTGGCTTCAAAAGGTTTCTTTACAGTTGTTAGTTGATAGATTCTTGTTTAAATGCACTGTTTCATACTGAAATTGCTTTATTATTTGTTCAGTTAAAATATTTGTTACATAATTGCCTGCTGCTGGATAATAAAAACAATTTAAAATGCATTCATAATAAGTCATCACTGAACATTAGAGCATTACAAAAAGAAAATTCTTAATACTGAAATAATTCATAGGGTTTCACAAATGTATATAGGCAGAGTGTATCTGAGTGCCAAAAGCTAGCAGGTGAGCAGACACTTTGATCACCGAGGTTCTGTCTACACTGCAGCTAGACACCCCTGGCTGGCTCATGTCAGCTAACTTGGGTTCAATGGACCCAGCTGCAGGGCTGTTTCACTGCTGTGTAGACTTGTTGGCTCAGGCTGCCGCCCAAGCTCTGAGGCTCTCCCGCCTCACAGGGTAGAATAAATCACATGAAGTTGCCTAGATATTCCTAGAGCATTGAGTATGGGTCCAGAGAGTGCCCCATTACAAAGAGACACAAGATAAAGAAAAATTAACACAAAACTTCTCTTTCACAGCCCAGGAACAAGAACAAGACTGCATTGCTTTGTAGTCCATCCCGCCCACTCTCAGTGGGCTGACAGCTAGATGTCCACCTACACACTTTCAGGCTCAAGATTAAAAAAAGAAGCTGAACCCAAGTTTCAAGTGTCACACTTGCTGCTATCAAAGAGTCATTATATAAAAGAGGTGGAATTAGTGCCCGCTAAACTGGGCCAACTGGACGCACTACAAGATAGGACTTAAAAACCCCAAAACCTATGGATAAATGATCCTGACACTTCAAGGCTGAATATTTTATTGGACTGATTCCAAATACAGGAAAGATGGTGAACTACATTTTAAGTTGTATCTCTAATTAGAGGATGCTACAGGAAAAAATTCATTGTCAGCAGACAGCAATTTTAGCTCAGGTACAATACAGATTTAATCTCTCTTTCGCAAAGGTTTAAAAGCATTTGAACTGTCACCTGAATGTGGTGGTGGGAGGAGCAAGCAGAGATTTTGTGGAAGGAAACCCTCCTGATTTTAAAATATCAACTACATGAAAATTTTACTTGTTCTCATCCCCTTTTCTCTCATCTCCCTTTTCTGCCATTTACTTCCTTCTTCATTTAAAACAAACAAACAAAAAACCTGTATAGGTCAATGCTTCAGTGTTTAAACTCTGCCTTTTGGTGTTACTTTCTCCAACTTTCTGGTACTGACTTCTCTCTCAGCTGCCGTGAGCCCCTGGATGTTACCACCAGGGTGCTCCACGGGCCGCAGTCTCAAAAGTCAGTAAATCACTACACAGCAGGCACATCTGAGTGTTGTAGATCTGGCCACAGGAGGGCTTTCAAAATCCTCCTCCTCTCCTTCCTCCATTTGATCTAGTTTATGCATATCTGCTGTGCCCATCACTGTCACATCTTGGCACATATCTGGGGCTAAATGTACCTAACTATTTGTTGACATAAATTGCTGTTTTTCTGATGGAAAACTCTTTAATTTCCATATACCACACAAAACACTCAAGTGTATACAGTGTTTATACACAGCTTCCTTCCTCTAACAACTACCTAATTGATGTGGCCTTCCACAGTACCCATGGTGACTACTATATTAAAATATTTAAGTAAAAAGCTTTCTATTTCATTACTGTATGCATGTTCAGTATACATATATACAAAGGGACTGCCTTTACTATATACACAATACATGTTTAATATCTGCACAGTGCCTAGTACAGGAGGGGCCCCCATTCCTGTCTGGAGATTACAGATAATACTGCCATTTAACTAATAATAGTGTTCTGAGAAATAGTACCTGAAAAAATCATTTAATGACATCTGGCATCTAAAGATGGTTAAAAAAATAGAAGTTATAATCCTATTCACTCATGGCAATCATTTCAGTTAAAGGCTTATATCCCCCTCCTCCCCGACAAACAAAAACATGACAGAGTGCTGCCCACACTCGGGCACTGTCTCTGTGCCATCATGTCCATCCTCACTTTTTCCAGACGTAGTGGCAGGCCTTGCACAGCATGGGGCTCCACACGTGGAGAGGGCATGAGACGCATTCTCACTCCCCTGCAACAAGCCACTGGGCATTCTTTGCATGCCGTCCTACTGAGGGAGGCCACTCTGCAAAGCAGAACCCCCAGTCAGGGCCATCCCTTGGGGAGAGCAGGGCCCTGGGCCAATAGGCTTATGCGGGGCCCTGCCCCCCCATGCTGCAGGGGAGCGTGGTGGGTCCACCGGCATGCTCCGCCCGCCCAGGGAGCTGGACCCTGAGGCCTGGGGCGCCGAGGAAGGCTGCCGGTGGGGGGAGCTGTCTCCGGCCCGGGGCGCCGAGGCCGCAGGCGCAGGGAACCAAAGCTGCTGGCGGAGAGCCAACCAATTATGGCTGTGTGGGGCAGGCCAGCCCAGGGGCCGGGCTCCCCCCACGTGCTCTGCCCCTGGGACTGCCTGCTCCGCCCTGGGGGCGGGGAGGGCCGCCCAGGGGCCAGGCATAGTGCTCCCGGTCTGCCCTGCCACCTTCAGCTCGCTGCCAAAGGCACCGGGGAGGGTTGCAGGAGGAAGCGGCCAGGGTGGGGGGGGTCGCGGCGTGGGCCCCGCACTTCCCTGCTGGGAGCGGGACAGCGCAGGGCCCACGTAATTGCGCGGCCCAGGCAATCGCCCCGGTCGCCTCCCCCCCCAGGGACGGCCCTGCCCCCAGTGGGGACTGAGGGAGCAGTGGCCAGTGAAAAGGCAGTGGAGCACCTCTCCTGTGGAGCCCTGCTATTGTGGAAGTGAGGGATTGGGATGGATGGGGCAGCAGGTCCTGGAGGTAATTCACAATATGGCTACACCAGGGTGGATTTGATTGAACTCCTAGCTCCTAACTCCCATTGAAATTACAAGTAGTTAAGCACTTAACTACCTTTGTGAATCCTACCCTAAGAACATCTGTCACCCCTGAACACACTGAGGCTATGTACACACGAGAACACTTGTCCCGCAATAAGTTATTGCGGGACAAGGAAAGCGCTATAAATACAGCGCTTTCTCGTGTATACACATGCTGTTTCTTTCGCAAAGGAGCATTCACTGTGTGAATGCTCCTTTGCGAAAGAAGAGCAGTGCATGGTGGGCACCTGTCCCACCATGCACTGCCCACAGCCAGCCCCCTAGCCCAGCTGCAGGGCTTCCGGTGGCAGGGGTGGCTGCGTTGCCAGCCCCCGCTGTCATCTGAACCCCTGGACTGTGCTGGGGGGCCGGCTCGAACCAGCATGGGCAGCTGGTTCGGGCCAGCCCCCTAGCTCAGTCCAGGGGAGCTGCCAAACCAGGCAGCTCCCCAAAATACTCAATTTCACTGCTCTGCTAGAGCAGTGAAATTGACATATTTGACAGCTCCAATGTCCCAGAGTGGTCTCCATTGGCACTCTGGGACATTTCCGGAGGCTGTCTATTTCGCAAAATAAGTACACACGAGCATTACCGCGGAACAGCTGTTCCGCGATAATGCTACCACTCAGGTTTTGAGTGGTTTAACTGTTGCGCAGCAAGAGGGTGTTGCCACGCAACAGAGAAATTGCTCGTGTGTACGCTATTGGCTTTATTGCGTGGTAAGGAGCCTTACCACGCAATAAAGTGATCGTGTGTACATACCCTGAGCAGAGCCACACCGAAGTTGTTTCAGAATCTGGACCTAAGTGACTTGTCAAAAGTCACACAATTATTCAGAAAGAGGGAGTTAGAAATAGAAACAGAATCCCAGTCCCTCCCTTGACCCACGTTTCTATTCAGTCCACTAGCCCCAGGTCTTTCCTGTATTTACACAGAAATCTGTCTATTTTAAAGGAAGTGGAGTCTTAAATTCTTTGGCTATGTCTACACTTGCTAAAATTAGTTCGAATTAGTTAATTCGAACTAACTAATTCGAACTAATTTTAGTTACGTAGTTCAAATTAGCTTAATTCAAACTAGCATGGCCACACTGGAATGTTAGTTCGAATTAGTGATCCCCATTCATTTCAATGGCCGGTTAGTTCGAACTAAGAAGTTAGTTCGAATTAACCCCTTAGTTCGAATACCCTATTCGAATGTATTAGTTCGAATTAAGGAAGCCCTTAATTCAAACTAACTAAAGCCTACTGTAGCCATGGCTTTAGTTAGTTCGAATTAAGCCTCCTTCATTCGAACTAACTTGCCAGTGTAGACATAGCCTTTTATATTAAGAAGTTCTACCTGAACATTCTAGACTACCAAGAAATTATTGCCATAAACTATGAGCACAGTGAAATCAACAGAATAAAGCCAAACGTGACCAGAATAAACAGATCCAAGTGTTTTAAGTTTCGGTTTCCTAAGCAGCAGCTGGTTCAGCTTTTCTATCACCTGGTTGGAGAGCTATGCATAAGTTTCACTTTCTAGTTTCCATTTACTTCACTAAACTGCTAAGGAACAGCTCAGGTCACATGATGCTGGGGTGCATATAAAAAGGAGCACAGGCATAGCAGTCACTAGCAGCAAGAAAAGAAACCAGGCTATAACAGCAGATCAACAAAGCCATGAGGTAAGTAAATAATAGCAACACTGAACTGTGGCTCTTCCCTAGGAATCATGGAAATTTAGTGCTAGAATGTACGTTAAGAGATTGTCCACTCATCTAGTCCATCCTCCTGTGCTGAGGCTTTGTGTTTGTCATTCATGGGAAAATACTAAAGTAATAATTGTCATGAGCTTAAGTAGTGGAATAGGTACAGTATGCACCACATGTAGGTAATTGTTTTATATGCTAGTTAACCTGAGGACTAGACAGAAGTGAGGATATTTTTGGATAATGTAATTCTATCAGTTTCAGATGTTTAATCAAGCCTCAGGCCTGTCTCCATTTTGATGGAATTTGGTGGAATTTGTTAGACTGCTAGTCTCCCTACATCTGCAAAAATTGTGCCTGCTGGTCACGGTGTCCACAGCTGCTGTAGGGTTAAGTAGGTGGCTAAGTAGCTGATTTGTACAGTACTTCCAAATCAGGAAAGGGGCGTTCCTCAGGGATCTACTAGGGCCAATGTTGTTTCACATCTTTATTAAGGACCTGGATATAGGTATAGAAAACATATTGATCAAGCTTGCAGATGACACAAAGCTGGCAGGATGGGGTTGCCAATACTTCAGAGGATAGTGCTAAAATGAAGAGAGATCTTGATAAATTGGATAACTGGGCTATGGACAACAAAATGAAATTCAGTAAAAACAAATGTAAAGACTTCATTTATGGAAGAAAAATCAAATGCACTAATTCAGAATGGGGGAATTGGTGAAGTGGCAGCACTGTAGAAGGATCTGGAAGTTGCAGTGAATCCCCACTTCAACATGAGTCAGCAATGTGATATATTTGTTTAAAAAAAAAAAGGCAAATCAGGTTTAGATGGCATTAACAGAGACATAGCATGCAAATGATGGGAGATGGTGGTATTGTTCTACTAGGTGCTGGTTAGGCCTCAGCTGGAGAACTGTGTCCAGGTTTGGTCACCACTGTGTAGAAAGGATGTAGAGGAACTGGAAAAAAATCAGGGGTAAGCAGCAAAAATATAACCAATACAAGCTATATAAGCAGAGGCTGAAGGAACCAAGTATGTTTAATTTGGAGAAAGATGGGGGGAGGGTCATGATAGCAGTCTTCATATACTTGAAAACCTACCATAAAAAAGATAGAAAAAAGAGTTGCACTTTCGCCACAGAGTGTAGGAAAAGAGGTAATGGGTTCAAACTACAGCATAGCAGATTTAAATGTAAAACATCTTCACTGTACAAATGGTAGAACTGTGGAAGAACATATTGCCTAGAGAGGTTGGGGAAGCGCCTTTACAGGAGGTTTTCGAAAGGAGGCTGGATAGCCAGCTGTCTTGGATGATTTAAACAACAAATCCTGCATCTTGGCAAGGGGTTAGATGAGATGACCCTTGCAGTCCCTTCTAATCTTATGGTTACACATAACCTAATTACTAGTATTTTGGGTGGAACTAGAAAATGTGGGTGTAATATCTGTATTGCAAATTGATAACGGAGAAGGAAAACAACTTTTGGATATCTTGAGCTTTAAGATCGTCTTAGAGCTTTTTCCTCGGATATTTTAAAGGACCAAACTCCAGGCTGATATTTCTGAAAGTAACATTTAATGTTTCTATGATTAATTAAGCTAAGTGATTTTTAAGCTGTATTACAACTCCAACTGTTAATTTATTTCTCTTACACGTGACGTTTGTTGCTCTAGATTCAGGGCATGATCTTGTAATGCACTTAATCATGTGCTGAATTCCAGGTATGTGAGAATTCCATGGACTTCAACAGGGCTATTCCCATGTTTCTAAGTCAGCATTTGCTAAGAGTGTTTTGTAGAATCAAGGTCCAAGTGAGAACTATTTTGTATTAAACATCTATTCTCCTATTGTATTCACTTCATTGACACTACAGCTCCTTACCACTGAGAATCTCCCCTCTAGTCAAAGCTTGCATTTTACCTACAGATGAAACATTTATGCCAATATCAATTCAAAACATCAATTGTACAATGACATTACTGGATAGAAATGAGGAAGTTTTTGATAGTAGGAGTAGACATTAATAGAATCACCATCACTATCTCCTTCTGACCTCCTTTAGATACCTAAATGTCAGACTAGAAAAAAATGTTCTGCTACATTTTCTCCCAGTAACTGGTTATTTTGGTGTTAAAATATGGATTTAGACACCTAAATTCAGGAACCTATTTTTAAAAAGATCTCGGACCCAGCTTTTAGTTCTTTCATAACTCATGACTCTGCCCCATCTATTCCCTGTCCTTTTCTACCTTCAGTGAGCCCATGGGAGAAGGGAGATCTGAGCAGCATATAATGGAGTGGAAGCTAGAGGACCTCAAGCAAAGTTGCTGTTGCTTGAGAGAGTAATGGGGTCTGCAGAATTTCAGTGCAGGAAGCTCTATTATTCCAGCTCTTCAGCAGCTCTGTTCTGCCTTCCATAGGTTAGTGTACATGGAGCCACTAGAAAAATGGGTCTGTCCACACTCTGAAGAAGCTCCTACATATGGATACTATTGATCCAGAGCTCCTAGTGCTGCCAGATCAAGGGCTGGTCACATTTGTCTCATCTGGGTACGTTCACATTAGAAATGCTAATGTGGCACAGTGGCAGCTGCAGCACTGTAGTGTAGATACTACAGATTTGGAAGGGGTTCTTCCATCACTGTAGTAAATCTACCTCTCCAAGTAGTAGGTAGGTTGACAGAAGCATTCTTCTATTGATCCAGCGCTATCTACACTGGCACCTAGGTCAGCTTAACTACATCACTCAGGGGATTGAAAAATTCACCCTGAGAGATGTATTTAGGTTGACCTGAGTCTTAGGTGTCGACTAGACCTGATCATCCTAGCCCCAGACAACAAATAAGTGGAAGTGTACACTCATGCTGTGCTAAAGAGCAAACCAATTGGGGTCTCTAATGCTCATTTCCCATCCTTTAACTACACAGAACACTCTAATCAGGTAACGTAATACAAAATAATTTAATTGTACAGAGTAAAAGTGATCCAACATCGACAAGAAAAAAAAATCCCAAAGCAGAAGTATAGAACAGAATATCAATACAGCAAACATGCAGATAATGTTATATTCCCAAAGAAAAGTCCTGTAAAGATGGAGGTAAAGTAGAGAGAATTTAAAGGTAAAGAACATTACAGAAGGATGCAGTGGTTCCACATAGTAGTATTAGAAACCCAGGAAATTTAGCATTTGTTTGCAAACTCCAAGTTTGCTATTTTGTGTAATCTGACACTTAAGTGAATGCCATACATCTTCAATATTTTACATGGGATCACAGTAAGAGACAATATGAATAACCAATGGTCTTCAGATCTGTGAACTCCTGACCTTTGACTTCTCAAAATATTGTTCTCTGGGGATTAGTGTCATTTCCGGTGCACCTTACAGATGCTTCAGAGAGAGAGAGGTGGCAGTATTGCTGTCTTGCTGCTTAAGGTTGGCAATATTGTAAACTAAAAACAGGGGTACAGAAAAGCAAAATAGAAGCTAGATTGTTGTCCTCTGGAATAAAATTAAAAAAACTGAATTCCTCTTCCTCAAAGGCTTCTGTTTTTTTCCTCCAACAGTTTTTCCAAGGATTTCCTAAAGACTGTCTTGCTGCATCTTGAATGCCATTTTACATGGACTTTGCTGACGGATGATGTTGATCTTGATAACTTAGAAGAAACAATTTGTGATCAGATTGAGTTTCTAGTCACAAAATCCAAAATCACAAATTATAATCTACTAGCCTATGTGAAACACATGAGAGGTAACAGTGAGGAAGCCCTAGAAAGTCTACAGAAAGCTGAAGAAGAAGTTCTAACAACTCACGCAGATGAGGTTGACAGGAAAAGTCTTGTTACCTGGGGGAACTATGCATGGGTCTACTACCATATGGACAAATTTAAAGAAGCTCAATCCTACATAGGCAAAGTGGAAAGAAGCTGTAAAAAGTTCTCAAGTGCATCTCGCTATAAGATTCAGCTCCCTGAGATCTACTGTGAACAAGGGTGGTCACTACTAAAGTTTGGAGGAAAGTATTACCAAAGAGCAAAGCAATGCTTTCAAAAGGCTCTGGAAGAAGAACCCAACAATCCAGAATTTAATTCTGGCTATGCAATTACGGTGTATCGCCTAGAAAATTTTCGTACAAAAGGCTCTCGCAGTGAGCACTCATCACTGGAACTTTTAAGACGTGCAGTAAGGCTGAATCCAAATGACACTTTTGTTATGTCACTCCTTGCACTGAAACTTCAGGACAAAAATCAAGTCGAAGAAGGGGAAAAGTACATCAAAGAAGCACTGCAAAAAACCCCAGATCTTCCCTATTTATTGCGATATGCTGCAAAGTTTTACAGAAGAAAAGGACTTGTGGACAAATCACTGGGGTTTTTGAAAAAGGCATTGGAATTTACACCAACCTCTGGTTTCCTACATCATCAGGTAGGTGTCTGTTACAGAACACATTTGTACAATATGAAAAAGGCTACCAAATATCCGCCTAAAGAGAAGATGGAGGAACTGATTCGATTATGCATTTTTCATTTTGAAATGGTGGTGGAGCTAAAATCAAAGTTTGTGTTTGCACATTTTGACCTAGCAAAAATGTATGCAGAGGGAAATCAATATAAAAAAGCAGAAGACACCTTTCAAAAAGTTTTTAAGATGGAGAAACTCACCTGTGAAGAGAAGCAACAACTCCACTACCGCTATGGACGCTTCCAGGAATTTTACAGAAAATCAGAATCTGAGGCTACAAAACAATATACAGAGGGGCTGAAAATTGAGAGAGATTCCTATGAAAGAGACATGTGTAAAGATGCTCTGAAGAAATTGATAGAAAGGAGAATTCAGAGAGGCTTTGCAGATGCTGAGAATTTTGGGATTCTTGGACTCATTCACAAACTGAATGGTGAGAAGCCTCAAGCAATTGAGTGTTATGAGAAAGCCCTGGACCTGGATCCTGATAACGAAGAATACTTATGTGCTCTCTGTGATATACGGCTTTCCATAAAGGGTTAGCACCTCTCACAGCTGGTCGTGATTCCATTTCTCTAGCCACCAATATTTTCTTTTCAAAACTATTTGATAAGTTGGTCAGCAACTTGCCTTGTTTGTACTATAGCCTGAATGCCTCACTGAGGCAAACCTTGTCTTGGGACTAGGCCTTTAGATTAGGCATTACTTAGTGTCATGTTGGGCAGAATTTGTAATCCTAACAATTAATGAGCTCTCATTTCTCTCTCCCCTGTAAAATAGCTATGGTTATGTTGATGTTGATAGCTAAGAACACATTTCTCAGTGTTTAAGGTGAAAGTGTAACAATGTGGAAGTTGGCAGCACCACCTGCTGGTGATAACATAGAAAATTATATTTATTAACTTGAAGATCAGCAAAGTAAGAGTATGTCTGGAGAAAACATACAGTAGTTTGCCACAGGAGCTGCTCACCCCAATGGCACCTCCTGCTGGCCATCCTGGGGATTAGAAGTGCCAGTTGGCACACCCTTTTCAAGCCTCTCCTATCATCCTTGCACCTTATGGGCTCACTTCGTTCCAAGAGCCACAGCACCCTCATCATGAACTGGCCCTCCAGCTAGGTCACCATCCTGGTTTCCCCCTTTCCCAGTTACCCTAACATCTTTCTATACAAACAGTCCCAGCCAGTCTTCTCCTCTGCTGCCCTGATCATGCCACTAACCAGTAAGGGAACTGAGGCCTACCCTCTATTATTCTATCTTCAGGATCCAAGCTCAGGACCCTCAGTTTAGCAGTTCTAGGCTGTACTCTTTCCACCCTCACTAACCCTTCCCTGGAAGTACCAGCTCCAAACCAACGCTCATCTCCCAGGAATGACTGCAGACTACCTCCCTGCGGCCCCTAAACCCTCTTGCCAAGTAGTGACAACCCTTTCCACACAGCTCTGTGTGTTAGCGATGTTTGGGTTTTATAGGCCCCATCTATTCCTGCCCAGCTGAGCCTTTAACACCCTGCTGCTCCTCCAGCTGCAGCTTGGGCATTTTAATTGGCCTACCTGGCTACTTTCACCCCTTCGAATCCTATGTGGGGGGGGGGGGGGGAACGCCTCATCACAAAGTTATTCGTATTTTCTGGTTCAATTTAAGACATCTGTAAATATGCGTTTGTGTTAATTTCTACTCTCTTGGATACATAGCTTCAGCATAAATTATCAACATGCAGTACACTAGGAAAAGATAAGCATTAAAAACTATTAAAAGCCTGTTAGTTCATAGTACTTCAAGACATCAAATAATTGAGTGCATCCAGCTGTGAGCACAGGAAATACTAATGATAAGGATTGGCTGTTACTGAGGGGTTTTATAGTTTTTGGAGAAGGTGGATTTAATATTACTAGAATTCACACTTTGGAGCTAGCTGAGACATCACTATGGAGTCATGGACTTTTGTGACTTTGGGAGTCCTTAGGCTTGCGTAATTGATTGTGTTTGAATTAATTTAACAGTGAAGAAACAGCCCTGCTTATGTCTTTTCCACAGGGACTCTCAAAAGCCATGTACTATTAGCACTTTGCTGTATTTGTGTAAACTATTAAAATGGATTGAGTCAATTCAATCTTGTTTTTGGAATCTGTCAGCAGATCAACCCTCACATCTGTACTTAAAAGCTACTAAATAGTCATTGAAAGCATAGGAATAAAATTTTGATAGGATATTAAGGAGCTAGAGGAAAAGGCTCACTTGATTGCCTGGGCTCTGAAAAACTTGTTTAGTGGTTTTACACTGAACCATTGAACTGTGTGTAGCACATCCTCCTAGTTCAACTATATCCCACAATCTCAGGCGTGTGTGGCTGGCAAAAGGAGTGAAAGAACAGAGGGTACGTGTGCAAAGGAAAGGGGTGACAGAGCATGTACACATGGGACAGAGCGGTGACGGAACATAGGGCACAGAGGACGTAGTTTGACAGCACAGGCATGTGTGTATGGGACAGAGGGTTCATGGAGCCCAGGCACATGCGGGAGAGGGTGACAAATACAAGGCACGTGCTCATGGGGGGAGGGGTGACAGAATATGTGTGCATGGGTTAGGGGGTGACAGAGCACAGCACACAGATGCATGGGGAGGGGGTGACAAAGCACAGGGGGTGACGGAGTGACAGGGCACAGGCATATTGGGGGAAAGGGTGACAATAAGGGAACAGGTGCCTGGGGGAGGAAAGTAACAGGACACAGCAGGGAGAGGAGTGACAGGACACAAGGAAGTTGTGGAGAAAGTATTCCATCTTGGGCAGTGCTGAGACAACTCTACTTATTTTAGAGCTGATGGCCGAAAGGGAGAGCTTGGACAGTTTGACACTTACTTTCCATTGCTGGATCTTGGGTGATAGGATGGTGTGTGATGCTCCATACAGATAAACTGCATTTCCAAAGCAAAACCCTTCAAGAATGTGTGTAGTGAAAAAAAGTAAGAGCTCTTTTCCAGGACCAATTACACCTTCACTTTTGTACAGGGTTAGTTGTCTGGCAATGGGCATGATCTTTCCCTCTTGAGCAAAGGTGCTTAAGCTGTATTGTTCTTGTATGCATGCCTCTGCTGGGTGTGGAAGTACATCTCTGTGTATCTGAATCTATTCAAGTCGTGTGAGACATATGGGGACGTGACCTGGCAGAATTTCATATCTGTAACATGTATGATGTTGCAGGACACATGCTACCATAACAGTAATGTTCAGCATGCCGTGAGCATTCCAAAAACACCTTACATGACATACTTTGCATCGGCTCGTACACAGTTATACTGTAAGGGTGAACATGAATAATACACAGACCACACCACAGGGTGTACATAGTGTGCAGCATGTCACAGAGGGACTCTGTGTCTATCACAATGCCACCTCATTCCCTCTCCAGTCTGAAAACTGCTGGGAACAAGAGGCAATGAAGCCAAGAACCAGTGACTCTCCAAGAGCTTCATCCCTGACTGGCCTCACCAATAGGAGAGTGAATGGTTTCATCTGGACCTGCTGCTCTTCCAAGTAACAAAATCTCTGCTCCTGCTGCTGCTGCTGCTGCTGCTATACAGCTGTGGTACTGTGACTTCCTCCTGATCCTTCCTGCTGGGGAATGATGAAGAAGGGGGCAGCAGAGAAGCATGGAGGGGCCAGTCCTCCACGAGGCTACCTTTGTACATTTGGAGGATGCTTTCCCCCTGGGTTCCTAGGGCTGTTGGTATAGGAAGGCTATGTTCCACTCTGCAGCCCCTTCTTTCCCTGATATGGAAGGAGAGAGTTTTTGAGAAGTTCCTCAAGATGTACCTTGAGGAAAGAAGAAGTAGGTGTGCAGCTATTTGTGGAGAAAGGTTTGCACCAGAAATTTTAACTGGGAGAAAATACCAAGTGCTAAAAAGTGAAGTCCTTCTCTGTTAGATTTAAGAGACAAGAACCAATGGCTAGAAGCTGATGCCAGATAATTGCAAATTAGAAACATGACCCGTGTTCTTGTAACAATGAGGGTGATTTACCACTGGAAAAATGGAAGTGGTGGATTCTCCATCTCTTGATGTCTCCAGCTTAAGACTAGGTGCCTTTCTTGAAGTTATGCTTTAGCTAAAACCCAAGTTATTGGGCTCAATAAAGGGCTAGCTGGGTTAAATGTACTGGCTGGTGATATACCAGAGGGCAGAGTAGATGGTCACTTCTGGCCTTAAATTCTATGAAACTATGAGTATGAAGACTATACCTTTGATGTTTATCTATGTAATGTTAAAGTATACAGTTGGTATATTCACGGGTATTTTATTTTACTATATATTAACATTCTCAAAAGAGCAAACTAATGAGCATTGAGGCAATGATTACCAAAGCACACTTAGATGGACAGATCTGGTTATCAGAATAGGTAAGGATAGATCCCCGAAAAAGTCCTCTTCATGAGCTGAAACTCAAAAAGCACAGGAAGGGCAATAAATGTAAACACTTCAAAGGAACCCTTAAGCAGAATCTCAAAGCATGTGGTATAAATATAGATAAGTTGGAAGACACAGCCAAAAACACATCTGAATGGAGAGCAAATATCCATCAAGGTCTGAGAAAGACAAATACAAAAAACTCATTGAAAAAAGGGTTACACATCTTGCCAAGTCTTTGGAGGGAGTCTACATACCATTAAGTGACATCTGTTTGCAACCTCACTCTTCACTTCTCCTCCTTAGTCCTCATAACTAAAACTATACAGCCATACATTTTAAGTACTGCTAATCACCAATTCAAGAGTTTAATATTTTAAATCTCTCAAACTATTTTGTCAGAATATGGGCCATATATTATTTCCATTTCTTAATGCAGCTGCTAGGTTACATCTATTTCTATCATTGCACAAACTGAATTAAGAACCATTAAGGTTGATAGGAGAAGAAAAAACAAACCAAAATCACTGGCCTCACATGGAAAAGGTTGTAACCTGTGTATTGACTTGTTTACTGGAATGTATGACATAGTTCAGCAAATCTCTATCGATTTAAGACGCTGTGTATGTGTGAGAGTGATTTTCTTCCCCATCAGGTGGTTCTTTTGCTTAGTTTTGTACTGCCAAGTAAGAGGCTGAGCCTGTGCTTTTGGCATCCTCCGTAATGAAATAAAACTGAAAAAAATCAGAGTGGCTCTGTTTAGGTATTAGACCTGATTAACAGGGCACATTTGTTAGTCTTGTATCTGCAAAAACTTAATAGAAAATCCCAGAATACTACTACTGTGCCTTTCACACCCTACTTCTTCTTTTTTACAGTAGGCAAAGCTTGAAGAAACTGCACTGTGTAACTACAGCACAGATCTTCTATCTTAGAAAAGCTGGGCAAACTGAAGCCAGACCTGATTTTTACCATCTAGACCTAGAACTTGTATGAATAACTCCAAGTTTAATGGGAGTGTTCTGACTCTGTCTTTAAAAAAAAAAAAAAAAAAAAGAGCTGTTTATTGGCATTACTCCCTTGAAATCAGTGCTGAGTTACTAGCTCAGAATCTGCCCCATTGCCTGTTTCTCAAATACTTCCTCTTGGGTATCCACTCTCCAAGTGAAATCCATTCAGAATAAGAATCCTAGAACCCTAACCTGAAACTGTGCTTTTATGGCCTCTAATTGCATCATAAAAACCACTGATCCTAAAACAGTTTAAGATTGGTTTTTCAACACCATTGCAAACAATATGCTTTTGTCAGTGGGTAGTGATTTATGAGGATTGGGGAAGGAATTTAAAATGGTTTCTGAAAACCCAGATATATACATTTAGTTGTTTAGAGCAATAAACATATGCAGAACATAGATATGGGAACGATGTTAATTCTGTAAGTGAAGAATATGAACAAAAAACTCAAAGATGGAGAAGTTTATTTGTAAAGCACTGTCAGTGCAGTTGCCCCTGAATAACCAAGGGACCAGATCCTCTGTTGGGTTGGGGCACTGAAGTCAGTGGAGCTCTGCTGATTTATACCTGAGAGACTTCTCTTGGTCTCTTCTCAAGGAGCTCACAGTCTGTTTCAGACACAGACAAACACTGCAGACATGTCTACAATGCCAGAAGTCAGTTCAATGGAATGTCTTCAGGAAGAATTACATTGGAAAGATTAATGAAAGATTTAAAGAATGACAGAGCGCTTGCCTGGACTATGAGTAGTGGGAGCAAGTTAAAAGGATAGGAAATAGGAGGGACATGATGGGGAGACCAAAGATGGGGGGAAGCTGAAGCTGGGGATGATAGCAGCGTAGCTGGGTCAATCTGGCTCAGGGCAACAGGCATAGGGTTCATTTCTTACATTTCCTCCATTTCATGCCTACCCTACTTGACAATTGCCATTTGTGAGCAAGAACCACAAAGTCTTTTACATATGGTGAATTAACACACAATGGTGATTGTATAAGCAAGCTTAATTTTAATACACATTGTCAAAGTTAGACACTATTCCTGCACACTATTCCTCCTACAAGAGGCCTCCTTGAAGACCACAGAACTACTCATGTGAACAGAAGGTATTGGACTTGGCCTTTAATTTTATTAAATGCTGTTTTACGGATCACAGGAATTGTTTCTAAGCACACATTCAGTTTTGTGAGCTAAC
Source organism: Pelusios castaneus (assembly GCA_007922175.1). Taxonomy (NCBI): domain Eukaryota; kingdom Metazoa; phylum Chordata; order Testudines; family Pelomedusidae; genus Pelusios; species Pelusios castaneus. The sequence goes on along the minus strand of ML685755.1, from coordinate 29,875,621 downwards.
CACATGTACCTGTCTCCTAAGAAGTTGTGTTCTTAGAGATCAATCCATCTACTTATCATTCCAACAAGATTTATGTTGCACTCTCTGGGCATGAATAATATGCCAATCATTATGCAAGAAAGCTGCCATATATAAACATCCTTTTCTACACAGTTGCAAAAGCAGAAGACAAAAGAAAATACAAATTTAACACATGAAAGGGTCTGCAAATATAGCAAATGGTTCAACTGAGTAAGGACCAGATTCTGCTACTTTTCCTCACATTGAGTAGTACTTTAATAGGTGAGTATTTCCATTTATTACTTTACTAAATAAGTAAATATCTGTCATTAAGAAACTCTTGTAGATCCAATATATGCATTTGTAACAACATAATCAAGATATTTTAAGCTTCTCCAGTTCAGCAGAAACATGAGTTCATTAGGGACAACTTTATTTCCCAGTTTTTAGGTAGATTCCTGGAGTCTGACAAGAAGACTTGGCGTCTATTCCTGGCTCTGCTACTGACTTGCTATATCACCTTGGGCAAGTCACTTTACCCCTCTCTGGCTCCATAAACTGTTCAGGGAAAGGACTGTGTATGTGCTGTGTAAACATAATTCTAACAACTGGGATTTTCCCCATTGACTTAAGCAGGAGCAGGAGCAGAATCAGACACTAGAAAAGATGGTGAATAAAAGCTGACTTGCTGTGAGAGTAATATGAGTTTATTTAGGCTCTGGTATAACAGTACTAAAGCATGCTACATTCACTATCTGCTCAAGATGCTGGTAAACAAGATGCATACAACTTATAGACATATATTTCAATTTAACAATACATAAACAAAGCACTGGTATTTTGACTTGATTGTATTTTAATCATGTGCAGATGTGTAATCATTACTGCAATTCTTTCAAAGTTAATTTCTTTGAAAAGTTCCACTTACTGTTATAAAATAGTGAAGACCTATAATACAATAAATACTCTTATTCATTCCTATCAATACATTTTTCTCAAGATGCTGAATATATATGACCTATATTGGTCAGAAATAGTTGTATAGTCAAACTTTTATTCAGCATTTCTGGGTACATGTGTTGATAGCAATGTATTCTAAAGCCATATTTAGAGTCCCTGAACATACTGCCATTTTAACAGTCTACCACCATATGTTCTACTTCCGTATTTACATCCCCCAAACATACAAATAAAACAAAACTAATCAACAAGCATGACTGCAAATTGCCTTTTATTTTTTCCTTTAGGTACAATAAGTAGAGCCTGATCTTGCAAACCTTTACTCAGGCAAGTAGTTCTTACTCATGTGAGTAGACACTGCCACTCCAACCTCCTGAAAGGCAGTCCAACATTGTCTGAAAGGATTGTGGATTAGATCATCCAGCAACAAACCAAGTTTCCTAGCACAATTTCCATACACAACAACAAAGCATTAATGTGCCTTCTTATAGCAGCTTGTGGGAGTCTCTCCAGTAAACAAACAGAAGGGGACAGACTTAAGACCAGTGTTGGAATCTTACCTGAGATTTTCCAAACTCTCGGATGTATAGGTGTTTTGAACTACAGCATAGTTCTCTGAACACATCCCATAGTCACTATGCAGCTGAAGTAAAAAAACCTGACAGAACGTAAGGAACCATTAGGAAAGGGATAGATAATAAAACAAAATATTATAATGCCACTATATAAACCCGTGGTATGCCCCACACCTTGAATACTATGTGCAATTCTTGGTGCCCTGTCTCAAAAACAATATTAGACTTGGAAAAGATACAGAATGGCAACAAAAATGATTTAAGAGTATGGAATAGCTTTCCTATGAAGAGAAGGACTATTTGGTTTAGAAAAGAGACTAAGGGGAGATATAATAGAGGTGTATAAAATTAGGAATGGTATGGAGAAAGAGAATGAGGAAGTGTTATTTACCTTTTTATATAACATAACTACTAGGGGACAACCGATAAAATTAAAAGGTATCAGGTTTAAAACAAAACAAAGGAAGTACTTCATTAAACAGAACACAGTAACCTGTGGAACTTCTTGTCAGAAGTTGGTATGAAGGTCAAAACTATAAATGGATTAAAAAAGAATTAGAAAAGCTCATGGAGGATAGGTTCCAGAAATAGCTATTAACCAAGATGATCAGGGGTTCAACCCCATACCGCAGAAATCTGTAAACTGCCAGAAACTGGGACTGGACAATAGAGATGGATCATTCAATAGTAATTATCCTGTTCTGTTCATTCCCACTGAAGCATCTGGCACTGACCACTGTCAGAAGACAGGCTGCTGAGCTAGATGGACCACTGCTTGGCCCAGTATGGCGATTCTTATTTTAAAAGGGCTCTTTCTGCTTCAGGTATGTCACCTGTATCATACTTACAGCTTGAATTCTGCCTGAAATGTATTGTTTGGCAATATTCCACAGATTTTAAACCAGAATTCAAGATGTGATTTCCTTCACCTAATACCCATTTTTGTTCTGTCTTTACACTTTTTAGTAGTCTTTCTAGCTCCAGTGAAGCAATTATAATACACTATTGAATAAACTGCAAAGAGCTGAAAGGATATAAAACTATAGGCTTCTAAAAAGAAAAGAAACAAGGAGCCCTGTGGCACTTTTAAGACTAACGAATTATAAAGAGTCTTGTGGCACTTTTAAAGACTAACAGATTTATTAATCGCATGAGCTTTCGTGGGAGAAAATCCCACTTCGTCAGACGCTTTGAAAAAA
>ML685755.1:29860551-29872487 GCA_007922175.1 Pelusios castaneus | reverse complement strand
TGTCTGCCTGAGACTGAGCGTTTTGGCAGTGATATGTAACTGAAAACTGAAAAAAAGCGTCTGACGAAGTGGGATTTTCTCCCACGAAAGCTCATGCGATTAATAAATCTGTTAGTCTTTAAAAGTGCCACAAGACTCTGTTGAATTATAAAGAGAAAGGGATGGAGATAAAGCCGTTAGTCAGATAAAGCAGTGTGCTCTACCACTTTGTACTATGCCACGGCCATAACTGGCCCACTCTGCGTCACCTTTGATAGGATGAGACTCCTGGCATAGAGCCAGCATACCCCATTCTCCCTCTGTATTATCAGAGCAGCAAGGAGAAAGGGGACATGACTGGACACCTTTATGCTCTATGCAGATGGCTGGCTGTGTCATCAGCCCCTGGGCCCTTTGCAGCCAATGAATGGGGTTCCAGTCCTCCAGCAACTGTGGTATCACTGAACTGCAATGGTTACTTTTAAGCTACATTTGCATATAACCCGCTGACCTATACTCATTAAATTGGACTGCCAGAATCTGGCTCTTTATCTTTATGTAACATGGTACCCATAATAAATATCTTCTCGGAGCACTAACAGTGAGGACACATTAGGTCTCAATATTTTATACTGAAATATATATGATGAACAGATCTAATCAACAGGTGTTCTCTTTATAAAAAAGAGTAAAGTATGAACCCTTCACTCTAGAGGATCTAAATCAGCTTTATATACTGTGATTAATGTTGCTTTATCATCTCACATTTACAGGGGATTAGGTAATCATGAGCAGCTATTGAATACATTGTAGATGACAAAGAAAAATATTTGTTCAATGTGAATGAAAATTCTTTGAATAATTTTGATAACAAACAGAACACAGCCGTATACAGTATCAAAACATAGAAACAATGTTCATTTCAAAGTTTAGATATCACCTGTTTGTTACACTGGCAGGATTTTGGACATGTAGAAGTGTCCTATTATTTAATAGATGAATATATGAGTAATGTACCCCAAGAGCTACATTTAGTCCATGGCTTCTCTGAAGCACCCAATTGTATTTTTTTCCCCCAGCACAATGAGCCTAAATAAGCAGCAAATATCAGCTGTTATCTTCTGGCCCAAACAAGCCAAAAATAACTAGGCCAGATCCACATCTATTGCAAATCATTTATTCCCATCCACTGAGCATCTGGATTTCTAGAGAGGAGAAGGACCTCTCTGGGTTTGACTTTGATTTGGATTCCAGGCAATAAGAATTTGCTTTGGCTGCTCTACATTTCGATATGCCTGGTCCCATGCATTAAAACCCTGGAAGGAGAGGCTGAATACACAGAGCTGAAGAATCCAGCTGGGATGGCAGTCACAGACTCCTTACCATCTGCTCACAAAGTGACTCGCAACAGGAACACTGCCCCTTAGACTTTGAAGAGAGGTCAAACATCCTGTTTTAGCTGTATCAGACTTGGGGAAAGTGCTCTAAAATTTGTATTTCTCATAAAGCTGCATTCCAGTTATGTACAAAATTTAGTCACACTATAAAATTAAAGCTGCTTCAGAAACAGTTTAGACTAACGCTCTATATGGTCTAAATCACAATTCTGTGGCAGAATTCCTTAACAGTGACATTGGCATTTTTAACAGTTATTTTCAAAAGTGTGACAAAGACCAATAAGCCTGGAACATTTTTGTTGGCCATTCCACTGATAAATAAAACAAAGTGAAGCACTGAAAAGCTTATTTCATCAGCCTATTTTTAAAAGAGTTTCACCCTAAGTTCAATTGTTCAATTTTTCTTTTTGATTGTCATGAAAATTTCCTCTGATTATGATCAAATGCCTCAGTAGGTTCATCCTATTATCTTTGGAGCCAGCATTATTGACTTGGGAAACATCCTGCACACATTGAAGAACTCTCCTCATTTGTATCTAACTTTGCTTTATAGCTGTACAACCCACAGTTTTTACCCTACTAACATATGAGAAAAATCTAGTTGAAAGATGCCTTGTTTTTTCATTTTATAGGGAAAATATATCGTCTGCAGACACATCTCTCTTAGCCATGGCTGTGCTGTATACCAAAACTTGATGGCACTTGTCATCTGTCGCTGTAGCTGTTTGCCTCAGCGGCCAATGTTTTTACATTCTTTTGGTCTAATTCTCCTGGCACAGAATAAGCTATTGTACCATTTGTCCAAATCTGCTGTTTTGTGTCCATGTCTTTGGGAAGTGACCTCAAATGTATCCTTTTGATGTTCTTTGCGAGCCTGGCAAAGCATAGTAATGTTGAGCTGAATATCATAGAAAATCCACATAGAATGAATGATGCAGTGTAACTTCCAGTTGTATCCACCAGCCAACCTATTGGAAAACAAATAATTTTTTAAGGCCTTTGGTAGTTTACAAACCTCTCATACAACATTTGTACTGCAGTTTTATCACATACAATAGTGGTTAAGTGAAAGACTGACATCAGTTAAAATACATTTTTGTCTCTAGGGAAAGAAAACAAACATCTTACATAATGATCTCATCATTCTTAGCGCAGGTTTTTAGAGGCCTTTGTACAGAACACAAACCCATCACAAAAGGACACTGTTGTTTTCTCTATATTCCTATATAAACATAGTCTAAAAGCATTGACTTAGCTGGCAGTCAACAAATGTGCTCCGAGCCATGGGATTGAATGCTATTCTGTGCATGAGTTCCCCACAAAGAAAGATTGCCTGGGTTTCTATATCACTTGAAAAATTCAATTAACATTTTTGTTGTGACAAATCAAATGAAAAAGCATCAAAAGCAAAGTTCAGGGCCAGATTAACTGGCCTGGGGACCCTGAGCTGCCTGTCGCTGGGGGGGATGACCATGGGACCAAAGGGCTCTCCCACCTCAGCCCCGCTCTGGCCAGTCTGTCCCTGGGAGCAAGGGTGGGGCTGGCTGGCGCGTGGCATGGCCCCTGGTGCAGCCTCCCAGGGCCACAGGCCCTGGAAGGCTACGTCAGAGTGGAGGCTGCGCCGCAAACCAGCTCCACTCCCCAGGTGAAGCGAACAGATGCTGGCCCACCCTGCTCCAGCCCTGGAGGTGGACCAGAGGTGGGGCAAGAGTGCAGAGCCCGGCCCATGGCTCTAGGGCCCCACCCCCCAACGCCAGCAGGCCAGGAGCGCTCTCAGCACTCCAGCCCCACTGGTGCTGAGCGGGGCGGGGAGGAGGAGCAGAGGGGATAGGGGTTTTAGGGGCTAGAGCCTGGGGCCTTCCTTTTTTCTGGATCTTGGGGCTTCAGCCCCTAAAACCCTGCTATAATCTGGCCCTAGCAAAGGTGTATCTGAACCTGGAGTGAACAGCAAATATAATAGATAGATAGATAGATAGATAGATAGATAGATAGATAGATAGATAATACTGTGGCTATTCAAGAAGTGTAATATGAATCACTGAGCTTTTGATTACTCAAAACAACTAAAAATCCCTCCAGTGGAATGACTAGGACATCACTGTTTTAATCACAACTTCATATTTCAAGCCAGCTATTTAAACTCAACTGGCAAGAGCTGTGGTGTTTAGATATCATGGAGGTGATGATAAGAACCTGAATAGAACTGAAGTGGAAGTAAACCCTCCTGTCTAAACCAAGCCACATTTCTGAAATGGATGGATAAAGCTCTCTGGATCCTAAAGTCTATTCAAGAAATGTCTTTGATTAAAACTCAAGAGTTATTTAATTTCACAGCAAAAGATGTATTTTTGTACCTTTTTTTATATTGCAGATCTACACGAAACAATTAAATAACAATGTGCAGCACCATTTCATTGTATGCCCTTGAATTTCAGTTTGTTTTTAGTGTGCAGAATTCAATCCATCTAAACAGGGGTTAAGTGGGACCCCAGTCATGCATTGGCCCTCTGCTCAGGGCTCACATGGATTCAATTGCTGTTTGTTTGTTTTCCTTTCTCTTTTCCATCACTTAGTGCTATGGCCCACATTAATTTGACAAAGAATTTAAAAAACAACTAATCCACAGGGTTCTCTCCTCACTACACAATGAAAACATTAGTGAGAGAGAGAGGTTATTTCAATCAGTCACAAGGGGAGACCATGTTGGGACTGTTAATAATATTTGAAAATGTTATAAAAATACACAAACTGAAAAGTAATGCTACATAAAGTTGTTTGTTCTTAACTACTAATCTTCCCTGTTCTCTTCCTCTTTTGTTACCTCCTTACCAGGGCTGGCTCAAGGAGTTGTGGCGCCCCAAGCCAACTTTTGCTTTGGTGTCTGCCCCATCCCCTTTTCCCCCGCTCCTCTCGCCTGCCCCGGGGCCCCTTTTCCCCCGCTCCTCTCGCCTCCTCCGGGCCCCCTTTTCCCCCGCTCCTCTCGCCTCCTCCGGGCCCCTTTTCCCCTGCTCCTCTCACCTCCTCCGGGCCCCTTTTCCCCCGCTCCTCTCACCTCCTCCGGGCCCCTTTTCCCCCGCTCCTCTCGCCGCCTCCGGGCCCCTTTCCCCCCCCTCCCCCCGCCTCCCCCCCCCCCCCCGCCCACCAGCTAGCTCCCCGACCTCCCCGCCAGGCCCCTTCCCTGGTCCTGGCCGGAGGTGCAGAGGCGGCCAGACTCAGAAGAACCGCTCCTTGGCCAGGCTGCTCCCACCCTGAGCATGCTCTGTCTGAGCATGCTCAGGGCAGGAAATGTGAAACTCCGCAGCCTTGCCGCAGCAGGACAGGGCAGAACAAGTGTTCCGCCCGAGTCTTCTGCTCTTCTGGGCCCCGGAATGCTGGCCTGACAAATTTGTGAGCCCCGGAGTGGTGTTCCAAGGCGTTTCAGCATACTTTAACCCCTGGATGGGAGCGCAGGCTCCAGCTTCCCAGCGCCCTTGCACTTCGCCGCCCCAAGCCAGTGCCTCACTGGCTTATGCCTAGAGCTGGTCCTGCTCCTTACCAATACTGGAGGAGGCTTTTAGTTTTTTTATATGGGCCAGATGCTCTCCTCTGCTGCAAATGTTTTCATGTCTCACCAAAATTTGTCCTGGGAGCCTGTGTGGTAGGAGGTCTCAAAGGCTGCAGCCTGAGTCCAAATATCTACATCGCACTTAAACAGTCCCCTAGCCTGATCCCCACAATCCCAAATCAGCTGTCAAAGGCCAGTCATTGCTTTTAATTGCAGTGCAGACATACCCTGTGCCAGGGCTGATGAGGGGATGCACCCTCCATGAATGTCTTGACCTCCACAAGATTTGTATCAGGATTGTCTGTGGCTCTTTATGCCATTTGGGTGAAAGTGATAATGAAATGGTAGATTACATGATTCTAAGGAAAGGACAGAGTGAGAGCAGCAGAATAACAACAGCAGACTTAAAAAACGCAGACTTTCACAAACTCCGAGAACTAATAACTTAGTTCCCATGAGAAGAAAATCTAAGGGGAAAAGTTCTTCAGGAAAGCTGGCAGTGTCTCAAAAAGAGATAATATTAAAGGCACAACAGCAAACTATCCCAATGTGAAGGAAAAACAGTAAGAGGCCACTATGGCTTCATCAGGAACTTCAATGACCTGAAAATCAAACAGGAATCCTAACAAAAGTAGAAATATGGCAAGTTGCTAAAAAGGAGTATATAAAGAAAAGCACATGTAGGAACTAAATCAGAAAAGCTAACATACAAAATGAATTGCACTTAGCAATAAAGTGTAATAAGTATAACATTAAAAGGATTAAGAATAGGTTTTATGAATATATTAGCAAGAGAAAGATAAAGGAAAATGTAGGTCCTCTACTTAATGGGGAAGGTGTACTAATAATTGATATCTACAAGAAGGCTGATATTTTTAATGCCTATTTTGCTTCAGTCTTCACTAAAAAGGTAAACTGTGATCAGAAACTTAACTCAATATTAACAACTAGAAGGAAGGATCACAAGGCCAAATAGGAAAAGATCAGGTTAAAGAAGACTTAGATTTGGCAAAATGTAAATGAATACATCCAGGAACAAAGAATGTAGACCAGATTTACACGATGGGGAAGTCTATTCTGGGAAGCAGTGATTCCTCTCAAAAAATAGGAGGTCATGATAGATAATCAGCTGAAGATTGTGTGATGCTGTGATCAAAAGGGTAAATGCAATTCTTGGATGCATAAACAGAGGAATCTTGAGTAGTAGTGGAGAGGTTATTTTACCTCTGTATTTGGCCCTGATGCAACCTCTGCTGGAATATTGTGTTCAGTTCTGGTGTCCACAATTCAAGAAAGATATTGATAAATTGGAGAGGGATCAGAGAAGAGCCATGAAAATAATTAACAGATTAGAAACCTGCTTTATTGAGAAAGACTTAAAGAGCTCAATCTATTTATCTTAACAAAGAGAAGTTAAGGAGTGACTTCATTACAGTCTATAAGTCCTTACATAGAGAAAAAAAATTGATAATGAGCTGTTCAATCCAGCGGGGTGGAGAATATAATGGGATTCAGCAGCTTCAAGTTGACACTAGACATATTCAGACAGAAAGTAATTTTTTAATAATGAGGGTAATTAATTACTGGAACAAGTTACTAAGTTATGTGGTAGATTCTCCACCACTGGCAATTTTTAAAGTAAAGATTAAATGTATTTTTCTAAAAAAATATGGTTTTGGAATTATTTTGGGGAAGTTCTGTGGCTTGTGTTATACAGGAGGTCAGACTAGATCATTATAATGGTCCCTTCTGGCTTTGGATCCATGAATCTAGATAAATTAGATGTATTTGAGTCAGCAGGGCCTGATGAAATTCACCATAAAGTACATATGGAACCAGCTGAAACAATCTCAGAACCCTTAGTAATTACCTTTGAGAGCTCCTAGTGGATAGGTGAGGTCACAGAAGACTGGAGAAGGGCAAACATAGTATATAGCTATAAAAAGGTGACCAAAGAGGACCCAGATAATAATAGATATCCAGAAATACACGAGAGCAAATTATGAAACAATCAGTTTATGAACACCTAGAGGCTAGTGGGATTATAAGGAATAGCCAACATGGATTTGCCAAGAACAAATCATGCCAAATCAACCTAATTTCCTTCTTTGTCAAGCCTAATGGCCTATGGATGGGGATAAGCTGTGAATATAATATATGTTGATTTTTAGCAAGGCTTTTGGCATAGTCCCACAAGACATTCTCATAAGCAAACTAGGGACACGTGATCTAGATTAAATTACTATAAAGTGGATGCAAAACTGTTTGAAAGACCATAATCAACGAATAGTTATAAATGGTTCTTGTCAAACTGAAGGAATTTATCTAGTGGGGTCCTTGACCTGGGTCCTATACTATTAAATATTTTCATTAATGACATGGATAATGGTGTGGAGAGTATACTTATAAAATTTGCAAATGACACCAAGATGGGAGGGGTTGCAAGTTCTTTGGAGGTCAGGATTAGAATGCAAAACAACTGACAAAATGGAAAATTGGTCTTATTTCAACAAGATTATATTCAATAGGGACAAGAGTAGAGTATTCCATTTGAGAAGGAAAAATCAAATGCACAACTACAAAATAGGGAATAACTGGCCAGACTATAATATTGCTGGAAAAGATGTAAGGGTTTTAGTGGATGACAAAATGAATGGAGTCAGCAATATTTTGCCATTGTGAAAAAAGCTAATATGATTCTTGGGTGTATTAATAGGAGTGTTTTATGTAAGACACGAAAGTAACTATCCTGCTCTGTTTGGCATTGGTAAGCCCTCAGCTGGGTTACTTTGTCCAGTTCCAAGCACCATACTTTAAGAAAGATATGGAGAAACTGGTGTGAGTCCAGGGGCAAGCAACAAAAACGCTAAAAGGTTTAGAGAACGTTAGGAAAGATTAAAACACCTGGCCATGTTTAGCTTTCAGAAAAAAAGACTGGGGGAGGGAGGGAAAGGGGGAGAAGGGTTTCTGTTAACAGTCCTCAAATATGTCAAGGACCATTATAAAGAAGATGGTGATCAGATGTTCTCCTTGTCTACTGAAAGTAGGACAAAAAGTAATGGGCTTAATCTGCAGCAAGGGAGATTTAGGTTAGTAATTAGGAAAAACTTTCTAACTGTACGGGTAGTTAAGCAATGGAACAGCCTTCCAAGGAAGGTTGTGGAATCCCCTTAATTGGAGGTTTTTAAGAACAAATTGAACAAACACATGTCAAGGATGGTCTAAGTTTACTTTGTCCTATCGCAGCAAAACGGGCTGGACTAGATGACCTCTGGAGGCTCTTTCCAATGCTACATTTCTAAGCTTTTAGGCTCTGTATTTTCACCCTTTGATGGCTGTTAATTGGAGATGGACAACATCTTCCAGAATCTATTTTTTCAATGAATTTTCTCATAGGTGTTTGAAATTTCTATGAAACAGATGGAACAATATTTCCTCACAAAATTTCTTCCCAAGTCTGACCAGCTCTAGAATAAATAATATATTGTTCTGCTTTCATCAGAAAGAAAATCTGGAGTAACAATATGAATAGTACAGTAGAGTCACCTGTGAACTAACCTGCGATGGGTGGACTCACTAGATAAGGGATTGCATGAAGAAAATACACCACGCCTAAGGCTGATGATAAGGAAGCAGTTCCAACTACATCTGCTGTCACAACGGCGATCAGTGTAACATAGGCTCCATCAAAATACCCAAAAGTAAATGAGAAAGGCACAAGCAATGGGAAGCTTTGGAGAATGGGAAGGAAGAGACAACAGAGGCCATCCATTCCCACAGCAAAGAGATAGCAAACATATCGGTACTTCTTCAGACACCTGTGGATTATAAAAACAGGACGGATAAGTCAACCATGTGTACTTCCTTGTTTCTGTTCACTTCCAGAACTATTGGTTTACTATTTGCAATTAACATATGGTTGTGTCTTGGGACATCTTCTGTGTTAACCTTCTCCTTCTCTTCTCTATACTGCACAGTTTTAATGTCCAGCTTAACACACACAGCCTTCTGAGGCCTGGTCTACACTTTCGACAAAATTCAGTGGCAGTCGATGGGAGTTACAGAAACTAATCTGCACAGCTTGCGTAACTGCCATCTACTTTGTAACTTCACTTCTATGTGCCATCTTCACTGCGCTGCATTGATGGGAAATGTGTTCCTGTTCATGCAGCGCTACACCACCTGAAGGAGACTGTTCCCCAGTGTTTTGAATCCTAACACCTATTTTGATTTGCTGTTACAGCCTGACCTGATGCTATGTCATACACTCCCCTGCATTTAATTTCCTCCCACTCTGTAACTTTCCTATCTTCAAAGCGTCTGACGAAGTGGGATTTTCTCCCACAAAAGCTCATGCGATTAATAAATCTGTTAGTCTTTAAAAGTGCCACAAGACTCTGTTGTCCACCTGAAGGAGTGATTTTATTAGATTGACTTCTGGATCGACTGAGCATGTCTTTACTGACCACTCAGTCAATTCAGATAAATCAATCTGATGGTGGCAAATTTGCCACCATCAGTGTAGACAATGCCTGAGTGCAAAACCCAGTCAGTGATGACTAACACTGTGCTGGACTGACAAATTGAGACAGTGAAATTCTCCATTTATCCATAGAACAAACATTAGGGACATCAGAGCAAGCTTTCACTGCCTCAGTTTTCTTGGGGAGCACCCTTGTTGGGATGAAAGTTGCCCACCTTCCAGAGCTCTTCAACCCTGGGTCTCTGCTTTAAAACTTGCTCTGAATAGATACATTCTTCTGTATTTATATTTAATCTCACTCGGACTGTTTCTAATATTCTGCAGAAATAAGACAGATGGCCCTATTCCCCCTTCTCACTTTCACTGGTATAAATCAGGACTGATGCAATGGAATTAAATGTGGTATAAGAAAGGAGAATCAATTCACAATTCACATTGATTCAAATATCCAATAAACTGAATAAGTATGACAGCTGAAATGTCCTTTAGAACATCCAACAGCCACACTCACCTGATCTTTGCCACCAATATTATAGATATTGCATATAACAAAATGTCAAGATGGAGTAAAGGTAGCAAAGCACTAAAAAGTTAGGAAATGCAGAAGTTAAAATTCACATAGATTCTGGCACTTTTGTGTTTATACATTACAATACAAGGCCAGATCCTCCATCCCTTCTGTGCCACCACAGCAACACCAATGAGACAGAAAAGGCAGAAATAGCAGACTCGCATCCTGTAGAGATCAGGCACAGAAGGTAATGCTTAATATACACTGAACAGCGAGCTACATCTATACTGCAGACCATGGCAGCTTTGGACAAATGTTGTTCATTTCTAAAATTAAAAGTAGAAGTTAATCCAAAGATGAAAACTAAGATAAATAATGACCATTTCTTAAAGTTGTATAAATACCATAAATAGAGCTGATCAATTGGAAAAATAGTGCAAGTCATTTGTAACGTCCTCCACGTGTACTTTAGCATGCATTACTCCTCTCTATCGCACATGCAAAGGCTTATAACTAGTTTGCTATCTGTTATTACCTTCTGTCTGTCAACCATCCAAAGGTGATATTACCAATGATATCGATGACACCAAGTATGGACATAAGGAAAGCAGCCTGCTGATGACTCACACCAACACTCAAAGCATAAGGCACTAGGTAGACAAAAAGAGGGCTACAGCCATATGCCATAAATAAAACAGACGCTGCTAGCACCAGGAAGTCTGGCCTCAATAAGAAGTTGTATTCTTGCCAGGAACAGCAGCATAGACATTCATAGAACCATGCTTTGATTAAAGGTGAACAGATGGACAATTGCGTTAAGTCTTGCTTTGGTGCTTCTGAGGCATACTCCTGTTCAAGGAACTCAGGAGGGTTTTTGTGGTCCTCTTTAAGAGTGATAGGCCTCATCAGGGCACCACAGACACAGAGATTTAAAACAAAACCGCCCAGAATGAGTAAGGCTCCACGCCAGGAAAATTGTTCCATCAAGAGTTGGACTACAGGGGCCAGAATGAAAGTACCAATTCCACTCCCTGACATGGCTATCCCATAAGCCAGTGCTCTCCTTTTGTTGAAATATTTGCCCACCATTGCGATGGCTGGAGAATAACAAAGTGCAAATCCAAGTCCTAGGAGAAAAAGCAGAATGCATGTAGTTTAATACTAAATACAGGCAATAGGATACATTTCATTTAACCATTTAACCCAGTTCCATCAGCACCAAAAATCAGGAGGCCCTTAATGGATCATGACATTTTACAGCTCAATGAATATGGGATAAAAACATGAACCCATCCCACCCCCACAGGATACTGAGTCAAACAAATATAGTTGAACCTCATTAATCTGCACTACTCAGGCTAGATAGGAGCAACAGCATCATCAGCCACTTATTAGTAGCCTGGCCCAGCTTCCAAGCATCACTGAGGGCCAGAGACTGTGGGACCTAGCATGACACCCTCACATTGTGGGATCATTGCAGTAGCACACTATAGTCACGGCCAATGTTCCCGCTAAGGTTTGGCAGCTTGTGTGCAAAATTTTCAAGCCGTGTGCAAAACTTTTTCTGAATAAAATTTTTGTGTAAACTCACATGACAGAAATTATAGGCATTAATTGAAGTTAAAGTAATTGTAAATAGAATTAATTAATTGTGTTTAATTGAATTTGAATGAATTTTGAATTGAAATTTAATTTTATAAAGGTTTTTATTTAAAATTAATTTTCTAAAAGTTTTTTTTAAAAGGAAGGAAGGAAGGAAGGAAGGAAGGAAGGAAGGAAGGAAGGAAGGAAGGAAGGGAAAAAGAAAGAAGGAAAGAAGAGGAAAGGGAAGAGAAAGAAGAAAAGAGAAAGAAAGAAGGAAGAGAAAGAAGAAAGAGGAAGGAAAGAAGAGAAAGAAAGAAAAAAGAAGGAAAGAAAAAGGAAGACAAAGAAGGAAAAAAGAGAAAGAAGGAAGAGAAAGAGAGGAGGAAAGAAAAAAGAAGGAAAGAAAAAGGAAAGCAAAGGAGAGAAAGAAGGAAAGAA